>PVHX01000451.1:0-303632 GCA_004024805.1 Geosciurus inauris | reverse complement strand
GAGCCCCAGCCTTTGTTCTGGTGGCCTCGCTTGGGCTCTTCCGAGTCAGTATGTGGGTTGAGACTCTGGGTTATTAGAGGCAGGAAACCCAGCACTCACTTTACTCTCGTTAAAGGAATCACGTGTCCTGGTGGTCTTCCTGACGTCCTCTGAAAACACCTGCCTCTGCCCGAGTCATCCTTCACCAGCCTCACCAACCGCTGACCCTCAGCTCCCAGCTCTGACTTCATGTCCTCGTGGAAGACTCCCTGATGCCCCGCGTGGCCCGGGTGTCTCTGGCACTCCGTGGACCTCCGGGGAGGACTCAGGTGCCATCTGCTATTCGCTGACCTTTGCTTTCTAGGGTGAGGTGTTCACCAGACGTGCAGCCTGAAGGAGGCAGCAACCACCTTCCCAGGCCAAGTCAAATGGTAACCTAAGGCAAGGGACGTGGTGTGGACACAGTGCCCGTGTGTTAAACTAAGGCAGGATAACAAGGCAGGGCGGGGTGAGCAGGTGGCTGAAGCCAGCCCCACGGTGTCCAGCACAGGAGGTTCAGGGCCGGGCTGAGACTCTGCGTGACCCACAGGGTCCCAGCTGATGCTGACACTGCCGGCCAGGCACCCCATTGGAGAACCAGTGCTTGAGGGTGCATTCGCCCTGCGGCCCACTCAACCCACAGGGAGGTGCGGGAAGGTACGTCTATGCCAGGAGCAGAATGGGCGGGAAAGCAAACCACCAAGGTCCATTAGTGCATCTGCCAGCCTCCTCCCCTGGGGGGCCGAAGGAGCCCACCCGCTAAGAGCTCCAAGACCCGATACCCAGAAGCTGCCCTACGTGGCAAGACGGGCTTTGCAGTTTGATCAAGGACTTGGAGATGGGAGGTGATCACGGATGGTCCGGATAGGATGATGAAATCAGAGATCCTCAGAAGAGGAGGGGAGATGTGTTGGTGATGGCAGATTTGGAGACTGTGCTTAAGATGGAGGAAGGGGTGCCAGGAAGCCAGGACATCCGTGCCCTTCTCTTGTGTGGGTTCCCCAAGTGCCCCGAGTGCCTGACTGCCCAGGGCCTCCTGAGTGGGACTGCTCGTGTGGGGCCCTGGCTCATGGACCTACACACAGAGACAAAAGGCCCCAGTGGGACCTGCCAACAGGAAGGGAGACCCATGTTTCCAGAAGTCAGAGCAGGTGGCCCTGTTGAGATTTCTTCCTTCAGTTCAGGTGGCACAAGAAACACCCAACTCGTGAGGTGTGAATCATAAAGGGATCAACTGTCACAAAACTGTCCCAAGAGAGGGTTTATGGGTTCAACTGTGTGTCCGCCCAGTAGGCCTTATGTTGAAGTTCTACCACCAACACCTCAGAACACAACCATGGAGACAGAGCTGTGCAGGGGTGACCAACTTGGAACGAGGCCATGAGGGTGGATCTTAAACCAATGTGGCCGATGTCCTTATCAAAGGGAGGTGTGGACACAGGCACGCACAGGAAATCTCCGTGGAGACAGAGGCAAAGATCAGGTAATGCTTGTTCAGGCCAAGGGACACCAAGAATGCCAGTAAACCCCGAGCAGCGGGGAAACCTGGAGCAGGTTCCTCTTTACAGTCCTCAGAAAGAAGGAACATGCCTGTCATCCAAGCAGCTCAGGAGACTGAGGCAGGAGGATCACAAGTTCAAAGCCAGCCTCAGCTACTTAGTGAAGCCCTAAGCAACTAGTGGAACCCTGTCTCAGAATAAATATTAAAAAGGGCTGAGCATGTGGCTCAATGGTTAAGTGCCCCTGGGTTCAATCCCCAGTACCACCCCTGCCAAAAAAAAAAAACAAAGAACCAACCTCCCAACACCTGCATCTTCAACAATAAATATCCTGTGGTTAAGCCACCTGTTCTGTGGTGCTTGCTTAAGTAGACAGGGCAGCTGCAGCCATGGTTAGCACCATGGCTAGTATCAGCCCCCGGGACCCAGGGCTCTCTGTTCTGCCCCCTTCATGGGGTCAGTATTGCCTCAGGACCTCAGAATGGCTGCCACAGACCAGCATGAGAAACTCCAGGAAAAGAAGGTTATTTCTTCCTTAGGCATCTCATTAACAGAAAAGAGGCCTATTTTTTTCTTTTCCGGGTACTGGGGATTGAACTCAGGAACACTTGACCACTGAGCCACATCCCCAGCCCTATTTTGTGTTTTATGTAGAGACAGGGTCTCACTGAGTTGCTTAGCACCTCACTTTTGCTGAGGCTGGCTTTGAACTCACAATCCTCCTGTCTCAGCCTCCCAAGCTGCCGGGATTACAGGTGTATACCACAGTACCCAGCAAGAGACCCTTTTTATAGTTTTCTGGAAACTCACTCTCATATCACATTAACCAGACAACCTCCCATGGTTAAGAGGGATCACCAGCATCAGAGATGATTGACCCCAGTCTCGATGTCCCCAGGAGTCAGGGTGGAAGGTCATCCTTCCCTGCAGAAGGTGACCAGAGCCTGGATCCAGCAGTACTTTCAGGAGCCCACAAATGTGGCTTACTTCTCACAATAAGCTAGGTGTATTAACTGTCATTTACATAATTTTTAAGTATTTTTGTAGAGTTGGGATACTCCCCAAAGACACGAGTGCCTGGAACCCACAAACATCACAAGGCAGATGGACACCTCTGCCAGCAAAGGCGGGGAAAGGCCGTTGGCTGGGCACCAGTTGGATTTGCGACAGCCCCCCACACAGAAGGGAGGCACAGCCGTGGGGACGATAGCTCATGATGACATGGGGTTTCCAGGCAGGGATGGGGCAAGGGGTGTTTGCACTGATGGAAAAAAAGTCCCTCCTGCTTCCCAATAATTGATCCTCCCTGCAGGGAGGTCAGCAGCTTCTCCTCCTTTCTGATTTGGAAGCTTCTCATTGCTATCAACTGAAAACAAGCCCCCAAGCCCTACCCCCCACTGCGGTCTTGTTGAGTCAGGATCTTTAAGGAGAAATGGAGTCTGGAGGGCAGGGCCCCCACCAGCAAGGCGGCACCCTTATGAGCACAGCAGGTGATGCCAGGGGCTTGTGCACAGAGGAGAGGCCACCTGAGGACACAGGGAGAAGGCGGCTGTCCACGAGGCAGAAAGAGCTCCCGCAGAGGACAGCCCTGCAGCACCTCGGCCTGCATGGACTTCCAGCCTCCAGAACCCTGAGAAGATGTGTCCGTGGTTCCAGCTGCAACCCCCACCCTGACTGATACACCCTCCTCGTTCTGTCCCCTCACTTCACAGGGTCAACGCGTCACACAGAACAAGTAACTCGAAGGAGCTGAAGCCAGCTTGGCCTGAGGCCTGGGGCCCATGTCCTCCCACATGCCACAGAAGGTCCCCCCGACTGCAGGCTGCACCAAGGGGCTCCTTCCACTCTGGGGCTGAACCGCCACAGGCCTGGGTTGGGGCTCTGGGCCTCTCAGCGGCTGAGAGCTCCCTGGGAGCCAGGGAGGCCCAGATGCTCCCTACAGTGCCCACAGCCACTAGCCTCCAGGAGCAGCCTCGTGATGGCCGGGGAGAGAGGAGTCAGTCCCTGGCTCCATCACACGTTCAGGGCCCTCAGGGCCGGCCAGCAGGGACCCGCTCGGCTTTCATTAGCCCCAGGAACGCGCCCAGAAGCGGCTGAGAAGAGGAAAAGTGCAGGGCTTCCTCCCAGGCAGCTCCTGGGGGGCTGCAGGTTTTCACATGGAGAAAATGCAGCTGTTCAATCAGAGACAGTGAACCCGCTGCCTGCGGTCCCCTGCTGCACCGAGGTCTGCGCTGGATGGGGCCTTCCTGCCCCTTCCCAGGAGCCCCCTCCTCTCCCGGGATGAAATGCGACAAGGGCAGAGTTTAACGAGGCAGCTCAGCCACCACGGCTTCGTTCCTTCTCCTAGATGATCCATAGGCACGGATCGCAGCTGCTGTAAACGTCAGGCCACGATCTGTGATGACCGAGCGCCCGTGCAAATCAGTTCAGGCAGCTGGTGACTGCAGGCCTCCCCCACCGTGGCGGAGAAAAATAACAAAAGCGCTCAATGCTGCGCTGGTCTTTTTCTTCCTATTGGCTCTCCACGCGGGAGGTTCCTGATTCCATTTCATCTTGCACACTCCCTGAGAGAGAGAGTCACAACCTGAGGTTTTCTCCTGATGCTCAGTCGCCCTTGAAAAGCTCAAGGACTCCAGGGGAGGTAGAGAGAGCAGGGACTCTGATCCCTAGAAGTATAAGTCCTTGGGCAAAGTGACCAGCCACTCCTAGAGACCAGCAGGGAAGAACCATTGTTCTGTAGACCATAGTAATTTTCTCTACCTCAGGGCCTTTGCACCTGCAACTCTTAGCCTGTAATGTTTCACTTGCCTCTGTTTTCGGTTGGTGTTCCTTCCGGCATCTTCTCTGACCTCCTAGACTGGGTTGGCCATTTTCCTCCATGTTCCCATAGTTCAAAGGACCTGCAAACCTTGCCCACCCACACTTGCCCCTTTTCCAGCATAACCTCAGGGTCCTTTGGAAGGTCCCCTCCACCACAGCACACAGCATCGGTGAACTTTCAGGAGTCCTGTCCACCTCCTGCCAGCCACGTCAAGTTCTCACATGGAGGCAAGCCAAGTCGATCAAGGTTAGGACACTGGTGAGGAGGCACTGTCCCCAAGGCACCTGACTTCAGATGAGACTGTGTATTTCCTGCAACTTAAATCCCCAGACCTGCCGCCCATCCGTGTCCTTTCTGAGCAGAGCTATTCAGCTTCTTCAATCCTGTGAACCTTCCGGAGCTCCCAGTTCACTGCCTCTGGCTGAGGTAACCCAGAACAGGTGCCTGTGGGTACAACCAGAGTCCTGAGATCCTCGAGCATCCCTGCCTCACTGTAGGCAGTGACTGCCCAGGGACGGTGCCCGGCACCTGCACACGCCCAGCACTCAGCGAGGGGCCTGGCCCATGGCCACTCCTCGCTTGGTCGTTGAGTGGGAACTCCCTGTGCTTATCACGGCGTGTTGCTACTTTGATCTGAGCCCCTGGGAAGACCACGGCCCCAGACAGGAGCAGGCAGAGAGGCACTCGTTCCTCCAAGCTCAGCCGAGGCAGAGGCGCGCTCCCCTGTCATCAGCCAAATGCAGATCTGGATCCGGATGCCAACCCCTATCTCTTGAGGGGACATGGAGTTGGCCTAGTCGTCTCTGTACCCACATGCTGCATTGTACCTTGGCACCTGGGCAGCTGGACAGGTGGAAGGTGCACCACTGAAGGCCAGAGCCTCACCTTCAGCACTGCAGGGGCATTACAGCAAGACTCACCTCCTGCTCCAGAGCACAAAGCGCACGTTCAACACCAGGTAAATGTGTAACATGGGGTTTGGCGCATGGTCAGAATTTTGTGGGCATCAATTCCCCTTCTTCAGTCAGAGGCTGTGTCCAGCCTTCTACTTTTCCCTAAGGCATACCTGAGCTGTGCAAGGAGGACCTTTAGTGTGGATCTGCTTCCCGCCCGCTCCAGCTATTTCCAGTCCAGTGACTATAGGGGAGGACATACCAGTCCCCTCTACCCTCTAAGGTTCTGTGGCAGGTGTCCTGCAAACTAGACTGACATAAAACATATTGACAAGAGAAAAAGAAGTTTAATGAAAACGCACGCATGTGGGAGAAATTCAACCATGAGTCACTTAGAGAAGTGGTTAGAATGTAGGGCTTACTTAGGATCTTCAGGACAAAAACACTGTAGAGAAGGGACAAGACAAAAGAAAGGGAGTTAGGCTTTTAGGGGCAGCAAACTTCAGGGCAGTAAATATTGGGGGAACTCCTGGAAGATGAGGGCTCACTAATAAGGTTTGTCATGTAGATTGCTCCAGTGCCTTCTCTGACCTCATGAGGACCTAGACGTGTCTCTGATGATTGAGGATCATCTGCCCCTCCTGGTGGGGACAGGGTGCAGAGAGTTTTTCTTGGGGCTGCTTTTTCTCAGTCGCCTCCTAAAGAAACCTATGGCAAAGCGTCATCTTTTGGTATGGCGTTCTGAATCCCCACGTCATGCACAGAAAGCAGGTAGGTTCCAGGCGCCTGTTGCTATCTAGGGCATAAGCAGCACCCTGAATGCAATGTCCCCCAAAGGCCTGGGTATTAAAGTCTTGGTCCTCAGCCTGGTGCTGTTGGGAGGTGGTGGGAATTTTCAAGAGGTGAGGCCTAGTGGAAGGCTTTAGGTCCCTGGGAGAATGCCCTCGTGGGGGGCTGTGGGTCCTTTCTCCCTCCCCCCACCTTTCTCTTTCCTGCTTCCACCTGGGTGGTGAGCAGCTCTGTGCATCATGCACCCCCACCATGATGTGCTGCTTCACCACAGACCCAAAGCAACGGGGCCAGTGGGTCACAGACTGGAACCTCTAAAGCCATAAGCCAAAATAAGCCATCTTCTGATTCAGTTGATTCATAACGGGTATTTATTACAGTAACAGAAAGCTGACTAGCACACTGAGTCACCAGGACACACTGAAAAGCAAGTACATTATTACGGCAAAGAATGTTCTGGAACAATCCAGATAAGTGTATCTAGCATTCAGTTGATCTGAAAATGGTCCATCTCTCCTCACCTCTCAGAGGAGCTCAGGAAGGCCACCTCCTCTAGGAGACCAGACATTCTTCATGTTAGATTAGGGTCGACAGAATTTTTTTTGCAAAGATCAGACAGTAAATCATTTAGGCTTTGAAGGTCACGTGGTCTCCGTCACAACTACTCCGCTGTGCTACTCTAGCACAAAGCAGTCACAGGCACTGTGGCAACAAATGATCCTGGCTTGACAAAGCTTTATCTGCAGACTTTTGTGAAAACTAAAGTTCATGGAAGTTTCAGGTGTCACAGAGAATTCTTCTTTTAATCTTTTTCAGACATCTAAAAATGTGAAAACCATTCTTAGCTCAAGAGCCGTGGGCCATAGCAGCCAAGCTTCGGTGCTCCTAATCTAGGTGGTTGGCCAAATTGCTCATCCATGACATACAGTGTCCCCCGTTAGCTGCTCACTCCTGCTCCCAGGTAGGCACCCCAGGAACCTGCAGGTAGCAAGAAACCTGAGCGGAAGCAGAGAGGAATCCTGTCCAGGGGAGGAAGGGCCGGTGGCAATGGTTAAAATATGCAGAATCAGAGTCAGGAGAGAGTCCCGTTGCTCCTGCTTGTTGTCATTATGATTTCCAGCAGTTTAGTCACCACTTCTAAGCCTTGGTTTTCCGTTATGAAAAGTGGGTGTGTCCTGCCTTGTGGGGTTGGGAAGATTATGTGCAGTGTCCTGTGCATTCAGCACAGTCTGGCATCTAGCAGTGCTTCGTGGTAGCTGGCTGGTCACCAGGCAAGGAAAGGGACATTTCCATTTTTAAATGCCAACTTAGATGTACCCCTGAAGAATGTACATACAGCTGCAGAATGTACCTATAGAATAATGTACACAAAGGACAAATTTACCAGGCCCTGATCTAGACGAAGAGTTGTTCTAACAACTTAGTTGTTCTAAGTTGTTCTCCTCAGTAAGAAGGACCTCTGTGCTCTGCTGGGAGGTGGGAGGAGAAGGACAGTCTTCAGAGGCTGAGCGACAGGCCAGCTGGAAGGTACTGGGGTGGATGCAGTTCTGTGGACTTCCTTCTTTGGCAGCAGAAAGAAATGGCCCTTTCTGTTCATTTTGCTTGGCTTCTAAGGCCTAGCTCAGCATTCAAACCAAGGGGCCCCCAAAGTGGCCAATGATCCTCCTGAGCAGAGGGCCTCTGGCCTTCATGAGTAAATGCATCTAAAACTTGGGATGGCATAGCTGGTTTGTGAAGTTATCCATGAGATGACTGCTCTTTCAAGGGTAGTGCACTTTCTGGAACTCCAACAGTTACCTAAGGTGGGGACAGTCCCACTTACAGATGAATGGTGGACAGTTTCACAAGTAGTCACAAAAGAGATCAGCCAGTAGTGTCTGCCTGTAATCTCGATGACTTAGGAGGCCGAGGCAGGAGAATCGCAAGTTGAAGGCTAGCCTCGGCAATTTAGCAATCCACTATCTCAAATTAAAAAAAAAAAATTAATAGGGATAGGGATGTGGCTCAGTGGTGAAGCACCTTTGGGTTCAATCTCTAGTATGGAAGGAAGGAGGGAAGAAAGGAAAGAAGGGAGGGAAAGAGGAAAGAAAATAAAACCAACCAAGCTGGGTATGGTGATGGACGCCTGTAATTCCTGCACTTTGGGAGGCTGAGACAGGAGAATCGCGAGTTCAAAGCCAGCCTCAGCAAGAGCGAGGCGCTAAGCAACTCAATGAGACCCTGTCTCTACATAAAACACAAAATAGGGCTGGGGATGTGGCTCAGTGGTCGAGTGCCCCTGAGTTCAATCCTCAGTACCAAAGAAAAAGAAAACTGACCAGGAAGGGAGTATAAGGGATGAGGTCTGGACTCCCTCCTTCCTGAAGGACCAGGCACTCAGGGCTGTGGTGCTTGGGGTTCTATAGAATTTCTCTATAGAGAAGCTCACAATCACATCCTTCCTGGGGCAGCCAGCCCCAGTGACCAATGACGCATCCCCTGGACATTCTGGCCAACAAGGGGCACCCCAATGCCAGCTTCCAAGCAATCACAAGATTTGCTACACCTGCATTGTAACCTGAGGTCTCTCCCCATCCTGAGTCCACATTCTCTGCAAGGTGGCCTCCAGGGGCACCCTCCTACCCACTCCCTTAGCCCCAACTCTGGCTCAGTTTACTTCCCAAAGAACCCAGATGGCAACAGGGAATTAGAAGAGTCAACTCTGGAGTCAGACACCCTGGCCACATGAGCCAGGATGCCCAGCATGAAGACCTGGCAACATTTGCAGGTCTCCACCTCTTACCTAGAAAGATATTTAACTAGTGTCTTTTAATAGAGTGCAAATAAAATAAGCATGCAGGGACCCTGCCCAGTGCCCACCCTGAGAAGAGCAAGTGCCAGTAACACCAGGACTCCAGAATGAGTGCTCCACTACCCACTCCCTGGATGTGCCCCTGAGAGGTAAGAAGTCTCATAGACACAAGAGGGGCCAGGCATGAAAGGAGAGCCTGAAAAACTGGGAAGCTGGCTACACAGACCTGCAGCTGAGGTGGGAAGCCATCTGGGAGTTATCCAGGAGCAGGACACCGTCAGATCTGCGCCCAGATGGTTCCCTGTAAGGCAGATTTGCGTTCCATTTACGTAACACTGCCTGCCTGGAGCTCCTGATCCTGGGCATTCTGCAGGACCTTGGGTGGCTCTGATTAGTTTTGCTTCTGATTTTGCTTCAACTTTAAAACCATAGTCCCAACATGGGCACTTAGCACTTCTCCACAGATGCCCCCAAATATCTGGGCTCTTGATCACCTAACATGGTGACAGATGCCAGATGTAGAGAATTGGGGGTCACTAAAGTAAGGGAACGTGATTCTGCTGTCTATGAGCTTTCTTCTCCCATTACCAGGACCACCCCCACTGAGAAGGCAACAGATGAACTAAGTATCATAGAACTAGACGTGGTCCTCAGTCCAGGCTTAGAAGTCAAACAAGTTACTTAGAAGCACCACAATATTACATATTGGGGTGTATCTAATAGCAAAGCATTGCATAAAAGTAGACACTTACATATAAATAAGCTCCATAACATCCCATTCATCGAGGGCCCAACATGAGCTCATTTTCCCTGCAGGTCCCAGCTTAGAAACAGACTGTACTGAAAGGTCAGAGTTTCTTTGGGCTGGAGTTGTGGCTCAGTGGTAGAGCACTTGCCTAGCATGTGTGAGGCACTGAGTTCAATTCTCAGAACCATATAGAAATAAATAAGTAAAGGTCCATCAACAACTAATAAAATATTCTAAGAAAAAGAAAAGTCAGTTTTTAATAGCTTTTTTGAGATTTTGTTCACATACCTACAAGTTGCCCATTAAAATGTACAATTCAATGGTCTTTAGTGAATTCACAGAGTTAAGAAACCATCGCGACCATCTCAAAAGTCATTTTTAAGAAACTCAGAATGCAGGATACAAATCAACGACCGGATCTTTTGGGGTATCATGGACTCCCACTGGCTCCTGAAAATCATGGTTTCTGTCCTGCAAACAGTGAGTGTGCATGTTCCGGTCCCTCAGAGCTGGCCAAGGCTCCTGAACCAAACCACAGCACTGGGTGAAGTGGTCTCACGTCCATCCCCACATGCTCCCCGCCACCACAGGAAGGAATCCTTGAAGAAAGGTGCTCAGGCCTGAATGTGGTCATATTAGAACGAGTTGGCCACAGGGACCTGCCTCACAGCCCACACCAGTGCAGGTGGCCTTGCTTGGTACCGACACTCGCTGCTAACAGCTCCTGGGCCTAGAACGTGGGAAATGCTCTTCAAGATGATGAATCAGGAACCAATGTGCAAGCCAGGCGTGGTGGCGCACCCCTGTCATCCCATTTGGGAGGCTGAGACAAGAGAATCGTGAGTTCAAAGCCAGCCTCAGCAATGGCGAGGCACTAAGCAACTCAGTGAGACCCTGTCTCTACATAAAACACAAAATAGGGCTGGGGATGTGGCTCAGTGGTCGAGTGCCCCTGAGTTTAATCCCCAGTACCAAAAAAAAAAAAAAAAAAGGAAGAAGCAGTGTGCAGGCTAGAATGTAAGTGTCTCAAATTTTAAGATGTATCAATACACAGAGCTCAGAAGGGAGCTCTGAGGCTTACTTTGGTTAAGGATCTTTGGGTATAGGACCCAGGAGTCTGGTCACTAAACAAATATTGAAGAGAACTATAAAATTTTCAGAAGATATGAAATATTCAGGCCTGGAATGGGAATCAGCAGCATGGGGGGGGCTTATCCCCTTGTGGCTGAAGCCAAAAACTTTCCTTCTTATGCAGGGACATTTCCCATGATGCATAGGGGTTCTTCTTCTCCCCGAGCCCCTGGCAATCATTGGGTGGGCATGTGACCCAGACTTGGCAATCCACCCCTCCCAACTGAGTCTGAATCTGAAAAGAGTGGCAGAAACAAGAGGGCAATTAGGCTAACTCCAGGGTGGCAGGTGGGCAGCGTAATGATGTAGCAGCACATATCAGCACCGCGAATACATTCTGCTGGACTGCTTCTACTAAAACATGATTTTCATACTTCTTGCTTCTATTTTTTTAATTTTTTTGTTTTAGTTGTAGATGGACACCATACCTTTCTTTTATTTTATTTTTTTTATTGGGTGCCGAGTATCAAACCCAGTGCTTCATGCATGCGAGGCAAGTGCTCTACCACTGAGCCCCAGCCCCAGCCCCGTATTTCCTGTTTCTTAACCCTGTGTGTCTCCCACCAATTTCCAGTTTCCATATCCTTCCAATAAATTGCTTCATCTTCCTTGAGGAAGCTAGTGAGTACTATAGCTTACAAGCAAACTCCTAATTGATACAAGACCACCCAAGAGACCCAGAGACTTGGAGTCGGGGCTGCAGAAGCTTCACCAGCCCCAAGTATCTGGTGAGGAAATGATCACTTTATTTTTCTGTCCACTCTCTTGGACTTCAAAGTCTCAGAGAAGAGTATCTGACTGCAGAGCATGGGTCCCTGCTCACCCCCAGGCTGTACTAGGATTATGTGAGGATGGACACACCCCATCTGCCACCACACAGAATGCCAACAAGTGCCTCAACTTGGCCCAACTAAACCATGCACACAGGGGACAAAGAAATCCCTGCAAACGCCAAGAGGTGGCAAGGAAAGGGAAGCGGATGCTGAGCTGGTGTATTTCCGGAGTCCATGACATAACAGAAAACCAGGAGGCTGTGTTCACAGTCTCCAAGCTTGAGCAGGGGCTTTATCCTCCAGGGACCTCTAGGCTGCAAATGTGTCTCAGTAATGACAACATGTAGAACTGACCTCACTTGCAACCAGAATTCCAGCCATCTGTCACATCCCGTGCCTGAGACAGGTTCCCAGGGACCTGGCTGGACAATGGGAAAGCTGGAAGTAGCAGTCTCTGTTCTACACCAACTTCCTCCCATGGCGGAGTTGTTCCTTTTCCCTCACAGGTGCGTTCTCGTGGAGACGACACATGACTTGCTGTTGGTACCAGGCACCCTGCAGAGCTGCCACTCCCGAATGCCCTGGGCCTCCTTTGTCAAGAGGGCTTCACCCCTGGGCTTAGCTTGGAGTTCTCTTAAAAGTAGTAGTTTAAATGGAACAGGATCAGTTCCTGCCCAACACAACAGAATGATAATTAAAAAAAAAAAAAAAACAAATAAAAACCACCGGAGCAGCAGAGAAGAGAGATGACCTGGTGAAAAAGTCAACAAATCTGGGGAGCTGAGAGGGTGACGTCCACGAGATCAAAACCCTAGTGCTTAAAGCAAATACAGCTGGAAGAGGGAGGCCTGCTACAGAGGGGCAGGCAGGACAGGAGGCTGCAGGCCACACCGGCCACATCCAGAAAGGCTCGGAGATTGGCGGGATCAGCGCTTCTGAGGGTAGGAACTGACTGATAGTTGACGAGTGGGAAGATGGGTTGAAATGGAGTGGGGACCCTGAGGTGGCCCCAACCCCTTCCTGTGAGGTAGCAAGAGATGTCAAGTACTTTCCAAGGACCAGCTAAAGCAGAAAGTCCCTGGATTTGGGAATGCCAAGCGCAGCCAAAGGAAAGAGCGAGGCCATCACGACCGCAGGGAGATGGAGGGAAAGTCTGGGTATTATATCTCCTCATTCAGACTTCTCTCCCGGAATGCAGGAGCCAGGGTTCTGTGGATTTGTGCTATGAGGTGGCCCCCCAAAACCTCATGTGTGAGACTATGCAAACAACTTCCGAGGTGAAACGATCGGGTCATGAGAGCCTCAGCCTAATCAGTGCATAAACCCCTTGATGGGGATTAACTAGGTGGCAGCTGTAGGGTGTGACTGGAGGAGGTGGGTCACTGGGGTGTGCCTTTGAGGTTTATATTTTTTCCTTGCTCAGCAGAGCTCTCTCTGCTTCTTGGTGGCCATGTTCTGACCTGTGTTCCTCCACCACACTCTTCCTCCATGACGTTCTGTCTCATCTTGGGCCCAGAACAATGGAGCCGGCCACCTACGGACTGAGACTTCTAAAACTATGAGCCCCAAATAAACTTTCCTCCTGTCTTTTTGTTCTTATCAAGTCTCTTGGTCATGGTAACAAACAAGCTGACTAAAACAATCACTCTGATCCTTCCCCTTCCCAGGATTCTTCTGAGATATTAGTCAGCCCGAAGGAAAAACACATAGACAAATATCTAGGCCCTCCCTGGACCTCCTGTACCCCACTGGAGAAGCGTCACTCATGTATAGAGAACTTCCAGTCTGCCCCATGCCTCCCCAAGTATGAAAAGACAGCCCGAAATCAGCTGACCCTGGAGGAAAGTGTGTTTCCCTGACCATGGTGGCTAAGAGCACAGGCTACGTAGCTGGAGGCCCAGGTTCAAACCCCAGCTCCACCATTACCAGCAGTGGGGCTCAAACAAATGACTTCAGGTCCCTTCAAAATACCAACATCATAAATGGTAGAGAATAAAATTAGCAAATGCCTAAAAAACACCTAGAACAGTGACTGAAATACAAAAGAACTATATAATATTTAAGGAAACGCTCAAAAAGAAGCTCTGTAGAAACAGTTCATTATAGATAAGAAGAATGAAGGAACACACACACGTAAGAATTAGAGATGAGTTTGCACCCATTAAATTGAGATGCTGATTTAAAAGAATAACAAAATTGAGCTCTTTAAAAATAAAAGTGAGGGCTGGGGATATTAGCTCAGTTGGTAGAGTGCTTGCCTCACATGCACAAAGCCTTGGGTTCAATCCCCAGCACCACAAAAATAAATAAATAAAATTAAAATTAAAGTGAACTGGGCACAGTGGCACACACACCTGTAATCCCAGTTACATGGGAGGCTGAGGCAGAAGAATCACAAGTTCAAGGCCAGCCTCAGCAATTTAGTGAGGCCCTACGCAACTCAGTGAGATCCTGTCTCAAAATAAAAAATAAAAAGGGCTGGGGATGTGGCTCAGTGGCTAAGCACCTGTTTTCATCAGCTTTTTCACTGCTGTGACTAAAAGACCCAACCAGCACAATTATAGGCGAGGAAGAGTTTATTTGGGGGCTCACGGTTTCAGAGGTCTCAGTCCATGGACAGCAGGCTCCATTTCTTGAGGCTCGAGGTGAGGCAGAACAACATAGCAGAAGAGTGTGGCGGAGGGAAGCAGCTCATGTGATGATCAGCAAGCACAGCAACAGAATCCACTCTCCAGATACAAAATCTCTACCCCTTGGCCACGCCCCCAAGGAACCACCTCCTCCAGCCACACCCCACCTGCCTCCAGCCACCACTCAGTTAATCTCATCAGCAATCAATATACTGACTAGGTTAAGGGTGTAACCCAATCATTTCTCCTCCAAACCTTCTTGCCTTGTCTCACACGTGAGCTTCTGGGGGACACCTCACATCCAAACCATAACAGCACCTCTGGGTTCAATACCCAGTACCACAATAAATGAGTAAATAATATGATTTTTTTAAAGATAAGTGACTGGGAGTCTAACATTGAAAAATTCTCACAAAAATAAAGAACAAAAAGATCAAAAGCAAGAAAAATAATAATAATAAAAACTAAATCAACCTAGGAGCTAAATATACAGATAATAGAAAGCAAAAAATAAATAAATACTTCTTTCAAACAAATATTTTCAAACAAAATATTTCTTTTAATCAAAGAAATAGAAAATGTTTCAGAATTCCAACAGAGAACCCACCGAGTACAGTAGGAAGGGACCCAGGACCCATCCTCTGTCATGTTTCTGAACACCAGGGATGAAGAGAAGATCCTCAGAGCCTCTAAAGAAAACAGGATAAACATTGAGAAGGGCACCAGCAACCTGGGCTTCTGCACAGCAGTCGTTCTGGGAGCTGGAAGCAAAAGTCGAAGGAAACCCTTTCGTACTAGTAGAGCCCTAAGCTTTATTTACCATGCACCCTTCTCAGGAAGCCACTGGAAGAAAGAAAGGGAGTAAACCAAAAACGGTGATCACAGGGAGCCCCACCTCCAGATCCTGGCGCAGAGGGGAGCACCTGAGTCCTGGATGATAGCTGTTGAGTCGCCCGGGAAGCACAGGTCTGGCTGGGCACAGGATAAGTAGGACTCTAGGGGAACTGGCTCAAAATGAGAGAGTGAGCCAGAAGAAGAGGGCGTGGGAGTCAATCCCACCATATGGAGGTTTTTCGGGGTTTCAGCAAAGACTTCAAGGATGAGCACAGAAAACCAGACAAATAAAAAACTGAGTACATGAAATGAAGTGGGAAAAATAAAGGATGAGCTCCACGCAGTGGCGCACACCTGTAATCCCAGGGGCTCGGGAGGCTGAGGCAGGAGGATCTCAAGTTCAAAGCCGGCCTCAGCGAAAGTGAGGTGCTAAGCAACTCAGTGAGACCCTGTCTCTGTGGCTCAGTGGTCGAGTCGAGTACCCCTGAGTTCAATCCCCAGTACCAAAAAAAAAAAAAAAAAAAAGGATGAGGAATCAGAAGGCATTACCTGGCTCAGCACGGAACATGTTTGGGTCTTCACCACGAGGATCCACCACTGGCTCCATGCAGCACTGTAATTGTGCGGATTATGACCAGCGAGGCAGAAGAGAAAGAAGCTTAATCCTTATTTTCCCTGTAGATTTGTAATAGATAATGTTCTTTGATTTTTTTCAATTTTAGGTAATATTAGCTTATCATTTAGAAATAGATAATTACACTTGAAGCAGCTAAAAATATTGAGAGTGGTTCTTTCTGGGAGTGAAATTTTAGGGTAAAAAAAATTAATGACATCTTCTGTTTTACTAGAAGATGGGTGACTTACATTTTAAACTATGAATGTTATTTTGTTTAAAAAGATTTTTTAAGTGTCAAAAATAGAGTAGAAATAGGCTGAGAGGAAATAGTAGGGTCACAAAGCATTGAGCACTCACTGTGTTCCAGGTAACACGACAAGAGCTTCACACACCTTCTTCAACCAGCCTTAAAATAACCCCACAAAATGGATGTGATCATCTCCATTTCAATGAGGAAAAAGACAATGCATGGTTTATCAAAAGTAACAGAGCGAGGTAGCAGAGGAATCAGGATTAAAACATAGGTGTGACTCAAAAAGCTGTGTCTCTCCCTGCCACTTCCAATTCTGATTCAACAGATTTTCTTTTTTGGGGGGGAGGGAAGGTACCGGGGATTGAACTCAAGGGCACTTGACCACTGAGCCACATGCCCAGCCCTATTTTGTATTTTATTTAGAGACAGGGTCTCACGGAGTTGCTTAGCGCCTCTGGACCTGAGGCTGGTTTTGAACTCGTGATCCTCCTGCCTCAGCGTGCACCACCTCATCCAGTTCTGATTCAACAGATTTTCTAAACACAAATTTGATGTCGGATGGACTAGGGTAGCCAGCGTAGGGGGCACCACACTGCAATGAACATTAATACCATTCACATACTTTCCTCTTTGCTTCTTAGACCCATGGTAGGAGGCCACTTCTTGGGTTCCTTATGATTAGATAGGGCCATATGACTAATCCCAAAATAACTACACGTAGAAACGACAGGTGTCACACTGTGACATAACCTCTAACTGCAAGCATAAAAGCCTCCTGATTCCCTCTGCCACGGTGGTTAGCAATACTCAATGTGGTAGCAAGTGTTCACTGAGAACATCACCCCAGTAGCAAGGAGTTCCCCCAACACCCAGATTATGGCTTGGCAGTAGCATTTCTCACTAAAAGAAATCCCCAGGACTTCTTGGGAAAATGTTGGGAAAGGTACGAAATGTGCCTGTAACACCTTAAAAGACCAGAGAGTAAAGACTCCATATTCCTACAGGGGAATAAAATAACTCCAAAGACAGATTTTTTCAGCAGAAACCATAGAAGGAATCTAGAAAGAAGTGCATAATATTTTCCAAATATTGAAGCAAAAAAACTGTCGACTCAAAAAGCCTAAAGCCAATGAAGATATCCTCAAGGATTAAAGAACAAACCAAAGCCTTCTCAGTTGAAGGAAAACAAAGAGAATTTGTCACCAGTGCCAGAATGTGTCATCCTTCCCTTCCTAAAGGAAGTTCTTTAGACAGAAAGGAAATGACAGAAGAAGGAAACTTGGAATATCAGTGAAGTAAAAACAATAATGACCTCCTAAAGATGTCCCCATCCTAAGCCCAGACATTGTGAATGTTAGCTTACAAGGCAAAAGGGATTTTGCAGGTGTAATTAAGGATTATGAGATGGAAAGATGATCTGAATTGTGCAGGATTCTGCAGGTTGGCTTTCTGCAACCTTGTGCATTCTTACAGGAGGGAGGCAGGAAAGAGAGAATTGCAGAAGGAAATCCAACAGTGGAAACAAGAAGAGAGAGAGGGAGGGAGACACTGGCACATGCTAGACTTGTGGCTTTGAAGATGGAGGAAGCATCAGAAACCTAGAAAACAGACTCTACCCATCAGGGCAAGAAGCAGAGAAACAGTCTTGCTCCTAGAACCTTTGGAGAAATGTAATTCTGCCAGCCCATTTTAGACTTCTGACTTCCAAAAGTGTAATATAATAAAAAATGGTGTTGAAGGAGCCACCAAGTTTGGAATGATCTGTTATAGCAGCAACAAGAAACTAAAACAATCAGAAATAAAGAAAGAAGATGGTAAGCAAACTTATGGGTGAGTATAATAGACTTTCTTTCTCCTTATGGATTTTTTAGCCAATCTTTCATGGTTGAAGCAAATTTATAACACTGTCTGATTTGGTTCCAAAGTATACAGAGGAGATATTTAATGCAATTAAATTGTAAATAGGGAAAGGTAAAAGGGCATAATGGAGGGAAGATTTCTGTGCTTCTCTTAAACTAATACAATGATGACACTGTAGATTGGTAATTACTAGGCTGTTCCTACATGGATTGGCACCATCACTGGAGACTTACGGACAGTGTTCAGAAGATCACACAGAGTACAGATCAAGAAGAGAGTCTGGAGCCCCAAAAAGCTGGCACAGTCCAGGGCCCCATTATTTTGGAAGATGTCAAACTAGCATCCTCTTCCAACCACTGGCCCAGCAGGTGCAGCCAGGCTGTGCCCACCTGGTGCCTGCATGGAAGAGGATCCACTGGGGTGGGAGGTGGAGAAGGGCAGAGTGGAGGAAGCTGGAATAAGTGAGCAAACATGGCCTTGGTCACTCAAGGTACAGCTCCTCAGCAACTGATGCATCTCCTGCTCTCCCAGCATCTCCTGCATCCAGCCTGCCAGGGAGCCTGCCCCCTGCAAGCACCTCACAGGGACGCTCTGCCTGGGTGATTGCCAGGCCTCCAATGCAGCAGGGACTGCAGAAGTGCACAGAGCTGGTACCAGATAAGCCTGCCCGGGACTTCTAGCTGAAGAGGCCGCTTCCCAGCCCACAGAATGGAGGAGAAGGGCCCCGACTTAGCCTCCCAGCCTGAGCTCCACATCTGTCCTCTTTGGAGAACCCCCTTCCCTCCAGTCAACTACTTGAGGCTGACACAGAGGGTAACACCTTTTTACGGTTTAGCTGTGGTGTGCCCCAAAAGCTCACGTGTGAGACAGTGCAAGGTTTGGAGGAGAAATGATTGGCCCATAGCTTTAACCTAATCAGTGAATGGATCCCTGATGGGATTAACTGAGTGGAGACGAGGCAGTGGTTCACTGGGGGCATGGCCATGGGGTATAGGTTTGTACCTGGTGACTGGAGTCTCTCTGTGTTTTCTGATCATCCTGTGAGCTGCGTCCCTCTGCCACACTCTTGCGCCATGATGTTCTGCCTCGCCCTGAGCCCTGAGGAATGGAGCTGGCCTTCTATGGACTAAGGCCTCTGAAACCGTGAGCCCTCAAATAAACTTTTCCTCCCCTAAAAGGGTTCTGGTCCGGTCCTTCAGTCACAGCAACGAAATGCTGACTAAAACACACCTAGTCATAGAAATCAGTCCTCGGTTTGTTCTGTACGTCACTGTACACCATTAAAGATCAAAATGCCAAGAGGAAAACCAACAGGGGGAAGATGGCCCACACCAGCGCTCTGCACACAGGCCCTCCCCATGCCCCTCTCCAGGTGGCTGTGCCAGGAGACTGAGGACACGTCTGTGAAGATGTAATCTCCATAGGACCACAGAACCAGCCGTCCACAGAGCTCAGGACCACGGGTTTCACCTGGATCCCACCTGTGCTCTCACTCTGGCTGTCCTGCCCCCTCTCCCAGCAGGAGCCCTGCAGCATCCCCTAGAGGGGTTCAACATGGGGACCTTGGGTGGCATCAGGCATTTTCAGCAATTGGAGAATGCTCCATGGCACAGACCATCTTCTACCTTGACCTTCATGAAGAGACCTAGTGGCTTGCTGTACCGGTTGTGACCAAAGGGGATTCAGCCTCTTGAAGCCTGTTTCCTCCTCCATAAATGTAGGAGCACTGACGGGGCCTTCCTCCGTGGGGTTTCCACAGGCAGGCACTCAACCCCCTGTTGGTCCCCGTCCGGATTCAGTAAGGACTGACCATCACTGCCCCAGAGCATGGTCATCCCATCAGCCTGTGAGTAAATGAGCACCAGGATGTCCAATGTCCCTGGCGACACTCAGAAGTTATCTAAATGTTCTACGCCTCACCACTGCCATCCTTAGAGGTAGAAGTGATAATAATCTTAAAGTCCACTATGCAAGTATTGCAGCTAACACAGTCTGTACCCAAAGCCAGGAACTCAATGCTTTTGATTTAACGACCAACTGAACTTCCCCAACAACCTACGGGGAAGGGACTCCAATCATCACGCCTGCTTCACAGATGAGAAGCTGAAGCCCGAGGAGCATCAATAGCATCCCAAGGGCGCACAGCGGGCAGGCGGCACAGCCTGAGGCTAATGTTTGTTTGCGTAAAAACCTAAAGGATTTTGCACTAAAGAGTCCACTGGTGATTGGGGATTTCTTTGGATTTTCTCTGTTATTTTCTTCAGTTACTAACAATGTTCATTTTCTTATTAAAAAATAAAAACTTCGGTGTTGAAGCAATCATACAAGAATTGGCTCTGAGCTCTGGTGCTGGGGCAGCACATACAGGTTATGTGCCCATTAGGAAGGGGCACAAGGGACACACCCCAGGCCTACAAAGTCCCAGAGGGATAGACATGGTGCACCCTTACCTGGGCCCCACCCCTACCCTCCTGTGCTCGGTGCCTTTAGCCCCGCTCCCAGCTCCTCATGGCATGTGGGTAAGATGGGCCAGATGTGTACCAAGCCAATTTCCAAACACCCTCAGCTGGTTTGAAGTGCACCCACAGTGCGGCCCTGGGAAGGGGCTGAACCACAGAATTCTTGCTGCCCAAGAATGTCATTCTGCGACATTCTGCCAGCCATTGCCATAACTGGTCCTCTTGCCCCTCTGTCTATTGCATCAATGGCAAGAAAGGGAAGCTGCTTATTAAAAAAAATAAATCTTCCACCCTAAGCAAAGGTCAGCACCACAATTCCAAGATGGAGGCAGGCGTCAAGAGCCACTTGAATGCTCTTTAGTGTCTTTGGGGCCTCACTTGACATTTGGCAACCTTTGCATCCAAGGCACAAACTGCTCTGAAGAGCAGAGGAGCTGCAGCCCTGCCCGCTGGGCTGAGGGCCAAAGCTGGCAGAGGAACGCTCTCAGTGACCGGCGGGGGCCTTGAGATGACCCCGGAGAGAGGAGCACGGTGGAAGCCCTTAGCCCCCAAACAGGGTTTTCGGATTTAGCAAATGACATACGGGACGCCCAGTTACATATGAATTTCAGGGAAACGTTATGTTCGTATAAGTACACCCCGTGCAATGTTGGGAACATACGCACACCTAAAAAAATTATTCAGTGTTTATCTGAAATTCAAATGTAACTGGGTCTCCTATAGCTTACCTGGCGACCCTGCCTCTGAAGCAATGACGTTTGGGAAAAAATCCTCATCTCCCGACCCCAGTCCCAAAGATGGTCACAGGAGGCCCCCAGGCGGGAGCAGGCTGCGCTTGAGAACAGGGCAGATGCTCTGGCTGGTGTGGAAGCGGCAGCCCAGCCGTTTCAAGGGATGCAGCCGGCACTCCTCCGGGGCCCATTTCCCCAGGGAGGCCTCTCAATGCATCCTAGAGGAACTGCTGGGGCTGGGAGCTATCACTGGCCCCAGGATACAGCATTGAACCAATAGACACAGTCCATCTCCTGTCCTGGAGAAGACAAGAGACTAGGATCCCAGCTAGGAAGGAGTGCTCATAATAGTCCCCAATGGCAGAGGCGAATGGGAAGCTGCCGTCAATGGAGTGGTCAGGGAAGGGTGCCAAAGAGACGACATTTAAGCTGAGAGTCACAGGAGTATTGGAAAGCAAGTCACTGCAAGCAGAGGAGTTAGTTGGTGCAAAGGCCCTGTGGCAGAAGAAGACTTATGTAGCACAGAAGCAGAAAGGCAGACGCTATGGCTGCAACAGAGAGGGCAAGGCGGTAGGCACTTATGCAAGGTGCACCTGGGGACCCTGCCTCTGAAGCAATGACGTTTGAAAAACGTCTGAGGAGCCCCTAGACCAGAAAGGGGAGTGGATTTTATTCTAAGTATGTGAGGAGATTTTGAGGGTCTTTTAGAAAGACATGATTGGATTCAGAAATGCACACACAGCTCAGAAAAACCCACAATCCCCCTAAATAACCAGGACCAGAACTAGGGGCACATAAGGAAGGTGTTCAGAATGCGAGACTGAAGGAGACCCTTAGCCTCGGATTCCTGCAAGAACTGACTGGTACTGGCCCCAGCACAAAAGTCACAGGACAGCTGTCACGTAACCAGGTGTGACCTTGCCCCTGCCTCACCCATCAGGAAACCCGCCTTCACTGTCTGGCCTGCCCTGGCCGCCGCTCCCCAGCAACCTGCTGTAACAAAGGCGCGGGGTCTGGGCCAGCTCCCCTCTTGGAGTGCAGGGTTCCCACCACAGTTCTGGGGAGTAGTTGTTCTGTCTTCTCATTTAAGTGTGCCCAGCAAAGCCGCAGGGGTATTGGGGGGTCTAGTCACAGGGGCTCGGGCACGTCTGCCTTTTCCACCTACCTGAGGGTGATCCCAAGCCTCCTTCTCTGGAGCAGGGGCCCCATGGCATGACCCTGAGTGTGACTCACAGAGCCCTATCTCCCACTTTGCTGAGTGACTCTGGGCCCCAAAGCTCCTTTCACTCCAGCCTTAACCAGGAGCCCTGGACTCTGTCCTGCCTGGACGGTGACTGGCTGTCCTGGAGCCTTGACGTGGGGGAGGACCCCCATCTGCTGGCCAGAGGCAGCATCACAGCATCAGGTGAGCGGCTGGATCCCCACCCATGGTGCCCAGGAAGACGTGCCAGCTGCAGGGCACTGATGGCCAATTCTGTGTCCGCTAAGCAGTGCACATCGGCTCCTCTGGTCCCTGCAGTATACACAGCATGGTCTTGGTCACTCCGCAGTATGTTAACCTCTGACCTCACCAACGTCCTGGACTCTCCACTGCCATCCTCGCCATATTCTGACACATTCCAGGGACAAGGTCATCTCCCTCTGTTGGCCGCTGCCACAAAGATCCACGGGAGCTGTCACTCTCCTTTGACACAGGTGGCTGGGCTCAGCAGGCTCTGGAACCACCTACAGGGTGCATCTGAGAGCCAGTCTCCTTCTCCCAGTGACTCAGTGCTGGACACAGCCTGAAGCTCAAGGGGCCATGGAGATACTGTTCAATGCAAGTCCAAAGCTCCCTGTGGCAACCTCGACCCAGAGCCTGCCTGGGGCCTGGAATGCTTATTTTAGTCATTGCTGACTAAACACAGAGCTTGCTGACAATACAGGTGGCCCAGACGTCCCACATTCCGATTCAACAGGTACATGGATGAAGGCCAAGAATCTCTCTCTTAACCATACGACCAGTTGACTCCAGGAATAGTTGACTTACCCAAGACCGGGGACCATTTACCTCTGTCCTGTCTACGACTTAGGAAAGTGGGTGAGATTATCAACTCATACCAACCAAGAATGTAGCTGGATCAGTGACCAGGCCAAGGTCACACAGCCAGTAAGGAGCAGAGCTGGGCTTTGACCTGGGCTGGCACTCCCGAGCCTGGGCTTTGAGACCTATGCCTCGTACATGGCTACAGATCCAGGGCAGGGTAAAAATTGCACAGCTAATTGCCATGTCCTAGGGGATGGGAACTGACTTCTGTGGCAATGTTCTAGGTGGCCTGAGATCAGGAGAGATCAGTAGGGCAGAGGTAGGAGCAGTAAGAGCAAGGATGAGCAAGTAGGACATGATGGCCCTTGAGCCAGAAAGGCCTGTGTCTACTTCCTGGCCCACATCTACCAGCTGTGTGACCCTGGACAAATTGTTTAACATCTCTGAGCTTCCGATTCTTCATCTGTGAAATGGCTGTGGAGATACTCACACTGACAGGCTGCTGGAGATGAGGGATTGCCTGGCCCATGGCAGAGCCCAGTAAAAGGGGCCTCTATACAGCAGCCCACCCTGCAGGCTGATGCTGAGTGGGTGTGGCCTGGGTGAGTCATCTACTTGTGCAGAAGGGACATTGGATCTGCTCTTCCACCTCAAAGCTCATGAGGACAAGATGGGGCTGTGTGTGACAGAGTGTCTGGCAAAGCCAAAAGGTCGTCTATAAATGGACACTGTCTTTAATTCCAGATCACTGATTACACTAAGAAAATTTCTCTTCCCTTTATGAATCTTTCTAAGGTTCAATATGGAGATTAGATTTGGGAGACCTGATCAAGGTCTGCCAAGCGTCCCTGTCCTGTTCCCTCTTCTCCAGGAAGCCCTCGGACGTCCCACCTCTATACTCTCAAAGCACCCAGGATGGCCTCTGCACATGTCCTCCATCTACTCTGTCCTCCTTCTCCCATCTGTCACCATGCTGTGGGTCCCTCCAACAAATTCATCTTTGTCTTCCCAGACTCTGGGGCCAGCCAATGTCAGATCTCACCTCACCAGAAGGTTAGACTTAACTTTCTGGATAAGTTTTGTCCAGAATGGGCAATCCTGGGTGAAGATCAGTCTTCTGTGTCGATCTGAGAAGGTGAAGCGCGCTCAGGTTAAACACTATTTCTGGGTGTCTGCAAGGTGGTTTCCAGATGATTGGCACTTGAATCCCTGTGGATGGCCCCCCCCAGGGTGAGGGGGCACCATCCAGCCCACTGAGGGCCCAGAGAGGACAGGAAGTGGAGGAAGGAGGAGCGCACACCGTCCCCCCCAGCCAGGAGCCAATCGCAGTCACACCCCCAGGAAGCTGTCCCAGGCCTCCAGCTCACAGATGGCAGATGGCGGGACTTCTTGACTTCTGTAACTGTGAAAGCCAACTCCTCATAAGGTCTGCTTGTGTACACACACGTCTAAATCCCCTCTTGATTCTGTTTCTTTGAAAAACTCAAATGTCTCACATTTCTTTTTCGAAGTGTTTGGTGAAAAAACAGAACCCTTGGCCCTTCCTCCTACCTTTATGTGACATCTGGATATAAGTCAAGTCCACCTGGGGGTCTCCTACCCCAAACCCAAGAAAACGCTCACGTCCCGGATCCCGTCACAATTCCCCTGCCCTGGGCCCTGTCTCCTCCACTCCCCAGTCCCTAACTCTGCTGAGATCTGTGATCAGATGGACTGCTCAGCCCTTCCAAATGATTTGAATAGCACTCACACCCACTAGGATGGCTCAGATAAAAGGGACGATGGCAAGTGCTCACGAAGCTGTGGAGCAACTGGGATCCTCACATGTTGTGGTGGGAATCTGAAGCCATGTGGTCACTCTGGAAAACAGTCCAGCACTCCCTCAAAAGTCCAGAGCGGCCACAACGGGACTTGCGTTTCCCGCCTCGCCATATGCCCAGGGAAACCGTGTGGGCACAGGGACTTTACCCAAATGCAGCACGAGCCTCTGTGGCCAAAAAGTGGCAACAGCCCAAATACCCACCACCTGCAGATGGTTAGACGACAGCCTGCACATCCCCTCAGTGGAAGGCTGGGCCACCAACAGGAGTAAGTCCCAACACCTGCTGCCAGCTGGGAACGCCACACCAAGCAAAGGAAGCCAAAAGACACAGATTGGACTGTCCTGCTCACACACCATGTCCAGAACAGACAAAGCCCTGGGGACAGGACATGGATTTGTAGTTAGGCATCTGGGGAGGAAGGGAGACTGCTGGCGGGTATGGTGTCTCCTTGGGGTGACAACTATGTTCTGGAGTTGCACGTGGTGGTGGCTGAACGACGTGCATGTGCTCAAACCCACTGATTTGTGCACTTGAGTGTAAACGGCACGGGCGTGAACTAGGCCTCGGTGAGGCTGCGGAAAGAGGTGAGCACTGGCCATCACAGGAGCCTTCACACTCGGGGAGAAACAGCAGGTGGGTGAGCGAGCGCATGCAGAGCAGCCCTGCTCACTAGGTGGGGCGTTCCCAGAGTGCCACTCGGGCCCCTGGGCCCAGTCCTCACCAACCCAGATGGTGACGCACAGAGACCAGTCGAGCACACCTGCCCACTCGTCGCCATCGCTCTTCACACTTTATTGTTGGTTTTTTCCACATGGCAGACACAGAGCCCCCTTCCATGATCCAACTCCCCAGGACCTCCACTGACCAGGAACACCTCTCTCTACGACCCCCTCACTAGTGCCACGCTCCTCCAGACAATCTGCAGTGCAGGTGTGAAGATGAGTCTCCCCGAGACCCCAGCCACACCCCCGAGTCCGCCACTGGCGGAAGGTGACTGGAGCTTTGGGTTGTGAGCTTCTGAAGCGGCAAGGAGGAGCCCTCAGGAGCTGAGAGCTGGGTGCACTTCACCGTGTGAGCAGATACGGGACGAAATGGTGTCGTCGGGACCACAGACAGCCACGAATTTCCATGCCGGTAAGGGTCAACTCATGGAAATTAAAAAGAAGAGACGCACTTCAGCTGGGCAGGAAACAGGAAGAATGACATGGGCCACCGATCAGTACTTTTCTGTATGCGTGAGGCTCTCATGAGACTCTCCTCCTGGACCATTATCTGACCCCATGCTGCAGTCTGTCGACTGATTAATTAAATAACACATGTTATAAAACTCTAAAAATGGAGCATTTACAGTCAGGGACATAAATACGTGCTTTGAAAAGTGTCTACATACATATTTACAGAGTTGCAAGATCAACCATAGTAGCCCTGAAAAAAAAATCCCTTTATTGTGTGACGACTTCTCCGAGTCCCCTCCTTCCACTTTGGGTTTGATACATCACTACTGGAACGGAGCTGAGAAAACACCACCAAAGTGGTTGCAGGCATCTTCATCTGAGGTCTGCCCCAAAGGCACAAAACCCAAGAACCTCACTGAACTGGGTCCAAACTCCGAGCTCAGTCACCCGTTTCCCCGAGACGTGGACTGTCCACCAGAGAGCAGGGGTCGGCCCCCTCGTTCCCTGGTAGGCATTTATGGCCTCCGGAAATCTCTTTTTCTTTCCCCTGTGCTTTTCAGTCCTTCCACTTTTTTTCCCATGTCCAGCTGTGATTGCCTTCCTTTGCAGCTGATTTGAGAAGCTCAGATGCTGAAGGTGTAGATGGTCCCCGAGAAGCCAGGCAACAAAGGGCACAGAGATCCCCTCCTCCACGCACCACTTCCTTGTGCCACAGCATCTATGAATGGGGACAAGGTCTTTCTCCTGGATGTGCCTGCCATAGGGGTTCCCTGCAAAGACTCAAGAGCAACAGATCAACTGGAATCTCAAACCTGGAAATGATTCGAGAGCCACAGCTTGGGTTGCTTAGGCAGGAAATGGGGTTTCCCGAATGCTGGGTCCCAGCCTCCAGGTTTGGCCCCAGTGGGTCTATATGCTATGGATTCCCAGAGATGATGTGGGGAGAGGGTCTGTGGGAGGGGCGGTGGTCCTGAAGGCCTTCCTCAGATAGGACTGAAGCTCACTGACCCCCAGGGCCAGACCAAAGTCCCCACAATGGCAAAGGACAACTGCAGGAGCAAAAGGAGGGTCAAGGGGCTCTTGAAAAATTGCATAGTAGGAGAGCCCCCTACCCAGCCCCCCACCAGGAGGACTGAGCTGCGGAGCCAGGTCCAGGCCGCATCCAGGATCAGCGGAGGACCCAGCGGAGGCAGCCACCTTCCTGCTTCCTGGGTTCAGGCCTTTGAAGACCACGTGCACCACCTGCACACACAGCCTCGAACACGCGCTCACATGCTCGCTCCCGCCTCGCACAGGGATGGGTCGGTGCTCCCTGCAGGCAGGCGGCCGGGCCCTTTGGCTTCAGGATTCCAGGTCACTTCAGGTGCTGGGGAGAGAAGGGAGAAAGCAACAGTGGCCACAGGTTCCGTATCTACCTCAAGCTCTTCACGCCTCGCCCTCAAAACTTTAGTAAACTCTTTACTGAAGCAGACGACCACATAAACAGGGAAGAAGCAGCTTGACGACATCCAGAGAAGCCAGCAGCTTCACTGGCACCCGATGAGATGCAGCTCGAGCAGCTGCCCACTGGCCCCGGCCCACGCCGTCTTTTAGGATAACCACGATGCCTTGCTGTCCCCTGGAACAGCCACTATAGTGAACTCTGCCACCTCAGATTGGTTTTGCCTTTTTTTTTTTTTTTTTTTGGTACCGGGGATTGAACTCAGGGGCATTCAACCACTGAGCCACATCCCCAGCCCTATTTTGTGTTTTACGTAGAAACAGGGTCTTGCTGAGTGGCTTAGTGCCTCGCCGTTGCTGAGGCTGGATTTGAACTCGCGATTCTCCTGTCTCAGCCTCCCTAAGTGCTGGGGTTACAGGCTTGTGCCACTGCACCCGGCTGGTTTTGCCCACTTTTTAACCAATGCTCAGAACCCTGGGTGCCCGTCTTTGCACCTCGGCCTCGTGTGCCTGTGAAGGTCCCACTGCCAGCCTTGCTGCTGCACAGTGTTCTGTGGGGACACGCTAGTCATCCCCTAGTGCACCGTGATGTGAAACCCAGCGCTTCCCAGGGGAGGCCATCGTGGCTAACGCTGCGCCAACATTCTCGTGGGTGTCTCGTGGGCATGGGCGGGCGTTCTGGTGAGGAGCCGCGCTGGGCCGGGCACAGGTATCACAGCCACACTCCTGCGTGTGTTCACGTGTGCACAGCTCTGCCAGCCCTGGCAGCAGCACTGCTGGGCTCAGGTACCCCTCTGCCCAGCCTCGTGGATGCCCAGAGGTGTTGCAGGCAGTCACACTATTCCTTAAGCTCATTGGGACACTCACGATGGCCTCCTGGCAGGGGCCCCACCCCCAGTTCACAGAAAGCAATGGAGGCTGAGAGAGGAGGCACTGTTACAAGGTGAGGCTGACGAGGAGCAGCAGGGTGGCCCATGAGCCCCGTCAAGCTTGCTCCAGACTCTGTGTATTCTGGTGACCAAGGATGGCTTTGCCTGCATGCCTCCTCTGCAGAAAGCACGCTCAGGGCCTCGCCGGCTCACAGCACTCGGGGGAGCGCCTGACATGTGCCGCCCTGGGTGGAAGACAGCCTGGAACTGGGCCAGGCCAGGTTCAGGGGGCCAGGTCTCTCATCCAGTAGACCCGGCTGCCATTACTACTACCAACTACTACTATGACTAGTATTACTGGTGCTGGTAATATAATGATTTAATAATAACAGGAAGGCTGGTCTTCAGAAATCAGAACTTTTTTAAGTGCTCCTCCTGCGCTGCCGCTCAGTGTGGTCCTCATGACGTACCCATGACAGGTGGCGTGATTCGCCCATTCACAGATGGTGGACTGGGACAGAGAGCGAGGTACCCCCTGGAGCGCAGCTGACAAGCTGGCGCCAGGACTGAGCTCCAGAAGCTGCACCCTTAAACTGTCAACCCCAACTCCCCAAAACCCACCGGTTTGGCTGGGAAGAGCTGCCTGTGGTGGAGTGGGGTGCCTTCGTGGACGCTGCTGACGCACAGACTGGCCCATCCCTGCCCTGCCTGGAGCAGGGGGAGGAAGAACATAGACAGGGGCCAGCCATGGAGCAGTCTGCGTTCTCTTGGCCTTGCGCAACCAGGGAGAGTCAGAGGATCCACAGAAGAAGCCATCTTGCCATGTCCCCTACCCAAGAGGGCTGCCCTCCAGCCAGGCCTCTGCAGGATGGCTAGAGGGTTGTGTGATGGATGGATGGCTGGCGGGCAGGCAGGCAGGCAGGCAGAGGGAGCTCTCCTATCAGGGAGACAGGCGGAGAAGGCCATCTTCTCACCCCACTCCCACTCCCAGCAAGAGGGTCAGCATCAGGGACCTGCACCACAGAGGGCCCAGAGGTCACCAGTTTTACCAAAAGAGCAGCAGCGGTGAGAGGAAGCTTGCGAGGGCAGCCAGCCAAGTGAGGGGCGAGGGCCCTTCCCTCAGCCAAGGGCAAGAAAGACACAGGGAGATGGAGACAGCCCTCCCCACAGCCTGCCCTGCCGGCACCCTGACCTCAGTCTTCTCGCTGAGAACCACAGGGAAAGGAGGACAGTGGGATTTTGCTGGAGCAGCCCAAGGCGACAGGCAAACAGCGTGAGATATTTTTGAAAATCATTAACAAAATATGTGGTGCAAGTACTCATTTTAAAAATAGAAAAAGTTGGGCTGGGATTGTAGCTCAGCGGTAGAGCGCTTGCCTCACATGCGTGGGGCCCTGGGTTCGATCTTCAGCACCACATACAAAGCAAATAAAATACAGACATTGTGTCCATCTACAACCAAAAAATAGAAAAAAGTTAAGTAAAATTTCAAGGAGCAAGTTTCAGTTACTTACAAATTAAACTGTTGTGTTTGGAACACTTACAAAGGCAGACAAGGACACAGGACTCATTCACCCCAACCCTCAGCTGGGAAAGAATGAACCCATCCAGGATGGTGCTGTCCCTGTCCCTGGCCTGGGGACAGCCTAACCTACAAGCCTTGGGAAATGCGGCCCCGGGCATGGTCACCACCCGCAGGCTGTGGTGGCCTGCTCTGTTAGGAAGCCAGGCCAGTTGCACCTGGATCTCTTGGGTGCCAAGAACACCTGCTTCAGGCGGAAGCCTTGCTCTGTGTCATTGACACGGAGGCTCGGGGGCAGCCACCACAGGGAGCAGGGCTCAGCCTGGCCTGGCCTCTAATGTTCCAAAGACCCTGAACAAGCCTCAGCCTCTCCTCTTAGGACCTCAATTTTTCCATCTGTGAAAAGTGGGGAGGAGAGAGTTTGCTTTGGGGGCCTCCCAGATCTGTGGAGTCCGTTTCAATTTTACCCCACAGGACTCCGGTTCAGTGTCATGTCCTCTCCCCGCCTCCTGTTTTCAGGGGGCAGCTGGTGGCAGAGAAATGGGCTCAGTTCTGGGGAAGGTGGGTTGTATTTTCATTCTCTCCTCAGCCTCCAGAGGAAGAAGGCCAAGCCCAGACGTTCCAACTGCTGAAGACAGGAGATGGTGGGGATGGACAGGCAGAAAGCAGGAAGGGTGTTTGCTTCCTGGTCTAACACCAAAGACCCCAGGTGCATGATTCAGCAATCTTTGCCTTGAACAACTAAATCCTCATTCAAAATGCCCCTGGCTGGTGGTCCAGCCCTGCCTGTGTTAGCAGGAGCCTCTGAGCTCCAGTGTGTCCCAGAACCAGGGTCACCTCTGAATCAAAGCAGGACCCTGTGTCTGTATTGGTAACGGTGCCAGTTCTTCTCATGCTCGGGTCCCCAGGTCACGCCTTGGGATGCTGACCTCAAGGACACAATGGATGCAGTTGTGCTATGTCACCAAGCCCGCTCACAGGGCACGGGCTAAGCCCAGACACTCCAAAATGAAAAGCCCAGTTTCCATGTTTTTATCATCAGAAAACTTAGAATGACTCTAAATTTTTACCTTTAGAAAATCTAGAAAGAGACTATTCTGGCTCAACATAAATCTTAATTTTGTATTTTATGGATTAGCATTGTCTTGATTTTCAAATACATTTTGGGAATAAGGACTTCATAATCTTTTTTGAGCTTAAAGCCTCTGAAGGTATCGATTAAGTACTGAGAATAAGTACTCTCTTTAAAAAATTATTATTAGTACTGCTATTCCAATAGCTCATACTTACCTAGTATCCACCAGGACTGTGCTAAATGCTCTGCACACTTTTGACACTTATAATTGTTATGATCATTTTATGAAGCAGGTTTTGTTATGGACCCATTTTACAGATACTGGGAACTGGGACTCAGAGATTATTAAGTGACTCGAAGTCCTATAGACAGCAAGGGATAGAGCTGGGGTCTGAACCATGGGGGTCTAGGATTTGTGCTCTTGGCTACTAAATGCCCTTCCTGCAGGAAGAACCCAGGCCTGGCTCACAGGTCCTCCCACCCTCCCACCCTCGACCTCTACCAAGCCCCCAAGCCCAAGCTCTGGATGTTGCCAGAGCTGCTCCTACCTGTTGCCTCCTGTCTCTTACCTGTCAGGGAGCAGCGAAGAGTCTACTCTTTGAAGAAGGGTCCCTGGAACTGAGCTGCAGCAGGGGCCTTGACCTTCCTATACTGCCTGGTGATGTACGGGGTCGTCGGCGGCGGGCATCGGGATGCCAGGCGGAGACTGTAGCTGCATGGGAAGAGGAACAACACAGATGGTCACCAGGAGCCTGGCCTGCACCTCAACATCACTGGAGGGCAGAATGTCTTGACTGCTGGCCACTAGCTCCCAGGTCGAGCAAGATGGTCCTTCCTGGACATTAGGAGGCCAGGTAGCTGGCTTCAGCCAATGAGAGGTGGCCTTTGACGTTCAGCGTATGCCTCACCACACTGTATTTGATCCACCACATTCTCTCCCTTTGGAGATCACGGAAGCCCAAGTGAGAGGAAGTGTCCATCAGCCCAGTTCCAAGAAGCCACAGGGGGAGGATGGGTCCCCCAGAGGACATGCAGCGAGCCCCAGTGGGCTCTCGCTGTGTCGAGCCAACAGCTGCCCCTGATTCAGATTCCGCACCAGTCCCGCTCTTCTCCCCTCCTCCCAGGCCAGCATCCACAGCCCCAAAGCATCCAGGGAGGTCACTGTTGCCAAGGTAAGTACACACCTGCATGGGACAGGAGGGGCAGGTCCCCTCCACGCTACATGCCACAAACTCCCACACTCAACATCCACCCTGGGCCTCACGTGTGCCAAACACGTCTGTGTTGGGTTTGTGGGTCTGAGGACGTGACCTCCCAACGAAGGCATGGACCCGAGGGCCTGGAAATGGTTTGGCCCTTTTTTATATAACCTGCTAAATGGGACTTGTTTTTTCAGAAAAGCTTTTTAAAACTTTACTTAAAACATAGAGAGCCCAGACTAATCCCTCCTCTTCCTGCGCCCAGCTGACTTGTACACATCGTCCAGGTCCCAGCCGGGACACTGCCTCCTCCAGGAAGCCTTCCTTCTTTAACTCCTGGGTGTGGAATCCCCCTGTGGGATTCCACTGCCCTGGTGCCTCCCCACCCAGCACCCGTTACACTGACCTGCAACTGCAGAACAAGGTACCACCTTCCTTGTGAGCACTAGGGTCCCAGGGTCAGCTCAGCACAACAAAAGCAGACACTTGGGTAATAAGGACCACAGGGCACTCACAGCATGCTCAGGGCGGAGCCACACCTTTCACACTCCAGCTCTCTTCCCCTTCACCCAGCCGACTCCACTCTCAATGTCTCAACAGGAAGTAGCAGGGCTCTAGCCAAAGCAGCCAGGTCGGGAGAGGCAGGAGGCCAGGGGGGGAGCCAGGGGCACAGCCAGGCGGGGCACTGGAGGACCTCACCTGCGCCAGGTGTCAGCCCGCAGCCAGCTCTGCCTGAATACACAGGAGTTGGGAAAAGGGTCAGGCTCAAAGCAGGGTTTACATAAATGGTTCGCCACCAGGGAGCACCTTTAATGGTATCTGGAGATGCTCTGGGCTGCCACGACTGAGGGGTAGAATGTTGATACTGGCACAGGAGGAGTGGGTCAGGGAAACTGATACACGTCTTACACTGCACAGGATCGACACAACAAAGACTTATGCAGCCCAAAGCACTGACACTGTAGGCCTCCCTTAGCTGTGGTGGGAAAAGTTCAAAAAACCCCAGCAGAGACAGACAGCATTGAACTCCATATATACTATGGTTTTTCCTACACATGCCTACTTAGGATAAAGTTTAATTTATGTATTAGATACAGTAAAAGCTTAATAACAATAATTACTAATAAAATACAATAACTACAACCATATTCTGTAATAAAAATTTTGTGAATATAATCTTTCTCTTTCTGTCTCTCATACTATCTTTATGTACTTTCACCTTTTCACTAAAAGGAAGCACTTACAGCTTCATTTTGGCATATCTGAATTGCCATCATTACTACTCTTGTCCTTTGAAGCAGTTAAGAAGTAAAATAAGCGTCACTTGAACACAAGCACTGCTATACCATGACAAGTGATCTGATAACCAAGATGGCTACTAGTGACTGACAGGTGTGTAGCATACACAGCATGGATACACTGAATAAAGGGATGATTCATGTCCTGGGCATGATGGAGCAGAGACAATATAGATTTTTTTCACACTACTCATAACTGCAAGTGGTTTAAAAATCATGAGTTATTTCTGGAATTTTCCATTTAATATTTTTAGATTATTGTTGACAAGGATAACAAACCATAGAAAATGAAACTGATAATAAAGGGGGATTACTGCCAAAGTTGACAAGGCAGCCCTCAAGAAATATCTGTCAAAATAACTGAGAAGCCTTGGACAATAAACACTCTTCTCTTCACAGGCCTGCCTCCCAGGCCAGGTCAGGGTTGCCCCAGCCTGAATTCCTCTCCATACTACACATTCAAGGCCTGTGGTCAGCTCATTCGACTTGCCTGAGAGAGAATCTAGGAAAGAAGCTGAGGCCAGGTGCTCAGCACAAGCCTACAGGGATCCTGACGACCACAAGGAGGCCTGGAGGGGGCCCTCGGCAACTAGTGAGCACCTGCCAAGCCGACTGGTACCCAGGTGGAACACGGCCCCTTGGCCAGGAGACACCTGGAGGAGACATCTGCCGGGAGTCTGCCTGCAGGTGTGGTAGCTGAACAGTCCAGGCACCCAGCAGGTCTCCCTGCAATGTCCTGTTCTCTGAGGAAGTAGCCACAGGGGTGTGTAGCAGGACTAGCAGTTGCTAGAGATGGGCAAGTCCTAGGTCACCAATTTCCAGCTTCTCACTGTTACCACCCTTGTGTATCCACTAAACATTCAAATACTAGATTCATCAGACAAAAGTAACATTCCACGCCCTGCTCCAGCTAGCCACCAGGCTCTGCGCCCCTCAGCCTCTCTTCCGCCCTCTTGGCTCCTGCTGTCCTGCAACCACAGCCATTCCCACTAGAGGGCGTGCCTTCTCCCCCACCCACTGTCCACCTGGGTGGAGGGCTGAAGGTCCCTGGTCCCCGCAGGGCTCGAACAGGAAGGGCCTCTCCACTCCTGGGCATCCCCCCTGGCCTGGTGGGGCACACCCCCAGCTGGCATTCACGTGGCCCTGTAATTCCCGTGTCCTTTCTCAGCGTCCTCTCTAGACTCTCCCAGCCACAGACGATGTAGGAAGTGTCTTTAGGTCCATCTCATGGATGAGGAAACTGAGGTTGGACTTTCTTTGAGGAGCAGAGCCCAGGCCCTCTGGCTCCATGGGCCACTAGAGAGAGATTAAAAGATGACCACCTCAGCGTTTCCCATTAGGACTGGCTTCCCACTCCCAAGCTGCGGTCTTTTCTAAGTTCCAGGTCTCCTACAAATTGGGAATACCGGTCCTGGAGACTCTGTGGCCATTAAATTTACAGGAAGATCTCAGCACAGCACATGCTGGCAGTGTCTGGGTTGTGCAGCGGGGGGTGGTGTGACCAGGGAGAGGCGGCATGGTCCTCAGAGACATGGGGTGAGACCTGGGAAAAACCCTCCAGGCCTCTGGGCCTCCCAACCTCAGTTTCCACCTCTGTGAAGTAGAGGCCATCACTGCCCGACAAGTGACTCAGAGCAGGGCTGGGCCGAGCCCGGGGAGCAGGAGGTGGGAGTGTTTGCTTCCCAGGAAGAGTTCAGCACATGCGACGTGTGTCTCGTGAGCGTGACAAGAGTGGAGCACAGAGCAGCAGGTGAGCGGCCCTCACCACCTCGAGGGCTGAAGGTCAGGCAGGGCTTCCGAACAACGGGTTTGGGGCCAGGTGCCAGTCAACCCACCTGAGCACGGGGCATCCCCCATGGCCATCTGAGGGGCATCCTGGCTACAGGACATTATGTGGTCCCAGCCTGCCCCACCCAGTGCAGGGTTCCTCCAGTCAACCAACGGCCGAACCCTTTCCTTCCCATTCCACTGCTAATGGACCGTGGACTCAGACCACCCCACCATGCTGGTAACAAGAGCTGCGGTAGAACCTTGTGTGCACCCCGCACGGGGCCTCGAGGCCTCCCTGTGGCCCACCCCATGCGATCAGCCTCAGGGTCCTAGACTGCACCTCCACACCCACACTGCTCTCTGTCCCCACAGCCACCACCCAGCATGCCCATAGCCATCCTCCACAGGCACCGTGGCAACAGCCGCTCCATGGGTCTCTCCAGTCCCTCTGTCCCTCCCTCCATTCTCCACCAAACAAGAATGACCTTCAGAAGGACCCCTGGACATGACAGTGACGCTGGACCACGTCGCTGCTGAGGCGTCACACTGTGGTAAGCGTTGGGTTGGCTCGAGATCTCACGCGAGGCCGACGCAGAGCGTACAACGTGGCGAGCTCCCCCGGCAGCAGCAGACGCAGGACGGGCAGCGTGGTGGATTCCGCGCAGCTGCGGCGGGTGTAGGGCGTGGGTTGGGAGCAGCTGCGGGGAATGAAGCGTCAAGCAGCCCGCATGCGCAAAGGAACAGCCTGCCAGACGCTGATATGTGAGCAGCAATGGCGCTTCCTACCATCGGTGGACTTTTCCTGACTCATCCCAGAAGGACTCTGACCTCAGCAGGATCCCCTGACCAATCCCAGGGGACGCAGGACTCCAGGTGCCTCCTCTTCCTATCTCATAGCCCCTCCATTCCTGCCTTAAGCCCTCCCCCTTCCTGACCGGGCCCTTTAAATTTTCTTTACCGCGGAACACGGGCGCCACTCTCCTGGACACACTGATGGATGGGAGGGTTCAGCCCGACAGCGTGTATTTCCAAAAAAGCCTCGCCCAGCGGTTTTAATTCGCTGCCTTTTGGTCATCTGGCTTTTACAGTAAGAACCCAGGGCACCCTGCTTGCTGCCCTCTGCTCCGCTCCTCGCCCAGGGCTGGCTCTCCTGTGGACCAGGCCTGGTCCTCAGCCAGGGCAAGCTCTTCCCACCTTGGCCCCTCTGCCCTGGCTTGTCCTCGCCCTTCCCCTGCCTCCCATGCTCTCAGCCTGAGTGTCCCCTCCTCTGGACCCCTCTCCGATCTCCCTACCATGGCCACCGGTTGGTCCCTGCCGCTCTCCAGCTCTTGCCTTCTTTACTTTTCTGTTCTTTCTGGATCTTTCCCTCACTGCAGATGCCCTGCCTGCAGAGCTGTTTACTTCTTCCCTGACAGTCTTCACCTCCAAAAAAGAGTCCTTGCAGGCAGGGACCAGGTCCTGCTCACAGCTGAGGCCCTGGGCTAGCGTGGGGCCCAGTGCAGAGAATGCTGGCAGGGTCTGCAGGTGTAGAGGGAGGCCTGAGCTGGGCTGGAGACCACCGTGCTCTGTAGAGTCAGAGCTGCAGACTGAATCAAGAGGGAAGGGGAGTCCTAAGATGCCCCTCATTGGTGCCCCTGAGGGAAATGTCACAGGCCACACATTCTTCCTGGGCTGGACCTGCCAGCCAGGTAAGCAGAACCAGCATCTCAGGTGCAAGGACCCCTGCAGTGCTCCCAACGCTGCCCCAGGTACAAGTGGATGCCCGTCAGCCTGTGGGGTCCCTGCTGGTTATGACGACTGCGGAGTTACCCACAAGTGAGTGTTAGCCAATCGGCTCTCACTTGAGAACAGTCGGAAGGACTCACTCATCTGTGACAGACACCCACTGATTCCGTAAACTGGCGGAGGCTGGCTGCCCAGGCACCGTGACCAGCACCTCAGGCTGCAGTCACAGCCCCAAGCCCTCTGCTGCACACCCGCACTGCTCTTCAAACAAGTGTGGCTGGATGCCTCCTAGTCCACAGCCAACTACAAGCAGCAAAATGAATGGAGGAGGCGACTGCAGCTTGCAGCAGTGACATCAGACACATCCCAGAGGAGGAAAGGGACGTGACCTTCAAGGAGGAGGAAACACCCAGCTCCAGGCCATGTCTGCTCAAGCTTCTCTGTGTCCTTGACTTGGTTCTTGGTGAGTAAGGGAGGGGGACAAGCTTTAGAGAGGGTGAGGTTAGGGGCTCAATGTTTGTCATCCCAAATTCACAGCTGAAATCCTAACCTCTGGTGTCCTATCTGGAAATGGGACTTCGGGAGATAAGCAGGTCATGATAAGGTCATGAGGGTGGGGCCTTTGCAAGGGGATTAGTGCCCTTATGAGAAGATCTCTCCCCGCTCCCTTCCTCGCCCCAGATGCATCCAGGTGAGGACACAGCAAAGAGATGGCCGTCTGCAAGTCAGGGAGAGGCCCTCACCAGAACCTGGACGCTGGCTTCCTCTTCTCAGACTTGCCACCTGGGCACCGTGAAGAGGTTACTTTCTGTCACTTAAGCACCCGGTCCATGGTATTTTGTCATGGCAGCCAGCACTGACCAAGACAGCTGACTTGTCTGAAGCCACAGAGCTCCTCCTTGGTAAGATCAGATCTGAACACAGGCTCTGAGGTGAGGCCTGTCCCCTCCGCACACAACTCCTTCCCTAGACCACCCCAGACACAGCTTCCTGCAGAAGACACCTGTGCCCAGGCCTGGCTCACAGCAGCTTCTAGGCTCAGACCCACCTATCAGGCACCCTTTACACCCTGATGTGAGCTCTCTGGATTCTGAAGAGCCCCTTACATTCAGATCCTGGTCCAACCTATGACACATACCCCTGCTCCTTTTTTTTTCTTTTTGGTACTAGAGATTGAACTCAGGGGCACTCGACCACTGAGCCACATCCCCAGCCCTATTTTGTGTTTTATGTAGAGACAGGGTCTCACTGAGTTGCGTAGCACCTCACTGTTGCTGAGGCTGGCTTTGAACTCATGATCCTCCCGATCCTCCTGCCTCAGCCTCCCAAAGTGCTGGGATTACAGGCGTGCACCACCCCGCCCGGCTCCTGCTCTTTTTCTTGGTGAAAGACACTTTTCAGCCAGTGCCCTTGAAGTGAACTTGTCCCTCCTCCCTCTCCTGCTAGACCTTATGAGGGGCTGCTCCACCTGGTTCACCTGCAAGGACACCCCTGCTGGACCTGTCACCTCCACACTGGCTCCTCTCCCCTCTGTTCTACGGAAGCGTGGCCTTCTCCATCTCAAAGGCCACCCCTGCTTTCACTGCTGCAGCTCCCAGGACAGGTTCAAGCGACCCCACCCATAGGGTCCAGCCGCTGCTGACCTCCTGTATACCTCACTGCTCGTGACTCTAGTCACCTCGAGCAGAACCCTCGCCTGGTGACACTCAGCCCTGGCTGCTTCTGAGATCTGCCTGGGGAAGAACAGGCTGCACGGTAGGTCAAGACATCAGACTCTGGGGGTGGGATGGGCAGGATCTCTAAGTGCCCCGACGATTCCAGGGTGCAGCCACAGTGGGAACACTGCTCTGGGGACACTTCCCTGGCCACCCTCTTGAGGAAGAGTCCCTGGGCCAGGTTCTCATAGCACATGTTCCCACACAGGCGGTCTCTCGGTCTCTGTGACTAGTGGAGGAATCGGGGTGCCCCCAGGAGACCGTGTGGTCCAGGACAGGAGAACCTGGTTGTTCCGGCTCTTCACTGTGATGAACAGCGAGAGAGTGCAAGCAGCCCCTCCAGACCCGAGGAACAGAGAACGGACTCCACGATGTCCCCACTGTACAGGGTCCAGACCTCATGACACCTGGGCACTCAGTGTACGACAGCCACTCATGACCCTAAACCCAGAGCACCCAGACTCAGTTGGACGAGACCAGCAGCAACTGGAAAGCAGGACAGCGAAGCGTTTAAAAGCCTGTCTTACAAAGTGGCGGAACAGCGGAGGCTCGGCTCAGCCTCGCCTCCAAGCGGCGTGTCCACCTGCCCAGCGCTCTGCTGCCCTCCCAACCACACAGCCCAGGCCCACACGGACCAACATGTGAGGTGCCTGGGACCTCACGGCCATCAGCCCACCCTGACCTGTGCAGTGCCATCCCCGCTCCCTGGGAAGACCCCAGATCGGAGAGGCCCCACGCTGCAGGATGTCCCCTCCCTCTACGCCCAGGCAGCCTCTGCTCCAGCCCTGGCCTCCAGGCACGGTCCGTCTCTCTCTCCATGTTCCCCAGGGTCTATTCCTGACTCAGGGACTCAGCACAGGCTGTTCCCTCTGCCGGGAAGGCTCTTCCCCCCAGGCAGCCACGGGCCGCCCCTCTGTCCTTCCGGCCTTTGCTCCAGGTCCCCTTCCCAGTGAGTCCCTGCCCTGGGAACCCCACCTCAGCCATGTCCCTGTGACTTTCTGGGTGCTTATTCCCACCCACCCACTCTGTCTGCCTGGTGCCAGGAGGGCAGGATCAGAGGCCGTTCTGTCCCAGATGTGTCCCCAGCTCCCAGACCGCTGCCGTCAAGTGGAGAAAGTGGTTAGGTATCTGTAGGGGTGTCTGCTGTCGTGTGCCAGGCGCTTTGCCTACACAAGGCAGGCGAACCACCTGGCTCTTTCCGGGCAGTGGCATTCCTGACTCTGCAGGGGGCGTCCAGCACGGGTGTGAGGCGGGACCCAGGACCCCCACCCAGCCCCCGTGGTCTCTGCGAAGGAGAAACCTGGAGACGATGATACACACACAGGAACTGAAGCTGAAGGCGGGGGTGCCAGAGCCGGGAGGAGGAGGAAAGGCCACGCGGGGACATCAGGAAGATTCTGAGAGCAAAGGGGCCAGCTCAGCCCCCAGTGCAGAGCCACACGGGGACTCCGACCGATGACTCGACTCAGATGTGCCAGTTTGCCTGGGCGTCTCCCACAGTAAGAGGCTCAGGGAAGTAGCGCCCAGCCCTCAAGGGCCCTCCTGGGCTCAAACGTCAGGAGACTCTGGGCAGGCAGGGACGGGGACATCCCACAGCGTGGGGCCTCTCCTCTCTGGGGTCTTCCCAGGGATGCAGATGGCTAGCTCCAAGGAGAGCTGAAGCCTAGACGACAAAAACAACTAAGGCAATAATGAAAGAAAAGTTTAAAATGGGCAAAGCATAAATAACCACCAGGAGACGAACGTGAGGACGTGAAGAGGTGACTCTCAGAGAACAGGGTGCTGCACATGCCACCTCCCTGGCCTTTAAGTACAAACAGCACGGTAAACAAAAAGCAGGCCGCACGCAGGGCCAGTGCTGGAGAAGAAATCCAAGGGGACAAGCCCCCACTGGGGAGGCCGCCCTGTCCACATCTCTGCGCTCCTTCACCATCTTCTCCAGCCTGGTGACAGGTGACAGCCCAGGATACAGCTCAGCTCAGCAGGAGCCCGGGAGACACAGCAGAGAACAAAGGGTCACAAAGGGCTTCCCAGGCTCCATCCCAGGGAGACAGAAAGCCAATCAATAAACAAGCAGCACCTCAGGCCCCAGTGACCTTCATGGGCCAAAACAAAGCAGGGGACCTCGGGAGGACAGAGGGCAGGAGGAAGAGGAGGCCTCAGAAAGAGAGAGAGAGAGAGAGTGGCGTTTGTGCCAGGACTTGAAGGAGGTGGTGGGGACGGCAAGCGCAAAGGTGCTGAGGCAGATGTGCCTGAAGAGCCAGAGGCCAGGAGCAGGTCCCCTAGGTCCTGGTGAAGCGGGAGGGTGGTTTTCCTGGGCAGAGGAGCGACGGGATCTGACCTGCCACCATGCTGCCCCTGAGGGTGGGCAGGAGCAGAAGAGGGAGCCCAGTGAGGAAGCAGCTGCTGCCCCAGAGGAGGCCACAGCAGTGGCCCCCTGGCAGCTGACCAGATGCGCTGGTTAGTGGTGCTGGCAGGCTCTGCTGGTGGCCCAGGCGCGGGGGCGTGAAGAGAGCCCAGCTGACTCCAGAGCAGCATGGCCTCCACCCCACGAGGAGGAGGCCACTGGAGGCGATTGGAAGGAGTCTGTGGAACCCAACTAGACACTCAAGGGGGAAGATGAGGCAGGCGGCTGAGAGGTGGCTGTGGTGAGGACGTGAACCTGAGGCTTGTCAGCCCCCAGGACCCCGGTGTGGCAGGGAGAGGAGAGGGGAGTCGGCGTCAAGGGCCGGAGGCAGCGGTGACCCGAGCACAGCAGGAGAAAGCAGGGTCAAGGTGTCTGCTACTGACGGCGGGGAGACCAAGCCCAAGAGCCACCACGGCACCAGCATCCTGGAGGCTGCTGGAAGCAGCCACTCCATGGCTTATTGGAGACAGACACCTGAAAGTTGGAGAGAGGAGGTGGAGGGGCTGGAGGCGGGGTGCAGAGAACTCAGCCGAGGGGAGCGGGGAGGGCCTGGGGCAGCCTCAGCTTCCAAAGGACAGGTACTCTCTAGGGTGCCAGGGCCCTGCCAGGCCAACGTGCTCCTCCACGCCAGCTGCCGTCCCTCCTGTGCTCTCCAGAGTCCTCAAAGCTGTCCTCAAAGCTGTCGGGGCCACCGAGCTGGCCATGGGAATCTTACACAGTCTATAAATTCTCAGAGCTCAACGCATTCCAAGTCAGTGTGGGACGGTCCACACCTGGGCCAGAGGCAGGGGAGAGGCAGGGGTGTGGGAGCAGGTGCCCAGGGAGGAGGAGCTTGAGATGCTGCTGCGATTCCCTGTGGGCAGGGTGGCAGCCCACAGTGGGAGCTGCAAGGCCACCAGCCACTTCCAGAGATGGTCAGCATCTCCCAAAGCAGGCACAGCCTGCGCTCCAGAGAAGCCCCTTCCATCCAAATGAAGCATCCAGGCCAGGAGACACGGGGAGAAAACCAGAGGGCTGGAATACAGCAGCCCAGTTTCAATCCTAGTTCCATTGCTGACTTGCTGTGTGGCCTCTGGAAAATGCCTCCACCTCTCTGAGCCACAGCAGACTCACCTTTAAAATGAGCTCTCAAACAAGGACAAAATGGAATAGCATCATTCTTTGAGCATTAAACTATGCTCAGGGGGCTACTTCAGGTGTTTTGCAGGGGTTCCTCAAATCCCACCCACCAAACCCTGTTTTACAGAGGAGGGAACTGAGGCTCAAAGAGGCGAAGAAACTGGACTTCCAAGTTCTCAGCCAATAAGGGCAGCTGTCAAGATCTGAATCAGGAACTTTTGCTCCAACGCCTGTGCCCTGTCCCTGACACAGCCCTCCTAGAGGCGGGATGGAGAGCACTCTAGCACCCCAGGGGAGCAGGGGGTGGGCGCTCTGCCAGGAACAACAGCACGGATGCTCAAGAAGCTGAGTTTACTTTGGGCTGGAAGCTTATGGGCTCAGAGGAGCCCTGGAGCAGAGGTTCTCAAACTCAGGTGCTCACTGGAAGCCCAGGGGGTCTGAAACCCTGCTGATGCCGGCTCCACCCCTAGAGCTCAGGCTTTCCTTAGTGTGGGGTACGGCTTGGCATTGGGACTGACAGCGTCAACTTTGCGAGCCACTGATGTGGCCGCAGCATCCGCGTTCCTGGGAGCCGGCTGGCCCTGCGGATGCTCAGAACCTGCATTTTAAGGAGGTTCTGGAGGGCCAGGGCTGGGGACAGCTGGGCGGAGCCTGCAGCGCAGCCAGGCTGCATGGAACGGGGCACTGACGGACAGGTGGGGGGCTGACGCCTGTGACCTCTGTGGATAAAGTAAGTCCCTCGCATGGCACGCAGGGGAGGGAATGCGGAAGGTCTAGGGGAACAGGGCAAAGGCCAAAACACTGGCGAGCGTTGCCGAGGCTCCTTGATGTGGGACACTTGAGGCTTCTGTTCCCAGTGCCACTGCTGGGGTGCGGGACGCAGGGAAGCAGGCACAGCCCACTAGTGGTGCTCAGGTGGCCTCTCCACTTTTCTCCCTTCTGCCCTGTTTATGGCTGAGGGGACAGCAGAACAAAGGGGCTAAGTGACTTTGGGGACACTGAGAACTGAGAAGGAAGGAGGCGGCAAGCCCCCACCCAGGCCTCACCCAGGGCCCAGTCACCTTGTGGGCATTCTCCTTCTTCCTCCACGGCCCTGGGGACGCCTTGGGCCCAGAGGGCTCTTGAGTGGCCTCTGCACACCCATCACGCCCCTGCCTGTGGGGCTTTCAGGCCAAGTCCCAAGGTCTCCAAGGCCATGAGTTCCCCAAACCAGTTTGGCCAGAACTCTAAATACCAACATGTGACAAGCTCGTAACACCTGACCCAGTTAGAAGGAAGGCTGGCCTGGCCAGTGGGCCTGCTGCGACGGCAGCCAAAGGCAGCGGCCAGCAAGGAACCCCTGCTGCGGCTGTCTCCCTTCCTGCCAGCACAGGAAGGTGCTGGCCAAGCCCACTTTGAAACGAGGAAACTGAGCCCGAATGTGCAAATAACTCACTTGTGGTCACACAGCACACCGTTCTGGGGAAGGTGGGGACAGGACTGGCTCCCTCCTTATTTGGAGAAGCAGTGTAGGGTGAAGCCCCAACAGACACAGGACAGGAACCCAGGAGGCGCTGCCCAGCAAGGGCACAGACCCTCTGGAACTGCCCCAGTGGACAGGGAGCGCCCGGAAGCAGCTGAATCTATCCACTTCTCTCCCACGGAGCACCCCCCAGCCCCCGCTGGCACCAGGGGTGCTCAGAAAATGCTCCCCAAGTGCAGAACAGCACAGCTGGAACCAGGCTTCTGATGTCGTAAAAACCCCACATGTGCCTGTCTACAGGGCTCAAGAGCCAGATTCTCCAAGGACCTGGCTTCCTGTAAGGTTTTGCTCACGGCCACGGCCCTGCCCAGACCATGAGGCAAGCTGCCCAGTCGCGCCATTGCGTGACCGTGACTCTGCGGCCGGGCCTCTTCAATGGATCCTCCTGCTATGATCAACTTAAGGCTTCCAGTGCAGGGATGTCACCTCTGCAGGAAGCATGTCCCCACCCTTGCCCTGCCCAGGTGGGTAGGGGAGCGGCGCGAGCTTCCCAGCACCCCCTCCCGCCACTCCCACCGGCCTTCCCTCCAGCTGAGCCACAACAGCCTGGCTTCTTCCAAAAACCAAGAACAACTTCCAAGAACGGGAAGGAAGCAGGGAAGGAAACACCAACGAATCCAAGTGTGTGGAGCACAAACGCAGGAAGAGCAGACGCCCCGGCTGCGACAGCAAGAGGTGTTCCACACCATCCAGGCGGGAGAAGCCCACAGGGACACTGGGACTCCCCCATTGCTACCACCGATCCAGGTCAAGGCAGTTACAAAGACGAGGTCAGAGAAGAGCCCAACCTCCACGAGGCCCATTGCTGTTGGACTGAAGGGTCTCCCGAGCCTCGTGTGGCACCAGGACTTCCAGAACTCGGTGTCATGCTGCAGCGAGGATGGATGGCGCCTGAGCAGCCCAAGATGCTGGTGAGGCGACTGCTCTCTGCAGGGCGACCTGTTCCCACCGCATGGAGAAGGCTGCGGGAGCTCAGGGGGCTCCTTTGCTACCCGAGGGGACATTCCAGCTTGCCTGGGGAGCCTGGCATGGCTGGCTGGCAGGGCGTCCCAGACACGGCTCGCTACGTGCCCGGACAGGTATGAGCAGGCGGGCACGATGCTGCCCAAAGGCAAGGGCACCTGGGCCAGGGCTCGTCCTCAGCATGCATGGGACAGGAGGCAGGGCCACGCAAGCACCTTCCCATAGCCCTGCACCACCCCCAAAACCCTCACTGTCTCCCGCTGACAACAGACAGCCGCAGGGTGGCCCAAGGCGGAGTCCAACCTGTTGTACCAGCGATGAGATGGGGGCCCCTGGCTGTCTGGCCCCGCCTGGGTGGCTCAGCCCTCACCAGATCCTGCACCCTGTTCAGGTGGGGAGACAGCCACTCGCGGAGCCAGGCAGGGTAGGTGTGGAATGAAGGCTCCATGTTATCAGCATTTGCCAAACTGGCTTCAATGGGCCTGGCCCGGACGCTATGCATAACCACTCAAGTCACAGCAGTTACCGCTTCCATGTTTACTCTGTGCCAAGTGTTGGACACAAGCCATAGGTTGAATCCTCACAAGAGCTTTATGAGGTGGATACTCCTGTGTTTCACAGATGAAGAACCAAGGCACAGAGCAGTTAGGCAACTTGCCCAAGAACACACAGCTGGCAAGTGCCAGGATTGAAGCCCAAGTCATTTACCGGCAGAGCACCAGCTTGTGAAGCCAAGCAGGTGTGTCTCTGTGGGATTCCTGGGCTTCTCATGCGCTGCCAAGCAGTTCAAATGCCCAAGAGGAGGAGACAGCTTGTCATGTACCCAGACACATTTTCCCCACTGATCTGATAACCACTCTGGGGTTCTGTGGGTATAGTGGGAGCCAGACTTTGGTCTTCTGAGGACCCCAGGGCCTTCTCCAGGAAGCCTGCTCTGCTCAGTGGCCTACATCTAGCTGCAGGGGGAGCCCTTTAAGCATCACACTTTAATTTCACGTTTGGGGATGGAAGTTCTCTAAAATCAGTCATAGAAAGCAACATGTTCGAAACTCAGTTTTCTCTTTAAGAATCAAACTTCCAACTCTGCACATGTACTACTGGACTATGATGGAGGGACATCCTTGGGGCCACTAAGGTGCACAAGCTTGCTTATCCACAGTGAGTCAGAACCAGAGGTTCAAGTTACCAACCAAGCCACACCTCCTGGCCACCCTTGGCAACCACACTGGGTGGGCTCCAGGGCTCCCCCACGACAAAATCTGTGGATGCTCAAGCCCTTTATATAAAATGGCACTGTATTTGCATAAACTGTTTAGAGAATGACAAGGGAAAGTCTGTGCGTGGTCAGTGGGGATGCAATTTTTTCCCAAATATTTTTGACTCAAGGTTGGTTAGACCTGCAGGCGGGAACTCACGATGCTGAGAGGAGCCGACTGACCTGTGCCCTGGGAACACCGCAGGGGGCCGAGCAGACCTGGCCTCTGCCTTCGTGGGCATATGTTCTAGAAGGGGAAGCTTGCTGCATAATTAATATATAATTAAAAACCGAATCCTGCTGAGGAGGAACAGAGCCTACCAGCGCTCAGCACGGGGCACCTGGCCACGAAACACGGAGCGTGCCCACGAGCCCCCGCACAGCTTCTGTGCACGCCCTGGAACCTGGGTTCCGCGGAAGACAGCACATCCCTCACTTCACAACGCTTCTGCTTTATTTCATACAGGAGGTGGGGAGGGGTCATAGGTGACTTCACCCCAAGAAGAGAGATTTCTGGAAAAGGTCACTTCTGCTCCTGACGACCGGTCCTGGGACAGAGGGGGACATTCTGTTGCTTCCCAAACTCATCCCCACCTCTTCCCTGCCCTCTGGTTGGGCCTCAGACTCAGAAAGTTCTGCACAGGGGACGGGGCGTCTGCGCACTGGGACAGATCAGGGCTGAGAACTCAGGTCTCCTCCTCAGGCTTTGTGGGAACCTCAGTGACAGATCTGGGGTGTTTGGCCTTTGGCAAGCAGAGGATCCCAGGGCTTCTGGGCAGCTGAGAACAGGTCACGGATTTTAGATGGGGCCAGGCTTGGCCTCCTGCACAAATGGTTTTTCTGATTAAACCCCTCCCCCAGAGCCATGGCCCGCGAGCAGAGGGCGGCTGAGGGCAGCTGCCTCCTTGGACAGGACAGGGCCGCGTGCAGACCAGCGCACGAGCCTCCACTCCAGAGCAGGAGAGCAGGTCTCCACATGCAGGGACTCCTGCCGGGACCCGTCCCTGTCACCCCCATCAGACGTCACCGCAGTCATGGCCCTGGCTCTACCCCTGCCCGCAGGGGGGCCTGCCAGGCCTTCCTGACACGCCTGGCCTGGCTTGATTCGGTGCCCCTGGGGAGGCCAAGGACGAGGTGTAGGAGGGTTGGTGTCTGAAGTCCCAGCTCCGCTGCCGCAATCTGAGCTCGTCCTCCACCCTCGCAGGGGGACAAGGCGCGAGGCCAGCCATGCCCGCTACGGAGGCACCGCATCCAGCCTGCGGGAACTGGGTCTGCCGGGTGTGGACCCTCTTCCTCGGTGTGCTGCCCAGAGGTGGGTCACTCAAAAGAAGATCCCTATTGGTGCCACCCTAACCTCCCTCCACCCCCAAACAATGGTGTGGCGTCTGCTGTGCTCACACTCACACCCAGGTGGCCACCAGGCCTCCTGGCAGCCCCCCACCTGGGCCCAGGTCTTCCCGCTCCCCTGGACTGCTCCCCTCTCCTGGACACCTCCCACCCAAGCCCAGCTCCTCCCTGCAGGCAGAGGGCCCCTGGGACCCCTCACCCACCGCAGGGCAGGGCACGGTCCGGCGGTGCCCTCCTTCCCATGTTTCTCCAGGGTCCCCATCCCTCCTGGCAGCAGGCACAGAAACTAAGGCAAGGCCCCTGGGGCCCTCCTCCGCCTCCCTTCTCAGCTCCTGAAGGGTGCTCCGTGCGCCAGGCCCAAGGTCTCGTTTCCTCTTGACCCCAATCCTGGCAGGTGTTGGCCAAGGTCAGCAGTGACCTCTATGCTGCAAAGTCCCCCGGGCAGTTCTCCCTCCTCCCTGACTGGCACAGCAGCCTCTCCTGCACCTCCTGGATCTCAGGGCCAACACGCAGTTCCCGGCATGTTCTTCGCCTATGCTCCCTCCCTGGACCCCCATCCCAGGGCTCTGGCACCATGTGCAGCAGAGGCTCCTGACTGCCCCGCAGCCGGGTCCTTCTCCTCTGAACTCTCAATCTGCACCTTCCCCTGTCCCCCGACCTCTCCCTGGACATCCAACAGCAGCGCCAGCTTAACATGCCCAGGGCTTCCCACGGGACCCCCAAACCTGCACCATCTGGTCTTCCGTGCCTCCAGGCTCCTCCACCCAGCCACGCGGACCCCTCTCCACTCCCCTCCCCAACAGCCCTCCCTGACCTTCAGCTCTACTTCCTCCGAGAGAGGCCTAGAACCCCCCTGCGACAGCCGGGGACAGCCAGGTGGCTCACAGGGCACCGCATCTCCTTCCTGGCTTGCCTGTTTCTATTCTCGCCCTCTCAGTCTGTTCTCAACGGACCAGCAGAGAGATCCTCTTAAAAGGCACATCACACCGTACCGGTCCTCCTCCGAAGCCCTCTGACGACTTCCACTCAGGGTGGAAGCCAGATCTTCAGAGAGGCTGCAACATCCAACACCGACTGGCCCTGGCTACTCCCTGACCCCCAGCCCGGCCCCACTGGTCTCAGCACCCCTTGAGCACACGGGTCCCACCCAGGACCTTTGCACTCGGCTATTCCCACGCCGGGGCTCTGCCCCGCAGGGCTGGGGGACACAGGCCTGCCCTTCACCTCCAAGTCTAGTTACACGCTGCTGTTTGGGCCAGGCTTTCTGACCCTGATGTTTAAACTGGGCACCACCCGCTTCTCTGCAGCACTCCAGTCCCCATTTTACTTCCCCCGGCAGTGGCCCCCGGCCGACGCTCTGCACATGCACTTTGTCGTCTGCCACTAGAATGTCACAAGTAAAGAATCTCCCTTTTGTTCTCTGCTAGGCCCTTCCGTGCCTAGAACAGCGCTGGCACCAGACAGCACGGGCCTCGGCTCCACACCTCTAAGAGGGAAGGAATACCAGCACCCACACTGCCTTTCCTGACCACATAGGTCCACAGTGCATGTCGAGGATTTCTAGTTTTCACAGCGAAACACACTAAAAGTAATACGAGTGAACATCTTTCCATGCCTCATCTTCACCCTGCTCTCCATACATCTGAAACGGTTGCTCTTCCCCAACACATTGGGCCGCAATCTTTTTTTTTTTTTTTTGATACTGGGGATTGAACCCAGGGGTGTTCTTCTAGAGACACATCCCCAGCCCCACCTTTTTTTCAGACAGGGTTTCATTAAGTTTTGGAGGCCAACCTCGAATGTGGGAGCCTCTTACCTCAGCCTCCTGAGTTACATACAATTCTGTGCCTTTGCTCAGCTGTTGTTTTAGAAATAAGTCCTTGCTTTCATTGGTTTGAATATTATCTATTAAATCATACAAGTGCAACAATAAATACAAGTGGCATAAACAGGTCTGGGAACAAATACAAGTGGCCTTTGGCACGCATTTAACTAGGCTTCTGGGAAATGGAGCACAAGGGCTGTCCCCACGAGTGGAGGCCAGGACTTTAAAGGCAACAGAGTCCCCGTTACTATGGTAAGCTGGGGCTAGAGTCTCAACTGTGTCCTTTTAGCCACAGCTGGTATTCTAACAGAATTTCAGTAGGATTTCAGGAGCCACTCCACGCACCCAGGCCCTGGGCTTGGCGAGTGTTCCTGAGTCAGGGCTCCCAGGCAGGGGACTCCTGGAGAGGGCTGAGGCCTGCGTCCTCCAGCAGAGCGCTCAGGCGTGGCCCTTGGATTTCGTAGGATGAATCACCTCACCAGGCAGCTCTGACTCGTGGGCCGCTGGGGAAATCACCAGACTGAGCAACCCAGTTTTGGGAGCAGCCTTGTCCACAGCCGGGCCTGTGGCACAGCAGAGCCAGGGCCCCAGGTCTAACAAGAAGGGGATTCCTTATCTTGAGCAAAACTGAAAAGAGCCACACAAGGGAAGATGCCCATCGCCATGTACTGGGGTGTCTCTGGAGAGAGGCACACCTTAGTGTCAGGAGACAAAGGTGCCAGGAAGACAGTCGTCCCATTTTTAGTTCTAAAAATTGGAGGACAAGGATTTAACAACCTGAAGGAATACTGAAAGGTCTACTCCATGAAGTCCAGGGGGTTCAGCTTCGGCCAGACAGCCTGAGTCCTGAGGACGCAGGCGTGTGGCGTGAGCGCCAGTGTGGACAAGAGGGGGGATCTCCCCAGCGCCTCTGATGCAATCGGGGGGCCACACTGGACTTGCACACAGACTCCTCCGGGGCTGTAGGTTTGCTGATGAGCTATCACCCACGTTCTTAACCTTGAGGACAAAGCCTCAGGCACTGACCCTTTAGTGCTGTTAATTAACTTTCACCAAGTAACTGATCCTTTTCTTTCTATTTGATTTCAACTGATCATTTACCAAAAGAATACTCTATTCAGTCAGTGGTACCAATGAATTGCCCCAAGATTCACATTTTAAACTGATAAGTCACAAGTTAGGGTCACACAGGTAGCCTGACCCTACGACCCCTGGTTTCCCTGACCCCATGGTTCCACTGTGCGGCCACAGGTGTGAAGAGAGCTGAATGGGCACAGGCAGGTGCTGGGCTGCACCAAGCTGTCCTAGGCGATGGCCAAATTCAGATTTCCTCCTCAGAAAAATACACAAAGAGTAACAACGGACAAGTCAGGGTACCCCAATTCCACCTCTGCTCTGACAGAAGTATCTACTCTCAAGATGCCCTAGACCATCTGTCCGGGTGGTCAGAGGGATAGGAGAAGCTAAGTGAAGACATTCTGAGAGGGAGAGGTGCTGGAAATGGATCCGAGACCGTAAGCAAGCAAAGGAAAAGAACCTAAAATTACAGACCGAAGAGAATTACAGTGAGGAGTTATGTGTACACATTACTCATTTTTCTCCCAAGACAGAATGGAGAACTCTCAGGTCTGGCTAAGACTCCTCTGAGACGCTGATATAATGAAAATTTCAAAGTCCCACCCCGGAGATTATGGCTTAGTAGGTCTGACACTCTGAACAAACCACCCAGGTGACTGCTGTAGGTGGTCCACTGAGCCAGCATCAAGACCACAGACTGGGCTCCTTCACACAGCCGGGGCACAGGCAGGAGCAGCACCTCCTCAAGTTCAAATTAATAGGAAGGTGCACACGGGGTGAGCAAGGTGCTCCCCCCACCTAATCATGTGTCCCACACGACCCAGAACGTCGCCTCACTGCAAGGCCTATGCCAGCTGGCACCAGCGGGCTCCACCTGAAACTTCAAAAATACATTGAAAGACATAAACGGATCATTAATTGCAGCGATGAAATAACAGCACAGCACAGACTCCACGACCACGCGCTGCGCCGGTTTACTGAGATGTACAGAAGAGGTTGGTCCACTGGAAAGGTTACCACAGGTTCGATTTCACCAAACTCACTTGCAAGAAAGTGCATGAAACCCACTCCTACAAACCTAGATGCGGCTGTTAGAGAAGTTCTGAAAAAAATTCCAGAGCAGCATCCCAAATCAGGAAGGGACACCCATCAGCCCTGGGGCAGAAAGAAGAGACTACAGCTAAAGGACCAGCCACCCAAAGCCACCAGCTTGGTCACTCGTAAGCACCTGGCATCAAACACAAGACCCACTCTCAACACAGACAGGAGGATGGAGGGTGCTTGAGAACGAAGGTCTTCCCCTGGAGCAGACTGTCACCGCACAGGCACCCAGCTCCATTCTCTCCACAACTCAGTGCTGAACACATGTTTAGGAGCTTAGGGAAAAAAAATTATAGTCTATGTGTTTGTCATATCACTTTCCTGTCTAGAGGTCACTAGTCCAGCAACGTCACTTGCCAACAAAGGATCAACAGCAGAGACCTGGCTAGCAAATGAACAAACCGGGTCAGAAAACTCCCATCCCGGGATTAACACACTTGTCCCTTGGGGTGGATCCTGGGCGCTCTCACAAGGCCCCACCTCCCTATCCACAGCCCTGCAACCCCGCTTTCCACCAAGCAGGTCCGAGACCAAGGGGTGCAGAGCACACCATCACTGACAGGGGACGGCAAGGCCACCACCCTTCCCAAGGAGAGGTGGCAACTCTAAGTCGCATAAGTCGGAACGACCCGGGGACACTCCTTCCCACAGGGGAGTGCTGGCTGATGGCTACTGTGGACCTTCAAGGGAAGGTGGGAGTATCCAGTGTGCAGACTTAAGCAGAGAAGAGGGATACTGCGAGAACGCAGCCGCAAACACCTGGCGCTGCCGAATCAGCCCCCTTCCGGCATCCAAAGCAGACCCGGGGACATTGGCCATCTTTTCCCAAGTGTGAACCTACCCCAGAATCCGGCTCGACACTGCACCCCACGCAGGTAGAAAACTGCCTACCAACCGTGGCACGGAAAGACTTCTATGAAAGCGTGCTTAAAAAAGTTGACACCAGTGAGCCAGGTTCTGTTCTCAAGATGGCCAGCGCTCGAGTCCACACCTCCCTACCAGCACGCAGGTGGGGGCAGCTGTGCCAAGGTAGGCGTACCAGGCCAGTTTCCCAAGCACACACACAGAAGGCACCACTCACTCCTAGGGAGCCGTTTACCTCCAGGTGCTTTGGTCTCTTCGCATTAGGTGGTGCCTCTTGTCCACTAGGGCAAGTACTTCCCAACCAACAGGTGGCCCTTTGCTTCCTGAAGGAGATGGCACTGAGAGGCAGTGGCAGGGGCTGCCTTCTGTCCCGCTCCCAGATCAGTGAACAAGGGGCAGAAGGCACAACTGAGGAGGTGGACAACCCAGCCTAGATTCCTAGCTGCACCTCTGAGACCTCAAGCAAACTGTTTGACTTTCCCTTGCCTTTGTTTCCCCATCTGTGAAACGGGAGGACATAACGCATTTACTTCACTGGGATGTTGTAAAGACTAAATGGGTTCATGCATGCAGAGCCCTTAAAATAGTGGATAGTGACAACGTTCAAGGGTCAGACATCATTCTCATGGGATTTCAGCGAATTGAGGTCCTCTGGCTGAGTTCTCATGGTTTACAGAGCTAATGAAATGTTTTCTTCTGAACGTAGGCCTTTTAAAATTTATATTTGGCTCTGAAGTCTAAAACCAAGAGATACAAAAAGTTCTGTGGAGGAGTGATAGAATAAAAATGAATCATCTCACTTCAACTTGAAAGTGATTTCCTGCCTTTTTTCCCCCCCATCTTTACAGCTCACTTCTCTTTTCTTGTGATGTGTGCATTCGGGACGGTGGGGGAGGAGGGCAGCCATAGAAAGGGAGCAACTGGGGTCTGTAAATGAACAGCTCCAGCCCTGCTGAGACACAGTGACAGCTCTTGGTGTCACTGGTGGTGGCAGAAGTAGCAGAGTCACAGGCAGAGGCGGGAATGTTCTGGCTCCAGCATCCAGGCTACTGTGAAATCTCACACATAGCACATCGTTATAAACATCAGCCTCAACTTCCCACCAGACTCAAACTGGGATTCAAGAGAACACCTTTGAGTAACACTAATAATTGACAGCAGCTCATGGTGGTGGCACTTGCAATAGCAGGGAGCATCTGTGATCTTTCAGGTGTTATCTGTTGTGTTCCCAGTGATGATCTGTAGTCAGATCGATCACCTTGATTTTACATAAAGAAAACTGGGTTCAGAGAGGTTAAATAACTTGCACAGGTTAAGGTCCCAGAGTATGAGATACAGCTGGAATTCAAATATTTTATTCAACAAACATTTACTGAGCAACTATTGCCTGCCAGGCACTGTTCCAGATGCCAGAAATGTAGCCCTCACTCACGGAGGGAGAGATGTGCAATAGGCAAGTGTGAATTGTGACAGAAGGCACAGAAGGCTTGAGCGCCCTGCAGAACACCCTGGCAGAGTAAGGGGGACAGGGCTGTGACCATATTCTTGGTCTCCATAAAGCAATCTTCTCTCTCTCTCAGGACTTTTGGAAAGTGTGAGCACTTTCTCCAGTAGCCTCCTCCAAAGGTTCCACTGTGCTCACCGCCACCCAAGTTCATCGCCCATGTCCTGCCCCTTACTGGGATGGACTACCAAAGCCTTGTGGCTGCTCACTGACACCTTCTGAGGTTCACTACTGTGAGCACTTGGGTACCTGGCACTAAGTAGCATTAGCAGTCACTGCCAGCGCCATCCAGGACACAGCCAGCCTGGCCACAACTCACCGAATACTTCCTAGGAAAATATACCACCTCCTAACACACTGGGTGTGTGTGGTGGTGGTGGGGGTTTCCACCATAGACCAGCTGGCCTGTTACAAAGGATACCACCCAGGGAATGAAACCCCAGCTAGCAGTTCAAAGCCAATGCTAATTCCCACTCTACAACCTCTCTGAACAAACCTGCGCTCTGAATGATATCAGCATCAGTCTGCATTTGAGCGCTAGGAAAGTTGATAAGCAAGAGTCACTCCAAAACCCAAGTGAACCAGGTGGTTTTCATGCTGCAGTTGAGGGCAGTAGTTCTGGGATTAGGTGCATGTTTGTGGTCCCCCCTTACAGCTGTGATGTTGCCCCTCTTTGATTTGCCTGTGATTGATTGAGAACACTGTCCTCTTCAGGTAGGAAGATCTCAGAATCAGTTAAGCCATGTGAAGCACTCAGAAGAGAGCCCCTCCTGTACCCACGGCCATTCTATAGCCTCAACTCCCTTCAGAGAGGCCGGCTGCATCCCGAGGGCCAGAATCCATCAGACACACAGCCAGACACCCTGCCGATCCAGGCTGACAGTGTGAAGCTGTTTTCTGAATGGCTGACCAACTGAATCACTACCGGAGAATGTGCCCGAATTCACAAATCCAATAATAGCTTGGAAATAGAAACCATCTGAAAATGCTCCTACACTCTAGCTGGGCTGGCAAGGACTGGATGTGATTATAAAAGGCAAGTGAGAAGAGCATGTTACTGCAAGGAAAATTGAACCCATATGAGTTTTAAATAACTTCATTCCAATAAAGAATATTAAAATACTACATTTTGGCAAAATTAAGTACTAAAAAGCCCAATTACTTTAAATTGAAATTCTTTGTTAAAAAATAAAATCACAACTGCATCCTGCAGCCTGAATATCCTTTTATTATTCACTTACCTGTGCAGCAAGTTCCAGGTCTTTTTAAAATGAGCCCTGTTTTACATTTAGATTTAATGCTAATGCTCAGTAGCTAAGTGGAATTCTAGATTATACAGAGGCTCCTGTCTAAACACTGACATAGAAGTGTTCTTATCTTAAGTATGTTCCTGCTCAGAACACAAACTATTAAGATCCTAAGACCCTGCCATTACCAAGTGACACTCCAGTTCTTGATAGGCACTTGGCAGCACCTATCAAGGGGCGCTCAGAAATGTGGCTTCCTGCTATGGTCAGCTAGACCACCCTTAGGCATTAACATCTTCCAGAAAATGTTCCTCTGCAACTTCTGCCTGAATTTCCTATTACTTTCTATCAGCAAGAATTGAAAAGAAATCCAGTCGGCAAAGTGAGGTAGAGAACGCGAGCATGTACAAATCCCACTACAGTGGCCAACGGGTTCAATCTAATGAAGTACTGCAGCCCCTTTTATCAGCCCACAATTGAACGTAATTTCTGCAACAGCAGCAAGTAATTTAATGCAGTCATGATGGTTTTTCCAATTCTTGGTCTTAATCTAGAAAGTAAATGAAGCCTACACACCCACCCCAAGCCCTAATCCTACACTTTAAAAACAACCTGCTATGGGCACCCAAGGCACTGCTTGCTGAGGTGGGACATGGGCCTGGATCAGCCTTGTTTAGGATTACGACTCAACAAGTCACATATCTCCAGCAGTACCTGGGATTCCTGAAGACTCCCAGCCGCCTTCTCTGAATCATTTTCAAGACCAAAGGGCATCGTGACAACGAGCTTGGTTTCTGCTAAAAGCCAATGTTACTGACGTGAGCTGGCTGCCCCGTGAGGGGAACAGTGGCGTATTCTACTGTGAGGAGGGCAACTGGCCAGGAGTCTGCCTCTAGCAGCCCCTGACTAAAAATCAGCCTACCTGACCAGGGAAACCACCTCACCCCCAACGTAACTGCCCCACTTGGTCCCAAATGTCACAAAAGCCTTAATTGAGACGATATCAAGGTCTGTATTCTCCAAACAGGACAAATCAAACTCTAAAAACCTACAGATGATCAACGGGAGAGCATGGCCTAGAAGCAGTTCACATCGCAACCTGCATTTGAAGGCTGTGGGTGCCCTGGGCAGTTCTAGATCTGTTCCATGCCTGCAAATGACATCAACCCCGTGGAGTGTCAGTCAAGATTCAAGTTTTAAAAATGCTTGCCACCGTATTGAGCATGTAGCAAGCACTCAAAAGCCATGTTAAATTCACGCAAAATCTCCTCAGATCATTTCCAACAACTCTGGAGAAGGAAGGAGCCTAAGAGTGGTCAGCAGGGGAGGAAGTGGGGTGAACCAGGGGAGGGAGGGACGAACAATGAGCCTAGGGCACAGGCTCAAAAGATCAACCGAGGAGCAGTTGACATTTTCCTTTCCTACAGCACACCCACTCACAAATCGCAAATTTTGTTCCATTTTTTGACACTGAATGTTTTAATTTTGTTTAGAATTTTAATGGTAACACAGATGTTCTCTTCCCCAACCATCTGGATCTCATCTCTATTATCTGTGTTCCACAGCACTGTGTACTTAAGGTCCTGCCAGCAAGGTGAGCCCCGCAGCAAGAAAGGTCAAAAAGCACCAGCGGTGGTGCCCAACAGGCGCCAACCACAGCGTGAATAAGCCAAGGAGAAGCTGCACAACTGGCCCTGGCGCTTTTCCCTTGGACCCGCCCCTCTTCTTGCCATGGTGCACCGTGCTGAGCCCAGCTCTCCAGATCATCCCCATGACCTCCGGACAAGCAAGAACAGCAGCAGCACCTGCTCTGCGGTGAGTGTGAGGACCAGGTGGCACCGTAAGGCTCAAAGAGGAAAACACGAACACCCAGCAATTAAGAGCTGCCGCGGTATTTTCCCAATTTAAATCCAGAAATGTGCGTTCAAATTATCCAGAGCCTTTAAAGCAGACTATCCAAACCCCTGTTTCCCATTCATCTAAATAGTCTAATCTTAAAAAACAGGCTGCAGGGCCTTGAAACTAGTAGTTGTGACAAGCTTTCTGGGTGAAGTTCAGAAAGCACTGGGCTGGGGGCGACGCTGAAGCTCCTTGTCTTTCTAATAAGCCTCTGAGAATGATGTGTCCGCACTTTCACACACACCCTCAGGAGTGCTTTACTAGAACATTCACTGACAGCAGCTCCTGAAGCAGCAGCCCAGCGCCTGCTAGACCTGCAAGGCTGACAAAGCACAGCAGATGTCCCTCAACCACCAGCCAAGTCCTTGGTGCACTTTCAATGTGGCCTGTAGGTCCATGTCAACCCTCTTCACCTACCTGTGCTCTAATGCATCATGGTGAACTGTGCTTATGAATTTTTTTTATGGCTGGGTCAGTCTATTCAAAGTGAGCTTCAGTATCAAATCATATAAATGAAATGTGAAATACATCCAATGAGCCATTATTTTAGGGTCACTTTGACTTAAGTATCCTAGGTTTGCAGTCCTGTAGACGTCCACCCTCAGACACGAAGCATCTTCCCAACCACCTAGCTCTGGGGACTTGTGACAAAGTGAGGAGGTTTCAAATACAAAGCATCAAAAAGGAGAGAAAAGGACCCCAGGCAAACATAAGCTCAGAGGTTGGGACTCTGTCCATTTTGTCCACAGATATATCCTAAGGACCTTAAATCTAGCCTGACCTCTACCAAATACTCAGTAAACTAAGTTGCCTCGACTAACCACTAGAAAGGACCTTTAACACCCAAACTGAAGCCCTACCAGCCCAGAGGTTTATCGATGGAAAAACTGAGATGCTTTCAAACAAGTGGAGTGACAGAGGCTTTATTAGCTTTTTAATTAAAAAAAAAAAAAAAAAAGTTGTTCAACCCTACAAAGACTAAAACCAACCAAAATGGGGCAGAGGTCCTTCTTGATCAGATACAATAATTTCTTGGGGACTCCTCCAGTGAATAAGCACCTTCATTCCTGAGCTCATGGGCATTGCTGCAAGAGTTGGGGACACTGTGGCCAACAAGAGAGACTCAGGCCACTGTCTAGCGTGGGGTCTGACAGCACCTTTATCCAGGAAACACTCAGAGACCACCTGGGCCCCTGTGCACACAGCAAACAGAAGCTCCTCATGTTAAGCCACCAGAGCAGGCTTGCCACGTGCCTGTTTACTGAAGGCACGAGACAGAAGAACGGCAAGCAGACGGGCTGGGACGGAAACCAGGCCGGCCTCCCACAGGAGGAGTGCTTTCCATCTCTCCACGCTCCCTACTCCACAGGGCACTGTCGAGCATCCAGTGGTCGAGCACGCACAGCATTTAAAATGAATACTGAAGACCATTTCCAAACTTCCAGCAACCTCTCTCCTCCCCGGGGTTTTCTACCATAGGAGCACCACAGGCCGGAGAAGGCTGAGGGAAGCTGGCCATGCCTGCACCACCTTTCCCAGAGGAGGAGGAGACAGTGTTAGAACAAGACAGGCTCTGGTGCTGGACAGCGGTTAACTGCTTCTGTCCAACCACTTTTCATCTGCAGAAAACAGCACTCTGAAGGACCTTTTAACACAAAGGTTATAACTCTGATCCATTCTTAGCAGATCCATAAAAATAAACCCACGAACTAAACTGTCAGCAAACACAAAGGAAACTACGACCCCATACGTGAAATGCTTTATGTCACTCTTACCAAATTAAGTTCACAGGGTATCTCTTGGGACCCCTGGCCGCCTACGTGTCTACCCTCTAGATAGGACCCAACACCTGGAATTACAAATGTCCAGCTAATGCCAGACAGGAACAGGTGAAAAGAGGCCCTGGGGGTGACTACAGACCACACTGTTTAAAGAAAGAATGGTCCTCTAAGTACTTTTATCTTCCTTCTAATGGGCTCCCAATTATGTACAAAATGCAGTCCTTTCACAAGTTTTTAGAAAGCTTTTATTGGTTACAATGATATAAAATGTATCATTCAAATTCTCCCCTATTTATTAAAGTGTTTGCAGTTATAGCATAAAAAATCTTTTTATACATCTGTCAAGCCAATGATACATTTCATGCCAGAAGGGGAAAGTATCAAGCAGCAGTCTTGTTTATAATTGATGCCTCTCTTTCTCAAGGCTACATTGGTTAAAATCAAGGAACAACCCCTTTTGTATGTCAAATCGTAAATTTTAATGTTTTCATTCGAATAGTCCTTTATAGCACTCTCCAACAAGAAGCAATAAAATAACTAACAGCGAACTTCATACAGGAACACTCTCCAGATTAACAATGCAAACAAAAATGCAAAATGTAAAATCACATATAATACAATTGAAGCGTCCAAAACAATTTAAATAATTTTAAATATTTTATTTTTAAACTGCTACAAATGCTTTATACAACATTTCAACATAAAGTCCCCATAACAGAAATGTAACAAAATGGGAATGATAGTGAAAGGGTTAAAGTGGCACAAACTCACTAAACAAGTATTAAACTACAAATTTTAAGAGGTAGATTACTTTTAAAGTTGAGAACAAAAAGCAGTATGAATAAAATCTAGCCATTTTCCACCAACTCAGTCATTAACTTGGGAGGAGGCATAAAAATGAATGAAGAAATGATACTCATCCTTTGGCAGAGGCCAATTTGTTGTTTTTAATCTCTATTAGAGACTGCAGTGTAAAACCTGGTATGCAAATTCATTTATACTTACGTGTAGACACACACATCTCTACAGGCCTGGATGCATCTGTGCATTGATATATTGCTACATAGTCTCTCATAATATAATAGTTATAAATTAGTGCCAGATAACCATCTAAGAGGATAATGTCCATCTGGATATATAAACATGACACTGTAAGAGGCATTAAAAAAAAAGAGTCCATATCCAATCTGGTTTCCTCTCGGTTATGCTGGCAATCTGCTTGTGATTTAAAAAAAATAAGGGGTTGGGAGGGTAAGAGATCAGCTAAATGCCTCTCTCTGTCTACGATTCATTTAGAAGAAAGGCATCAAGAGCTGGTGTGTGAGGAAAAGTTTTAAAATGAGTGCATCCGAATCTGTCATCCCTGAAATCTACGATAAACTACTGATAAAACAGAGAACTTGCTTTGCAAGGTTAAGTTCAAATCATTCCCTTCTCTGCTATGTGCCAAAATCAAGGGCCACACTCACATCTGAGTTATAGTCCCATGACGAGGAGCCAGTTCATCTAGCCCATCTTACAGGGCCCTTCTCTTTGGATCTCAGTCACCTGGGAGCCCAGCACACATACTGGGCACCACTGAAGGAGCAGATGCCTGACTCTAACCAGGGCAACAAGAAGCCAGCCGGCAATCAGCTGTGTTACGATTTTTGAGTCAGCTTCAATTGGTCTTGCAAGCTTGGTAGATTTCGTATCCTTTGCCGTAGTGCTTATCCTAAGTTGAGCATGCAATATCTTTTAGTCAATTAAGGTTTGTTTTGTTTGGGGGGCTTTTTCTACAGGAAGTTCCTAGAAAATAAGAAAACTGAAGATAAATGACAACATAACATAATCTTGTATGAATTGACCATGTTAAAGAAAAAGGTGAGGAGACCATAAGACAAATGTTATCAAGACAGCAACACATAAATGATTCTGAAGGTATTCAGGAACTCAGGTTCCCACTCCAAAGACACAGGCTAAGAAAACCGCCAGTAGGATCATTTCCGAGTGGTGCAGCAGAAGCAAAGATGGGAGATACAGGTGCTATGTTTTTTAACTCAGTTCATTGTAAATGGGAAAAGCTGCTCTGGCATTTTACTTGCTTCTCTGACCTTGACGTTTTTCTGGACTAGCTGTGGTGGGAACTCAGTATCAAAAGAAAAATATTGCTTCTACAGGAGTGTTAAAAAATATAAAAACTCCCTGGACAAAATGGGTGAGAGGTGAGTAGAAAAATGTACCCCTTTCCTTCTCTTAGTGTCTTACTAGAGCTGTGGAACTAAATCCAGCACATCTGAATTCAGGGTCCCCAAGAAGCCCAAAGTAGGAGGTGACTGCTAACCCAGGGTGGGTCACAGCGTTAAGGAAGAGGAAGAGTGGGATCAGAAGCTGAGCGGTGGTGACATCACACTCTTTTCCTGCTCCATCCTAAGGAAAGGATTTGGAACCCACGACTTCATTTACCACCTGAAAGGCACAATGGCTTGGTGCTCCATGAAATGACCAGTAAGCTGCTAGTCCCTGAGCACTGCATGAAAAACCAGCTCTATTCATGCGGCTGGGGCAAGCATACACTGAAACACCGTGGAACTCTCCCTCCACTGGCTCTCCAGTGGAAATCCTCAAGTGGTGCGGCTGTCTAGACAAGTACGCGGGAAGAGGACACGCGCCAGCTCTAACAAGACCCCAGGACCGCAACAGGGCAGGGAAAGCAAAACCACCAAAAACAGTGAAAGTGAGCATTTCTCAACATGTGACAGATGCCCTGCATCATGGACTCACTCCTACACAAAATTTAGAAATACCAATACCCTAAAACAGGAAGACTTCAAGTAAAACTTCTCAATGTAAAACAGCAAACATGCGCTGGGGACAAGCGCTCCTCTGGAACAGCCCTAGGCGAAACATTAATGCAATCACATACACATGCCCCAAGTCTGAATTTCGGACTTCCAGTACCCATGAAATACCACAAAGACCAAATTAAACTCTCCAAAGAAATAGCCACTCTTGTATCCAGATATTCAAAATATGATGTCCTGTTGAACACTTGTTTTTTCGATTCCCAAAGACACTTCATGAACTTATGGTCACTTGTTAAGCACCCTGGAAAACACCCCTGGTCCTGCAGACATGTCCACCACAGAGTTCCAGCAACTCACAAGAGGCAGGAACAACTACCAGGGATGCTTGTTGCTATTATCTACCAGTTAAGGCAACACCAAATTTTTTCTTAAACGATTCTTTGTGTTTCCTTTTAGGCCAAATTTCACTCCAGCAATGTAACCCTGTCAACTACCAAACAAAACAAAATAATTAAAATTAACTGGAGGGGGAAAGAGAGAATCAATCACCTTTTTAGTCACTTTAGGTCCTTTAAAGATAAGAGGCTAGCAGCAAATTGACAAGCTTCACAAATGCAGTTACTCAAAGGGCTTTTTTTCATAATATTTAATTTTTCTTTTCAAATCAACTTTATTCCTGAACCGTAAAAAATGCGACCCAGTACAAAGTGACCAATTCTTTTAGATAATATCAGAGACAAAAAGGATACAGTACCTTCTAACCATCTGGAAGGTATTTCTGTAGTAAAATCTGTGAAAATGATGGCACATTCTGGTAAAACAGCAACTCAAAAAGGACTCATTCTGACAACATCTTGTTGGTATGGAATTGCCAGAACACACTGAGCACACACAGGTACACAGTTCAATTGTCAGAAGGAGGCAGCTCTGAGGGCTGACCTCCACTACGCCACTGCCAGAGACTGTACGTTAATCACATCTACAGCAACTGAATATTTAATACATTTATGAAGTAGCTTTCGAAAAATCTGATCCTTTAATCCTACAGTAAATCATTCAAATCAGTCTGAGCTACTGACCTCTCTACATCTTTATTTAGCCAGGATTTAAGGCACACAGGCACCAAGAATCCTCCTACCTGATCAATTAAGCAGTGACAAAGGCCCCTTTGTTTCCTCATGATCTTTCCAGAACAGCAAGCATTCCACAATTATCCTTTATTTGCTTAAACACCAAAGAATTTCCAGACACTAAAGATTATAGCCATGAAAGCCTAGAGTTGGGTCAGGCTGCATACTCTAAAAAGACAAGGCTACAAAGTATTTGCAGAAATGCCAACTGATGAGGATGACCTCACAGAAAGCTGACCTGTAGGCATGTTTGCGAAACAGCAAGAATTCCGAGAATGCACATCAACTCAGGTTAACCGACTCAGAAAACCTGAGAAGTCAGTGTAACAAAATTAACTATAGCCCTGTCTCTTCATCTGTCACTGAGAACAGTGCTTAACACACAGAGGACATGCAATAAGCAGACAGGCCACTACAAATCCAAGACGAAGGACTACTGAGGCAAAGGGCGCTGACCAATGAAGCTGACTTGCTGGGGCATCGTGCATGCCTCAAAGAACCTCAAGGTCCTGCCTCCCTGTAGCTCCAAGCACCCACTCCGGGCTCTTCTTCCCCTTTGGAATCTGGCTTGTTTACCACCCTAGGGCTCAGAGTGGGGGACGGGGAGGAGGGAGCACAAGGCATTTTTAAGAAGCATGGTGCTTTGTTTTGTTGTTTTTGACTACCATGGCATGTTCTTAAAATTCAAACACTGGCAATAAAAGAAAGCATGAATGACAAAAGCTGTCCAAGTTATTAATGCTTACATCACAGAACTACTGAGCAGGATTGCAAGGTGGTTTGCTAATGAACTCACGATTCACCTTAACCTACGAAATGATCTATGATCAGGGAATAATAAAGTGATGCTGAGATATTACCCAAGACATGAAGGAAGTTTGAGAGAACTTCATCTTTTCACATAGGGAACTTTTGAGAGCTTCTCCGTGGTTTCAAATTCAATTCATACCTGGCCCTATTAAAAAAATGGTACCACTTTGTGAGTCTGAAAGAAAAACTAATTATTCACCTCTACGATGGCCAGAGCAGTGGCCCTTTATACCTACAACTTACTCAACAGCTATTTCTTCTAAGTGCTCAGTTCAAAATTTTATAGAAACAGAAAACAAAAACAAATCCCCCCTAAGCCAGTCTACTATTTTCCTGCAGTCCTCACCTGCCCGAGCTCTGAGCTTACCTGAAGTCCTTCAGCTCCTGCCTGGCACTGCCGTCCTCTCTCCTGCTTTCACTCAGGTCAGCGGCAGCTGCCAGTTGAAGGCTTCGGGTGATCGGCCCCCCACTCCGCTCTCTAGATTTTACATTGAACCGGTCTGTTCTTTTCTTACTTGCCAAAGTAGACTTGCTCTGTAAAACAGCTTTGCTTTTCTGGACTCTCACGTGCAGGCTCCGGGAGGTTTTACTTGAGAGCTGAGCAGAATGGTTCTTGGCTACAGCTTTGGGTTTTTTCCCCTCCACGTGAGTGATTTTGGCCATTCGTATAGGGCTGGAGTTCCTTAAAGAGGAGGAGCTTGGTTTTTTGGACTTGACTGAAGCTGTGAATTTGACATTCTGCCTGGACCGGAAGGACGAGGAGGGCAGTGGAGACTGTGCGGGGCCTGAGCTGCGAGCCCGGGTCTTGCCCAGGGGTGCCTGTGTGCTCTGCATCTTAATCTCAGCATCTGCTGTCCGTCTGCGATGGCTACTGCTGGCGTGTCTGTCACTACTTGCAGATGACGAGTGTCCACCTTTCTTGGATGAATGAGAAACTTTTTTTTTGGAAGGAGAGAGGGGTTTCTTGGGGCAGCTGAACGCGGCGTGCTTGTTCAGGCTCCCAATGTAAGTGAACTCCCGGCTGCAGTGGGGGCAGATGTGGGAGGAGGACTCCGAGGCGCTCCTCAAGTCGGCCTTCTGTTTTGCAGACTTGTTTTTTTGAAGGATTGCTTTCTGTACAAGTTGGTTTTTTTTCTTCAATGCATTTAATTTGAGCTTATTTGGTGACATTTTGCTGAGCTCAACACTGAAGCTCAATCTTTTGGGCTGTCCCATTCGCCGGAAGGCATTTTTGCCAGAGTTGTCTAAGACTACCACTCCATTTTTGGGCTGCACAGTTTGTTTCAGTGGTACTGGATTTTTCTTCGGAGTATACCTCTTCTTGTCACTCGCAGAAGCACATGCCAGGATGTGTTTGTGTAACTCGGGCATGTTGTCAACACCTTTTCCACATTTTGTGCAGCGAATGGCAGTAGTAAAGGTCTGTGGAATATTGTGGGTAGTGAAATTTGTGGCTGTCACACCAATACCCATGGGGTTGCGGTGATGGTACTGGAATGGAGGTGGTTTAAAGCTTGGATAATGCTGATTGAGACCCAATCGAACATCTGGATCTTTTGTCTTTATTCCAGAAGCCATTATTTTTATGGTGGTATAAAGCTCTTCAGAAGAATCATTTAATTCCTCCTCTTCTTTGGAAGTTTCCAAAGGGTCTTCTGGCAAGCCCTGCATGTGCTCCATGTGGGCCTTGCTGGGATCCGTGAAGTTCTGGGGCCTCAGTGTCCCACTCTCAAACTCATGGTGTGTGCACACCTCATCTGGGTGGAGGTCTCGCTGGTGCTGCTGCAAATTGCACAAGAAAGCAAATTCTTTTTTACAAACAGAACACACAAAGATATTCCCAACTCCATGAAGCAAAAAGCGATGCTCTGACAAATCTGTTTTATCCTTAAAAAGCTGCACACAAAATTCACATTTGAAGGGCCATTCTTCAGCATGAATAGATAAATGTTTGGTTAGATCTTTAATGGAAAGAAAAGGTGATTCACAGACATTGCAAACAAAGTTTTTGCTGAATGTTTCCTGCACCGCATCCTGTTCGACTGCAGACTGGGGCTCTTCCCTAGCTTTCAGGTCTTCATTCTCTGGTTCCTCCTGTTTGAAAGTTATTGCAGGGAGAGAAGTCTCCAGATTATCTCCAGAGGAAACAACAGACGACACTGCTGAGAGAGGGGGTGGCGAAGGGGACGAGGAGGAGGATGAAGAGGAGAATGAAGAGGAGGAGGAGGAGGAGGAGGAGGAGGAAGAGGAAGAGGAGGAAGAGGAGGAGGAGGAAGAGGAAGAAAGTGTTGGAGGACCAGGTGAAGCAGCAGGCATGAGCTGCTCCACAGGAGGAATGGGAGAGGGGGAGGGGGACACTGTTGGGGACAGAATTGGAAGAGGAGACTGGGCAGTGGCATTGGAGAGTGGAGAGGGACATGGATGAGGAGATGCACTGGAAGAAGGGGCAGGGAGAGGGACGGTTGGAAGGAGGGGAGGGGGCGGAGTGGCAACAGTTAACACAGGAGGGCAGGGTGGAGGGGAAGAGGGATCTGTAGGGATCAGGAGAGGCGGCAGCTGACCGGAAGATGAGGAAGATGTCTGTAGGGGAGGTGACGAAGGACAAACTTCAGGGGGTGATTCGATGGCAGGGGCAGAGAAACCAGAGTCAGGAGCAAGGTCAGGATCTGGCTGGGCATCTGGAGATTTACAAGGGCTTGGGCTCCTGGTCACATCAGGAGTATTTTCTACAGGTAAATCAATGCCATTGTATTCATTGAGAAGAACCTTCTGGAGCATGCAGGTGGTCGGCTTCTTCTTCTTCACAGCACCACAGGTAGGCTGTGCTGAATGGTTTTCTCTCAACTCCTTGCCTTCAGAGTCACCACAAGGCTTTCTATGCACACTGAGATCCAACACAGATTCCCACTGGACTGGAGCCTTGCCTGTACCCTCAGCCTTCTGTTTGACACCACTGGATAAATCCAGTGGCTGCTGGTTGCACACGTTGCTGGAAGCAGGACCAGCTGCCCACTCCTTGGATATTCTGTACTCAGCAAAGCAAGGAGGGCTCCCGGTCTCTCTCTCGTCTCTCCCGGACGGACTCCAAGCTGCTGAGTCACTACGACTTTCCAATTTGGGTTTCTTAGAAGTTAGGACCGCATCTGTCCACGCTGCTTTCCCATCATTTGGTTTCCCGAAGTCCCGAAGGGCAGGGCTGTGCTGTGGAGAACTGGGTGGAGAGCTGGTCCGTCTCTTAAACCTACTCGAGGTCACGGGTAACATGGACGCAGGAGCGGACACGCACACGGGACCTAACTTAGGGATTTCTGCAGGAGTCAGCTTATCCTGGGTTTGAAGAAGCTGTTTGAGCTTTGATGACAAATAAACACTCTTCTCTTTATGGAAAGACACCACCTCGGTCGTTGAGACGCTAAGGGGCAGACTTAGGGAACATGAGGGTGCCGCAGGGTCAGAGTCTGTTTCAGCTTTAATTTTGGGGAGCACAGGTGGGCTAGCAGTCCTCCGTTTCTTGGATTCACAGTTTGTGCTGCTGGACGGCTCTTTAGGAAGCTCATCTGTTACAGTGACCTGTGTGGTCTTTATACTTTGAGTAATTTCCACTGTAACTGGAGTGAGCAGACAATTTATGCCATACAAGTCCGCCGAATTAGATTCCATCTCAATCACATCACAGTTGCTAGTGCTATTGTTAGTTTGAATTTTACCGTCAATGTAGTAATTTAAGTTCTCAGAGATATTACTAGAAATGTCCATGATGTACACATCATCTGCTTCTCCCTCCTCCTCTGGCTCTGTGCTTGGTACATAGACATTCTGGGCAGGTGGGGCCTGCTCTGCTGGGGGCTGTGGCTCTTCAAGGAGGCTTCCTTTTCGGCGCACACCTTTGGGAATCAGGTGGCGTTCATGAACTCTGCGCTGATGCCGTCTCATGTTGGTATGAGTTCCAAAAACCTTTTTACAATATTTGCATGGATGAAGTTCTTTAACTTCCCCATTCTCTTCTATAACAGAAGAATTTACTGTTTCTTGGGATGCTTTCTCTGAGTTCAGAATCAGACAGTCTTGCCCAAGATGGGGAGGAGTCAATTCATCTTTTGGAGTGACATTTTCTCCACAAACTTTACCATCAGGAAGGTCCTCTGATGGCTGTAGTGTCAGGCTGGGTTTTCGCTTTAACCCTGCTTCATGACGACGCTCATGTCGCCTCCTGTTAATCTGTGTGCCAAAGGCTTTCCCACAGTACTTGCACTTGAAAGCATGGTTCACTGTAGACATGTGGATGTGCATGTGACGTTCAAGGCCCTGCTTGGTGGTGAACTTCCTTTCACAGTGCTGACATGGAAACATAAACGTTTCAAACACTTCACCATTGGCCTCCTCTTTAGTTTTGGGGATTTGGACAATAGGTATCCCTTCTGGAGAGTCTTCAGGAGTTTCTTCTGAAATACTTCTTGGTTCTTCTAATAAATCCTCTGGCTTCTCATCACACCGGATCTCTGGCTCTTTCACAGAGCTTTCACTCGGCATGTCACCTTCTTCCTCCCCATCTTCCTCCAAATCATCTTCGTCGTCTTCCTCCTCCTCTTCCTCCTCTTCTTCATCCAGATCATTCACCTCACAATCTGTGGCTTCTTGTTTTCCACCTGGCTCTGGCTGTGGTTCGTGGGCAGCAGGGGAGATCAGCAGCTGTGGTGGTGCATCCTGGCTGACCCCCTCCTGGAGAAGGGCTGGCTGCTCGGGGGCTGCAGCTGGACACCTCTCTTCTTCTTCTTTGTGACCTGGAAAATGCACAGAAGCACAGAAGTGAAGGCAAACTGGCCACTCTTCCGTCCATTCCTATGATTCTTGTCATTTCTCTTATTGCCTAACGTGTAAAGGAAAGAAGTATGATTAACAATAAATTAACTTCCAATTTATGTATTTCATTTATAGAGACAGATTAAGATATGAATGCATTTCGTTCATTCAACAAATATTCAGTCTCTGCTTTATGCCAGGTGACATTTTGGGCACCCAACAGATGAGAATGCCCACATGGCATTTACTTTTCTGATTTAGTTACATGTGCATGTCTGTTTACAGAAACTACAGTACTTACAATTATGTTAGACTTGCCAAGATTAATTTTTAGAAATTATAAATTCCCATTTCTTATGATTCCAAACTGAAACAAGAATATTGCTAAATATATCACCAGGTTAGATTCTTGACAGGTTAGAGTCTTAAGTGGATGATCCTCTCTCTCCTCTGACAAAATTATGTATTTAGAAAACAGAACACCTTCCAAAATCGTGTCACAAGTTTTTCAAGTCATAAAGAAAGGTTGAAGAACACCTCTTCTAAACCTGATTAAATTATTAAATCAGGAGGATGTCACTGAAGGAAACAAACTCAACCCGAGGTAGATGGGAGACAAGTTACTCGCTTGTAAGATACAGTTGGGCAGAGACCTAAAGAAAATAAGCCATGCAAATATTTAGGGGAGAAAAGCCCTCCAGATGGAAGAAACAGTAACTACTAACCTCAGAGCCAAGATCATACTAAAGGAAATCAGTAAGGCTACTCTGACACAGAGGAGGCAGGGTAAGGGTAGATGGTAGAAGTGATCAGGCTCTGGACATGTGTTTTGGAAATCAGATGACAAACTGCTTGTTGGCTGGCTCTGATGAGACAGGAGCCAAGGAAGATGGCACAGAACTAGCAATCCTGTTCACTACACTGCAGAGGACTGAGGGGAAGCAGGCCTGGGCTGCGGGTGTGCATGTGCTCGGGCACGAGGACCAAGCGCTGCTTTGGGTGTACTTAAGTGTAAGGTACCAAAGTAGATGTATGTTCCAGTAAAGATATTAACAAGATAGTAGTTTTGCATAAATCTTGAGTTCAACAGAGGCTGAGTCTAGGAATGTCCAAGTCCTTAGGGTAGAGAAAATAGTTAAGAGTAATAGACTGAACAAAGTCACCTAGAAAGTGCATGCAGACAGAAGTGAGAAGAGAACTGTGTTCCAGGTGACTCCAGTACTGAGAGGGTGGCTAGTTGGCATTTGGAGAATCAAGAGTGTGACCCTTAGGCCAAGTAATGTGTCTCAAGGAGAGAAGGATACGCTGAGTCCAGCACCACTGATGGGCTGGGCAAGATGAGGACTAGGAACAGGACATTCCATTTGCCAAGCTGGAGGACTGCTGACCGGGACAGGAGCTGTAGCAGAACAATGAGAGCAAATGCTTAACAGAGTTCCTAAGGAAACAGGAGGAGGGCTGGGGCTGGAGCTCAGTAGTAAAGCACTTGCTTAGCAAGTATGTAAGGCACTGAGTTCAATCCTCAGCACCACATAAAAATAAAGGTATTGTGTCCATCCACAACTAAAAATTTTTTAAAAAAAGAAAATGGAAGAGGAAGGAGAGATGAGGAAACCGTAGGCAACTCTTCCAGGAATCTCTGTAAAGAAAAAACAAAAACAGTTTAGTGGTTGAAAGGAAACAGAGGAGCCTTCAGATGGGAGGTATACCTGCACCGTGAGTGCTGGCAGGAAGGTCACACCACTTGCCCCGCAGTACCACCTGCTATACCTACACAGGAGGCAGAGCTACGATGACTTCTGCAAGCCGAGTGAACTATTTCCTGACAGATAATTCACTGAGCACACATTACACGCAACACTAGGTAAATAACACCATCAAGAGACTTAACCTTACCTTTGACATTTATTAAAGCGGATAAATCATTTTTACAGCAAAGTAAAAAGTTCACTTTAAAAGAAGCTACACAGCAGGAGCAGGCAACTATATAACAAACTAATGGCCTTGCTTACAGAAGTATGCCTGCTATGGGAGCACAAAAAGGAGCAGCTACTTCAGCTGGGCTCAAGAGGGAAGGCTTCACAGAGGAAGTACTATGCAGACCCCACCTGAAGGCCCAAGACTCAAATCAGAAGACAGAATTCCAGCAGGGGAGAATCAAAAGCATGCAGAATACTGTAAGCAAGTGTGGACTTATTTAGGGATACAGAGCAGCCAACAGGGTATTTTAAAGCAAGTGAGTCCCACTTGGGAGATTCAGCTGCAGTGGATTGAAGAGAGGCAGAAAAGAGTGGCCCAATCATCAAGATACAAGAGGATGTTGACAGGCATGGAGACTACTCTGGAGAGTGGGAAGAAGGAAGGGTTGAAAAGGCCAACTGCATGGAGATGCCTCAGAAAACTTGCAATGGAACCACCATTTGACTCAGTTATCCCACTCCTCAGCATATACTCAAAGGACTTAAAATCAGCATATTACAGTGACATGGCCACATCAGCTCAATTCACAATAGCTAAGCTATGGAACCAACCTAGGTGCCCTTCAACACATGAATGAATAACAAAAATGTGGTATATATACACAATAGAATATTACTGAGCCTTAAAGAATGACATTATGACATTTGCAGGTAAATGGATGGAGCTGGAGACAGACTATCATGCTAAGTGAAATTAAGGCAATCCCAAAAAAAGGCTGAACGTTCTCTCTGATATGAGGATGCTAACTCAAATGGGGGAGGGAGTGGAGGGTCACTGGATGGAATGGGGAAGGGAGGGGAATGGAAATGGGAGTGGGAATGGGAATGGGAAAGACAGTAAAATCAATCAGATATAACATTCTACATTTATATATGAATACATGACCAGTATAACTCACATCATGTACAACCACAAAATGGTAACTTATACTCCATGTATGTGTGATATGTCAAAATGCATACTACTATCATGTATAATTAAAAAGAACAAATTAAAAAATCGAAAAAAGGAAAAGGTCAACTGCTGCAAGCTCTTCAAATGCAAATATGAATACTATCTCAATTATCTGGTCCTAGCCCTCTTGTTATTTCCTAGGAACAATGGATTTAAGGAAATCATTTCAAGGGAAATGATCACAAGGAAAAAATAATTGTCCTGAATTACTGAAGGAACAGACTGCTGAATTTTTTTAAAAAAAAAAATGTTTGCCAGTAAAGGTAAGGGAAGTCCTTTAGAAATTTCTGTGGTGTTCAAATAAATGTTCAAGCAAATCTGCTATTGGGAGGCAGAACTTAGCTTTACAAGCCTCTGGGAAATGAACTTGTCTCATCTGTCCCCCGCCCTGCCCTCCAAAGAGTAGATACTTATTTCTGAGGTAAGCACAAAGAAAGATTCTGGTATAGAAATGGGAAGATCTCTGATCCCCCATCAATTCCTTTTGTCTTAAATCAAACTGACCTCCTCTCACCTGACTCCCAGGCCACCCTGGGGTCACTGTACTTAAGTCCCAATGAGCTCATCTATTCTTGCTTCATATAAGGGTACAGAAGATTGCAATTCTTTATGAATACCATCATCACAAACAGTGCTGATAAAATGGCTATAAAAGGCAATCAAAATATTTTACTGAGTTGTTTTCTCTACAAATGTTTTTTGAAAGAGTCACAAGCCTGTATTCTGAAATTTGTGTTTTGAAATTTTTGTTATCTTAATGAACAACTCTTGAGCAAGCTCCAGTCTCTTCTTATATTTTCCCATAACAGATTTAGACACAGCTCCCTCATTCCTACATCAATAGTTCCAATACAGTGTTCAACTCCATGAGCCCAGAGCAACTTGTCTTCTAACATTATGAAAGGCCAAGAATATCAATCAATTAAATTACTGATCAATGAAATTGTTAAATCAATCAGAAGTATAAAACATCCATAAATTAAAGTGGATAAACCATAAAGTGCATATCAAGATAAAATTTTCACAATATAATTATGTCCCATGTAACCACTGCACAGACCAATAGTGGAATATTGCTACAGTCCTTCTCAGTCCCTGCCACTCTGGCTCCTATCACTATTAGATTTGATAACTCTGAATTTTATATTCATTATCAATGCAATCACATAGTATGTTTCATTCTACTGTTATTTATTTTCTTGATACTAGGGATTGAACCCCAGTGGAAAGTAGAAGGTTCTGTCTGACATACTAAATTTAGGCAGCTTTTTTTGTTAAATACCTTCACAGTTCTTAGATGAGTTTCAGAAGGTCAAAACATGGAATCACAAAATTAACTGGTAATACATACCCAAACCAGACAAGTCCGAGTGCCACAGCTTACCTTCCACAGAATCTCTCATATTTGCAGAGGTGGAATCTGGCTCACTTGGCTTCGGTGCTATGTCCTGGCTTTTGTTTCCTTTGTTTTTATTTTCTTGGGATTTTTTCTTCCCTGCAACACAATATTTATTCACTATTCATTATCATTCTGAATTTTTAGAGAAAACCATTATTAACTCAATGATAGCAACTGTATTCCTAGGCAGTTAACACTCTGCATTCCTAAAGAAAGAAATCATGAATATATAAATACTTTTTAAAACTGTATTACAGAGAGGGGGGGGAAAAGGAACCCATAAGTCTTTTATTTATTTATTTTTTAGATCTTGGTCGTTATCTCTCTTACAGCTATAACAGCTATCAAATTAATAGACAATATACCCTCAAAAAGTTAACATGACTGATGTCAAACAAAGATTAGTAATAACATTGAGTTTTAATACCACACAAATAATAAGAATTGGCAGCTATCTATAAGAAGCCTATTACAGAAAAGCAATATAGTATAACTTGGGGCCCTTCTGGTTAAGATGCAATTACTTGTAACTGTCAAAGCAAAATGGAAGTAGAGATTCCAGTGAATTAGAAGGGATACACATGCTTGTGCCTTTATTGGCTCAATAATCAAATGAGGAATAATTATGAATAATTCACTGGTAGCCAGCGTGGCCCTCAGAAGGCCCTAAGGGATTCAACTCTAAGTCCAGCACAGTTCAATATTTCATTAGTGACACAGGGGATGAAATTCAGGAAATACTAATTGCATTCCAAGTGATCGCATAGTTTAGAAGATAAGATTAAAATGCAACATCTCTTTGAGAAGCTGGAACAATGAACTCAAGTCCTAAACGTGCTCAATGGACTTAGGACTGGACAGAAGTACCAAGTGACTGTTGGTTTGGAAGCTCCATTGCTTCAGGACTGGACCAAAACTGCTAACTGTAATTGTAGTTTCCAAATTTCTTTTTCGTGGTAACTGGTGTTTCTCAGTCTTCAATCCAGACAGGTTCCCATTCTTCCTTCCTGGATACTTCTCTTTCTGCACTGATCTCCCCAGATCGACCTCAAACAACCCCTACAGCTACCTGCCTCTTCACAACAAGCCTCTTGCTACTATAGTCACCCCATTAGTAAAATGACAAATGATAAAATGCTCATAGCTTCTGGAACACATGGAAAATGTATTCTCCATTACAGAGAATCACTACAGAGGAGCATAATTAGCTAAAATGTAGACAACAGATAAAAGTGGGGTCAGAAGACTGAGGTTGTGGCTCAGTGGTAGAGTGTTTGCCTAGCATGTGTGAGGCACTAGATTCAATCCTCAGCACTGCATATAAATAAATAAATAAATAAATAAATAAATGTCCGTCAACTATATATATATATATATGATATATATATATATGATATATATGTATATATATGAATGATATATATGTATATATATAAATAATATATATATTTATATATATATGAATAAAGGTGAGGTCAGAGACACAAAAGAGCATCACTGCAAAGATCACAGAGATTAAAAGTAGAGAACAAATTTAATACAAAAGAAGTACTAAACCTAAAACAACCACCATATTTTTATAAAAATTTAAGAGATGTAGCAAAAAAAAAGCGAGGGTGATGAAGTACTTAATAATAACTCATTTGGCTCAAGTAAATTCTTTTTTAAAATTTTTTAATTTTTTAGTTGTAGATGAATACCTTTATCTTAGTTTTGTGTGGTGCTGAGGATGGAACCCAGTGCCTCACACATGGTGGGCAAGCGCTCTGCCACTGAGCCACAACCCCAGGCCCTTAATAAAGACATTCTAAAGTATCATTTTAAGGCCCTAATTCTTCATCCCGCAAAAAAAAAGATTTTTTTTTTTTGCACCTACATTATGCAAGTGTTCCCTTAAATACATTTCTGATAACCTGTCCATTCATTCGAGTCCCATGTCAGTCAAGATGGAAATGGGACACAAACACATACCGCTGGAACCACATTCTGGTGCAAACACAAGTTGTGGGTCTGCACAGATGGCCAATTCGTGTTGCCAGGTGAAGAATTAAAAATCAAGGGACACAATCAGAGCGACACTTTCCCATGTGGGAAAGCTCCTAAGAGGCTTTCTCCTTTCGCCAACTTAACAGCACTTAGCCTTACTCTGAGGGCTCTAGTTGTTTAACAGAATCTGGATCCTCTCTTTCCTATTTTCTTGCCCCAGTATGACCCTTCCTGTGTGTGGTACTGTCTATATAAGATTACTGACACCCAACAAAGTGCATGTCAACCACACGCATGCGAATATAAATGGTTCTCTGACTCGGGGTGGGGGCTAACTGTTCTATTCTGCGCTGCTACAGCTCACGCCTGAAGACACCCACAGCGGCTTCACCACTGCCTGGTAGTGTGGTAGACACTCCACCACAAAGTTAAGACCCAGAGATGATTTTCCCTGAATCAAAAGGCATCAGTACCAAATCCAGTACCCCAAGCAGGCCAAGGAATGTGACCACTTTTACATGAAGTTTTAAAATAAATTAGTGAGGTAGTCTAAACGTGGCCTCTTTACATAAACCTTATTTTACAATCTGTTGTTAAAATAACTCTTCTAAGCCAGGCACGGTGGTGCACACCTGTAATCCCAGCACTTAGGGAGGCTGAGACAGGAGAATCGCGAGTTCAAAGCCAGCCTCAGCAACGGCAAGGCGCTAAGCAACTCAGTAAGACCCTGTCTCTACATAAAACACAAAATAGGGCCGGGGAGGTGGCTCAGTGGTCAAGTGCCCCTGAGTTCAATCTCCAGTACCAAAAAAAAAAAAACCTCTTCTAGAGGCAATTCAGAGATTTTCTACAATCTCAAGTGCCATGCGAACCCAATTAAACCCAATTCATTAGGTCATATGAAAACACATATAGACTATTAAATGAAATTTCTAGACTTCCATTATTATAAAACAAAGCACGATTTTAATATTACTATTAAGATAACATACTACAGTGACGTAGCCACATCAATGTTTATAGCAGCACAATTCACAATAGCTAAACTGTAGAACCAACCTAGATGCCCTTCAATAGATGAATGGATAAAGAAACTGTGGTATATATACATAATGGAATGGTAATCAGCATTAAAAGAGAATAAAATCATGGCATTTGCAGGTAAATGGATGGAGCTGGAGAATATCATGCTAAGTGAAGTAAGCCAATCCCAAAAAACTAAAGGTCGAATGTTTTCTTTGATTACTGGATGCTAATCCATAATTGGGGGGGGGGGGAAGGGAGGAGCTTTGGATAGGATAAAGGGGAGGGAGGGGAAGAGAGGGAACATGGGGGTGGGAAAGATGGTGGAATAAGGTGGACATCACTGCCCTAGGTACATGTATGAAGATGTGAATGGTGTGACTCTACTTTGTGTACAACCAGAGAAATGAAAAATTGTGCTCCGTATGTATACTATGAATTGAAATGCATTCTGCTGTCATGTGTAACAAATTAGAACAAACAAACAAATAAATATGCTCAAAATGTAATGCCATAATACCTAAAAGGTAAAGTGCTGTTTGAAGTTTTACTCCCTGCCTAAATTAATATTAGAACACCCAGCTGGTACTGAATGTCAAACGTCCCTTTTTGGACTCCCCAAACCTAATCAGTTAGAAGTTCCTTTTCTCTCCACTCCCTCCCACCAAAGTGTGCACTTTAAAAGGCATGACTATGGAAACATAACCCACCTTGGAGAGCAACCACATGCAGTAGGAATATCTACTGTATGCTATGCAGAGGACTAACAAGGGCCCTGCCACAGGTGGCTGCAGGGTACCGAGGCATCTTCAACTACCACGTGAATGACATTTAGGGTCAGATAATTCTCTATTTTAGGGGACTACATATGGATTGGAGGATTAGTTTGCAGCACCCATGGCCTTTAACAACATATGCCAGCAGCATACCCACTTCTAGTTTTGACAACCCCAAATCTCAAGACATGGCCAAATACCCCCTTGGAAGGAAATCCTTCCAGAAAGAACAACTGGGCTACACCAATGTACCATGCTGTGGGGTCACTAAAAGCTAAGGGGCTCTATGGTCTATATATTTATTAAAAATAACAGTAAGTACTTGAGTAACACTACAAACCAATTGAAGGAATAGAACAATTAGATTTACCACCAGAATAATGTGGTGAACATGATAGACTCAGTATGAGACACAGGTGTCTAGCACGACTCTACCATGCTTTCATGAAACAGATGCGTGACACATCATTTTTTCAGTCTTAATGAGAACAATGTTATCAAGACACTTTGCATTAGGGCCTCAGACCAGAGATGAGATGGCCACCAAAACCAATTTAGAACTCTATGGAACTCTATCTGCTCTTTTGTGGAAAACAACTGAAGGCTGGGGCCACAGAGGCGCAAAGCAATCTACAACAGGACACAAGCCAGAAGCAGGGGTCCTGCTCACACTTACATATGCCTGGAGTTGCGATGCCAAACACTGCAAATACAGATGGAGGGGCCTGCAATACTTCCTCAAATCAATGAAGTTCCTTCCTGATATTTGATTTTCATTCTGTTTGTCATCAAATTAAAAGAAAACACAGCCAGGTACAATGGCACATGCCTGTAATCCCAAATGCTTGGGAGGCTGAGGCAGGAGGATGGTGAATTTAAAGCCAGCCTCAGTAATTTAACGAGGCCCTCAGCAATTCCGTGAGATCCTGTAGTTAAATTAAATACAAAAAAGGGCTGGGGATGTGGCTCAGTGGTTAAGTGTCCCTGAGGTCAATCCTCAGTTCCAAAAAAAAGAAAAAGAAAAAGAAAACACAAAACCAACCTAGCAGGACTTTTACAAAGGGCAAGGCAAGAGGCACTGCGGGGGCACAGTGCCCTTCCCATCGGGTTCCTGCAGGGTCCTACCTGGCACTACTGCTCCACTTGGTCTAGACAAGAAAGATATAGAAATGAAATACAAGGAAAGTGAAATGGAAATGACCATGAAGAACAGCATGAAGGACAGAACAAAACTTTATGTACAGAAGGAAATAAACACACAAGAGACGGAGGAAAGTAAGTAAAACTCTAGAAGGAAAACAGAAGTTAGCCACTACATCAAGGGTCTCACATTTTTAAAAAGTTCTCATTGTGTACTTATTTGCTAAGGCCGAGACCAGCGCAGTATACTCATTCTCAAGCCTGTACCAACGCCCATGTTGTCGCCTGATGCCAACACCACTTAAAGACCATTCCAATAGAAAACCCCAAGTCCCAGTCAAGGTCACACAACTGCATTGGTTCTGGAGCCAGAATGAAAACCCAAGGATGATAACTCTAAAAGTGCTCTTTTACCGATTGTTATTTCTTAAGACCAATAATGGTTTAATGAGCACACCTTATTATTCTTTACAAAACACTTTACACGCCCATTATTTCAACTGGTAAATGAAACTAAGTTACATAAAGACTTCCACTACATTTACAATAAAGGAACAACAATCAAATTAGAATGCAGCATTTTTCCATTCCAATTTTATCCCATGTCAGAAAAATAAATCAGTCAATAGCACAGAAACAAGATCTAAACACCTTGAGTAATATCAAAGAAACAGAATTTTCTTGCGAAACAGCTACCACAGAGACATGTGGGACACCATGATGACTACTTCCTTAGACAAGGGACAGCACTACTCCCGGTGCCTGGTTGCAAGTTGCAAAATCACAATTGTCTAAAGCAGCATATGAATAACTTCACCTAGATTTGGTTTATGTTCTACTATTTGAATAAACTAGACAAACACCAGGAAATTCTAGAGAATGTTTCATTTAAAAATGTTCGAGCAGCAGGCTGGGGTTATGGCGCAGTGGTAGCGTGCTCGCCTAGCACGCGTGAGGCACTGGTTCGATCCTCAGCACCACATAAAAATAAAATAAAGATATTCTGTCCACCTACAACTAAAAAATAAATATTTTTTTAAAAAATGTTCGCGCAGCAAAGGGAATGCAAAATCTAGAGCACTGCTCAAGTTACATTAAAATTCATCACGACAGTGAAGTCTCATGCATTTGGTGATTTAAGTGCATTAAATTTAGAACTCTATGAAACTCTATGTGTGCTGCCTCCACACTGGGAAACATTCCAACTCTGAAGTACAAACTCAGAATTAAATATCAGAGCACAGAAGCCTGGTCCACCTGATCTTCTGGGGAACTCGCTGTCATATTCAGATACACAGCTGATTTCAAATCAGTAGAGACTGCCTGCGAGGGTTCCACAACTGCGCATTAAAGGTCACCCAGGACCATGGGATGCCCTGAACAGGATCCATACTGACACACCCCCAAGGGTGGGCTGTGCCTGCTGCCTCCAGTTCCTCCGCCTCTTCACCCTCCACCTTTCCTCTTTGCAGCTGAGCTTTGGTCCTTTCCATGGAAAGGAACACCACTTCCATGGTTACCTCTGATCTTATAATTACAAATCCAGTGTTCCTTCACTTGCCTCCCAGTTTCTCCCTCACATGTGACAGCAGTGTTGATCTTCTGCTCCTGCAATTCCTCTCCCCAGGCTTTTAACACTGACCACTTAGGCACAATCTTCCTCTTCTCCTGCCCCTAAACGAGAGCCCCTCATCAGCAACTGAAGGCTGGAGCCATCCATGATCTCACAACAGGTTAAAAGAAGGCTTCAACAAATACGCAGAGCTAAAGTGAAAGCACAGAAGCTTCGAGGAACAGACATGGGATAATGAGATAAACCGGCTACATTAAAAAAGATGAAGAGAGAAGACCCAGGAGACTGTGGAACAGGAGGACCCTTGAAGATCACCCCAGTCAGTTTCCTGAACCTCACACACACCCCACTCTGGGCTTCACTGCATGACATGAATGGCTTCGTATCTCACACCAAGTCACTAGCAACATCGGGACTTCAATTTCCACCCATCTACCACTCTAGTGTGCCTGCAGGTCTGTTAGGAACATTTTCTGGGTTCTAATTTCACTCTTAAAAAGGATGTATCAATGTCACCTGCATCTCAGGCAAGTGTGAGAAATTCTTTAATGTATATAGATTCTTTAATGTACATCTTTTCCCATTTCTGAGAACCACAGGTGCCTTCTTCATGAGGGTAGACTAGCTGTGGACTGACTTCAGTCAGTCATGCACTGACATCTACTTTAGAGACAAGTTCAGTTCCAAAAGCAAGATGAAAGGCATACAGTTAAATGACTCCTTTATAAGATTAAAAAAAAAGGAAGTAGAAGGGGAATGTGTGTTAGGTAGGAGAATAAATGAATAATAGCAAAAGTTGTCACATTAAAAAATAGCCAAATGATGTTATGTGTGAGACCATAAAGGGCGGGCAGGGTGAAGACGGCCACAGACAGCACTGTTATACTGGGTATGCTCTGACTCGCTGCAGTGTGTGTGATGAAAGAAAGGAAGACACGGAGAAAACACATAGAAAGGCTAAGTTTTTCACAAAGAGTTAACAGTCCATTTCAATATCCATAATGTATGCTTTACAGTGGACGCCCTGGAAGTCACCCAAAGTCACTGCAAGGAGAATCAGGAACCCTGGAGAGCAGGAATAATGGCAACCAGGGCTTCTATAAAGGTCAGCAGTACCACAGGTGGTAACAGGGTCAGAAGTGGCCATTACAGCAAACAAGGTGAGGTAAGTGGGAAAATGAGCCACCTGGAGCCAGGCCCTCTGGGTCCTTTGCACTTGATGCTGTGACAGTTGCTTTTTTACGAAAGTAGTGTGCTACACATTTTCTACAGTTTTTCTTTTCAGAGGAAATGATTTTGAAATTTAACTGATAGTTAAAAAAAAGGATCCCACTACGCTGCTTTGGCATAGTTATAAACTTTATTCTGCAGTTAAATTCACCAAGAGATGCCTGTAATCTTGGAGGCAAATTATAAAAACAAGACCTCTCTGGTTGTAAGTTACACATGGTATTAAAACAGAATTCTAGGTTTTGCTTCCAACAGAAACAATGGAAATGTTCTGGATTCTGCAGTTCTGCAGATTGCAGTATAAATTCCTGAAATGCTTGCTCCCTTGGGGGGCGGGGGGTTGCTGAGCCTTCCCTGTGATCACTGCAGGTCCCCTCTCTCCTCCAAAGCCAGGCTGACAGGAGGTAGCAACATCACATCGTGCTTCTAACTTTTCTTAAAAAGGTTTTTATAGTAGCTTTGCCTAGATCACTCCAAATTCTACCCAAATCCTATGAAGAACTCCTCAAATGAACTTTGGCAAAATCAAATTTTAAACAACATCTTTTCCTTACACTTTTTGGAACTTAAAAGTCTCATGGCATGAACAAAATGATTTTAGGGACTAATTAAATATCTCAGAAACTTAAGCAAGCTGCTAACCTGTTTTGTTTTATAGTTTAATTTCCAGGTTTCTTCTCATGGTTTTTCATTAGCCTTTATTTTGCAAGTGAGGGCAAATCTGAAAACCTTAACATGAAAACTGAAGAGGCAACGAAAAAGTAAAGAACTCAATTCAAGTTCACGTCTCAGTTCCCTGTTGCCGAACCAACAGGAATGGGAGCTGCTGCAGAGGTGTGCATTACAAGTGCCTGGAACCCCAAAACAGAGGGGACACCCTCCAGAATTGGTTCTCAACGAAAAGTCTTTCTATTCTCTTCTCAAAGGCCATATAAATTTTACAATACCACATTCTGATGAATCAACTGCAAAATTTAGTTCAAAAATACTTTCAGTAATAAAAATGTATAGACATAAATATAAGACAAAATACAATTAAAACACTTAAAATTCATATTTGTTTATAAAGATGCCCATAGGAACAATGATCAAGCCATATCACTACTTAGTTACTAACACCAGGCTACATACAGTATATTATCCACAGATGTAAACTCCAAGTGAACCAAGAAGAGATACTTTAAGAAGTTGGCAGATGGTTCCCAGTAATGTAATGGTTGATGGGGGTACATTTTTCCCTATCTGTATTTTCTAAGATGAACATTTGGTTACATCATGCAAAAAAATTAATGGATTTTTTAAAAAAGAAATGCCTATGAAAGCAAAAGTAATGAAGATAATTTAAAACATTCCTGTTGGTTTACATTAACATGTACAGTTTTATCAAAGTACAATTTTGGACTAAGGCTCGAACCCTATTCTCTAATCTCCTACACTGTGTGTCCAGTAAAATTGTTTTTAAAAAAAAACCCTATCTCCAGAAACATCAAATCCACAACAGTTATAGAGTCTTAAAAAGAATTAAAACTATTCTTATCAGATAACTAGACACAACTACTTAAGCATTCAGATTGCCTTCTATTCTTTTGCCTATGCAGCGCATGACTTCAAAAATTAATTTGCCTCATCCTTTCAAACAGATGCACATTTTGTCGTGGTCTTCTTGTTTCACTGCCCTTGGCTATTACTATACCCATCACTATTTAAATAAAATATCTGAACAATCACGTTGAGTTTACCCTGAGCCTTGCTCGGGTTTTGGTCATCAACTGTGACAAGCATGAGAGTACTATTCACAAGCTTTCATTCTGCTTCTCTTAAAATGCAAGAGTAAGCATTTCAAGGTGCTGCATTTTGGCAGAGGTTTGTGAAAACATGAGCATTTACACATTCAAACCACCTCATCACTTGGACCTGCCATGAAGTGAGGTACTTTCCTTCCAGTGTGACTATAGTGACTCTGCACCAGTGCCGCGGATGGATCTGATTCCTCTGTGGCAGCTCTCAACTGCCATCCAGTTCCATCAAGCTCTGCTGCTGTGCAGCTAGCAGAACCAAGGACCATACCCATTGCTCCAGGAAGAAAGATCTCAGACTGCTGGATTCTTCCATGTGCACGTCAGCTAAAACAGAACTGTCTACTCTGATAACCTCAATACTGCTCAGGCTGTCTTCCAGATATAAGAAGCAGAAAAGAAGCTAAAACACATCTTCATAATCTTTTTTAAATTACATTTAAATTAAATTTCAATTTTTTTTTTTTTGGTACTGGGGATTGAACTCAGGGGCACTCGACCACTGAGCCACACCCCCAGCCCTATTTTGTGTTTTATGTAGAGACAGGGTCTCACTGAGTTGCTTAGCGCCTCGCCGTTGCTGAGGCTGGCTTTGAACTCGCGATTCTCCTGTCTCAGCCTCCCTAAGTGCTGAAATTACAGGCTTGCGCCACCGTGCCCGGCTTAAATTTCAATTTTTTTCTTATAGATCTACCTAAGAATAAAATTCTATAAACTATTCAATAATATATCAATATATCTCATCCTTGGCCGTGCTTGCTTATGTCAGCTTATGATTCCACTTTAACCCAAGGTCTCTATTTTTTGAGGGGTGAGAGGGATGCCAGGGATTGAACTCAGGGGCACTAAATTACTGAGCCACATCCCCAGCCCTATTTTGTATATTATTTAGAGACAGGGTCTCACCGAGTTGCTTAGTGCCTCACCTTTGCTGACACTGGCTTTGAACTCATGATCCTCCTGCCTCAGCCTCCTGAGCAGCTGGGATTACAGTACGCTCCCTATTCTTGCTAGAAGAATTCTCTAATGTTTCCTAAAGGTTCTGGGATAATGATAGAGAAGTATTTTGATAATTTTTCTTGTTTCTTATTAGCTATATGACACTCTGTTAAGAGCAACAGGGAATATAAAATATATCCTCTGACTCCTTAGAAAACTTGGAATGGAACCACCATTTGACCCGCTATCCCACTCCTCGGCCTATACCCTAAAGACTTAAAAACAGCATACTCAGTAACACAGCTACTTCAATGTTTATAGCAGCACAATTCACAATAGCTAAGCTGTGGAACCAACCTAGATGCCCTTCAACAGATGAATGGATAAAGAAACTGCAGTATACATACATAATGGAATGGTACTCAGCATTAAAAGAGAATAAAATCACGGCAACTGCAGGTAAATGGATGGAGCTGGAGAATATCATGCTAAGTGAAGTAAGCCAATCCCAAAAAACCAAAGGTTGAATGTTTTCTCTGATTAGTGGATGTTGATCCATAATGGGGGTGGGAGGGAGCCGGGCGCGGTGGCTCAAGCCTGTAATCCCAGCACTTAGGAAGGCTGAGACAGGAGAATCCCGAGTTCAAAGCCAGCCTCAGCAATGGCGAGGCACTAAGCAGCTCAGTGAGACCCTGTCTCTACATAAGACACAAAATAGGGCTGGGGATGTGGCTCAGTGGTCGAGTGCCCCTGAGTTCAATCCCCAGTACCAAAAAAAAAAATTTCATAATGGGGGGGAGGGCATGGGAGAAATGGAGGAGCTCTGGATAGGGCAAAGGGGAGGGAGGGGAAGAAAGGGAACATGGGGGTGGGAAAGATGGAGGAATGAGGTGGACATCACTGCCCTAGGTACATGTATGAAGGCACAAATGGCATACACATGGTGGTTGTACTCCACCTTGCGTACAACCAGAGAAATGAAAAATTGTGCTCCATATGTGTATTGTGAATTGAAATGCATTCTGCTGTGTTAAAAAAATTAAAAAATTCAAAAACAAAATATCCTCTGCACAAAAACAGAAAAAGAAAAAGCCCTACTAAAAGAAAGAAAATTGAAGTGGAAAAGATAGTCCAGATAATCCATTTAATTCCATTAAAAATAAAAGAAAGAGAAGGACAAGATGGAGGAAGAAGAAAGATAACAGGAAGGAAAAAGGGAAGAGTGGGTGGGGGATTATATAAGGGGCCAAGGAGCCAGGTACAGCAAGTACTCCATGAGTGACAGCTGGGCCACCAGTGTTCCTAACAGACTCCAGGACTAAGCAGAGCCTTTTAGAAACACTCTCACCCAGTGTTGTTCTCCAAGGATCACACGAGGCATGCTCCAGTGCCACCTCCATCTTTCCTCTTCCATCTTTCTGTCAACACAAGAGTAAAACAATGCCCACAGGGAATGAAGAGACTATCCTTTGAAGAGATAGATGGTGCCTCCTAGGCCAGTACCCAAGGCTGGGGGAAAAAGCCTCTCTCAGTCCAGTTACTCACTTCACCTGCTCCCAAAAGGACTCAGTGTCCCTAAGGTCACACACCCTCCCTACAAAGAGCTCACCCCAAGAAAGCTGAGATACTGGGCTGGGGCCTCATTCCTTTCCCGGGTGCTGGGGCTGTATTCTGAAAAAAAGTGGGTCTTCAACAAGAGAAACCCACACAAAACTGAAATGGCATAAAACTACTGTGCAGCCCTTGGGCCATGATTTTATTAATGAGAAATAATCCTGCTCGAAGCAGATGAGAACCAACTATCACACCACTGGTAGTAACGACCTGATACTGTTGAGAAGTAAATGAGATAAACACAAAAGAACGCTGCACAGCGCCTAGCACAGACTCAGTAACGGCACCAACTGCAAGGAATACCCACAGCAGATCCTACTAAACAAATGACAAACCCCCACACCCACGAGTACACATTGTCAGCATGTTCCTTTTTTTTGAAGATGATGACATATTGCTTCCACTAACAATTCCTAATTCGACCATTTGTTTTGTGTGTTTGCTTTACATGGAATCAAGGGGCCCCACCCAGACACCGTTAGGGACATATTCATGTCCAATGAGGACGGTAGGAGGACAGCAAAGAATTCCGTCATTCACTCACTAATGTCCCCATCAATAGATACCGGTGCTTTAACAGTATACACTGTGAGTATATTTCATTCTTAAAGTCTATTATTACCCATTGATTAGTTCTAACCAACTGTTTCTGCTTAATTTTAAAAATTAAACATACTGGGGTTGCCATTAGTAGGTTTTAATTTTTTGGAAGGAGACCTTGGACTCTGTCAATCAAGTAATGCCTAAGGCCCCTCTCTCCAGATAGTCACCGATAGACATAAGTACATTTGGTAAACAATGTTGGGGACTCAGGGGCCTCCTCTTATAGAACAGGGGTGTGAGTTTGCAAGTATTGTGTTTCCACAGAAGTACACCTCTGTGACTGATACCTGAAAAAGAACTCCAATTTCTCAGCACTCAATAAAAATACCACACAATAACCACATTTGCTTCCCTAAAACTGGTATTGTCAACTAAATTAGTAATTTCTCCTTAAGAAAACCAGTTCTTTTACATTTTTGTGTCTTTCCTAATTTCACATCCAGAAAGACTGTGAAGAATTCTGTCACATATAGCTCTGCAACTGCTCCCACATGGTTACTTTCAAGGTTGGTAATGTCTTAAGAAAATGTATCCAAAATTCATCCAACATGTCTGGATGAATAAAATCTGGTTATAACACTAGAATCACAAGTGATATTAACCATATAAAGGTAAGACAAAATAAAATTTTAAGCCCCTTGGTTGGTTAACAAGCAAATAGTGAGACATGCTAGCTTCTGCCCAGGCATGTACAATGTATCAAATTCCAGGAGTCCTCCCTTCCACCAACCTGCATGAGCAGAGGGGTCCTGGTTTGGACAACAAGTAAAACAAGACAGTTTTTAAGAGAGAAGCAGGTCTCTGAGAAATTCCTCAGGGTCGTGATGTGTATCTAGTTACAGATCCCAAGAAGCCCTTGACTCTTAATTTAAAATCTACTTCATTCTACATCACTAAAGCAACTCATGGATTTTTAAAAGAACATGTTAGAAAATGTTGAAACTGTTCATTTTTTTAGAAGTATACTGATAAGCCGAAAAATGGACAGAGTTACTACAGGATGTACAGGATGAATTCTGCTGGAGCCTCCCAATTACAACATGATTAACCAAAGGTCAAAGTACCCTGAAGGTACCTATGAGGCTGCCAGCACTCACAGCAACCTGCAGGGTAGGTCTCACCCCCATTTTACAGACAGGTAAACCAAAGACCAGAAATGTAGAGTCACCTATTCAAAGTCACACCATTATTAACTGTAAAGATGGGACTGAAATCTGGCCTCCTCCTAATTCCAAGGCTCTGCTCCAGCGCATCACAACAAACGCCTCACTCTGGACACCCATTATCTCCTGGCATTCTGGGTCCAGCTGAGTCTGCAAGTCTCTCATTCTTTTCCACCCAACACACACACACACACACACCCATTCCAAGCTCATTTTAAACAAGTTATCTATTTGTGAAGTACTGATCCATTTGTATTCAATGGGGAAGCAACAGTGGAGTCCATGTAGCACATTTCCGCTCAGCTTTAAAAAAAAAAAAAAAATTAGGTAGGTTTTTTTTCTTTTCAATGATTTGAATATGAAAGAACGGCAATTCTATGTGGTTTTTGACAACTACACATGAGATATACAGGACTCCATCTCTCTAAAGTTTAAGAGGGTTAGAAATAAAGCTAAGCATCACTTTTTTTTATTTAACATTTTCTATATCTACTGTAACCATTAATTTATTTTGATATACAGACAGTAGTAATATTTTCTATCTTCAATTTCTGAATTTATTAATTGTGATGGGCTGATAATTATAGATATTTATTAAGGTTAACACTTAAATTTGTATTATCAAACACCCCTATACTCCACTGAATAAGGAAAAGATACTTCCTGTGTTAGTACATTTAAGCAACTGATGAAATACCTAAAGACAAATAGATTTGAAATCTTAGGCCCTTGGTCAAAAAATTCAATCAAGACTACCACTACTGGGATGGGGCTGTGGCTCAGTGGTACAGCGCTTGCCCAGCCTGTGTGAGGCACTGGGTTCAATTTTCAGCACCATATACAAATAAATAAATAAAAATAAAGGTTCATCCACAAAAAAATATTTTTTTTAAAAAAAAAGACTACCACTATTAAGTTTGATACTTTTAAATTATTTTTTATTTATTCATTGGATGCCAGTGAGAGGAAGAATTCTTAACTTGAACTCCAGTGTTAATCCTACCAAATTCACAATCCCTTACATGGAAACAGGAAGATTGTTCCCTATGTGAAACAGCAGAACAGGAACTTTCACCACCACAGCACAGACAGCAGCATAAACCCTATCTTCTATTGGATGAATAGAAAAGATTCCAACACCCCACTACCAACCCAACACCCTCAGGCAAAGGAACAAGGCAGGGGGAGGCAGTGAAGCTTGCATTCTTCTCTAGGACTTCCACTGAAAGCCAGTAGTCACTTTATTCCACAGAGAAACAGGCTCCGATAATCCCATAGGTTAAAAACAAAAAATAGAGCCAATGGAACCAGAAAGGTATATTCTATGTCTCCAATTGACAAGAGAATGAAAACTGAACCTGAGAAGCCAAATAGTAAAAATAACCACAAAAGGTCCCCAAGTCACGTGGTTGTCCATTCTAAACTGTAAGTGCAGCTTCAAAAACTGCACATAATTCCGTTTTGAGGATCTAAATACAGGTGAACAAACCAGTTTGCCTTCATTTTTGTGGCATGTGATGTCTCCGAAAACCTACAAAAGACTGCACCAAGAGGTAGGGTTATAAATACAGAGGAAAAGACTGTTTATCACTGTAGCTTTAATAGAGGAAAAGAGGAGCTTTTGGCTTAAGCAGCATTTATTGTTTTTCTTTTTAACCGAAGCAAAACAATCCTTTGTAACTACACGGAACTGGTAAGACACAACTAATTCATTAGGGACGAAACTGGCTTTTGGTCATTCAGACACTAAACTAATAAGACCATATGAAATTGAAAGTATTAGATTAGCAAGGATTTTAGATGTCATAATCTTATTTTAAAAACTATGGTATTTTATATACAAAATGTCATTATTTCTTCGTTACAATAAATTTTTTGCTTCTAAAGCTATTCAAATATTCTTTGTATATAAAAAACATGCCAAGCTTTTAATATGTAACATTCAGAATAACTACATGCTCACCAGCTAATGATTAAAAAACTTCCATCAAAAAAACTGGTAAATTTCAGGATCATGACCACAGACATAAGAATATAGCTACAATTAATGCTTCAGAACCCTGAGAATTTTCTAGTCTCCTACCTCACAATTCTTCAGAATTTTCTTCTTAATATATGCAACAAGTTTTAACCTCTTAAGCAACAAATTTAAAAACATTTAAACAAAATTACTTCCTCCTAATTTTTGGAGTAAAGGGTAGAACAGAAAGGAAATGGTTAAAATACTTTAAAAATAGAAGCATGGACTTGCTTTGCCTACCATGTGTGCTTGGGACATGGGATGGGTGTGAACTACTAGCTGAATTTTTAAGAAACAAGTAATTCAAATACTCTTACTCTCAGTAAAAGTTTCAGGCAGAAAAGGCTGTATTACATTTTACTCCGAATGCAAAAACCTTTTAAAATTTTATGCATACACATATATTCTAAAGAATCTATCGTGGGATAAACAGAAGAAATAAACCCCAGCCTCTCCTTAGGAAAATCTAAAAGTGCACAGGATAAATCAGGGAACCTCTTCTCCCTTCCTGGTCTCCTTTCACACTCTTCCAGTAGAATGAGCTAAGCAGTTAGGAAGGCCAACAGTTTCATCAGCAAATAAGACCTTCTCCTAAAGGACAGGGCAGAATATAAAAAAAACTATCCCCCACAAATAGTCATTTTGGCAAAACAAACAAAACACCCAAGTCTCTATCTTTGTGTCACACTCTAAAACGGAAACAGGCATGATTTAACTCAACTATATTCACAAACAAATCAGAACTACATGCAGAATCAGTTTTTAGATTTAATGTTTAGAATTTATGTCAGTTAAAGCCCATGATCCATAACATTCAGCTTAAAATGTTAACATTTATATTCGAATCAACAGAACAGCCAGTCATTCTCTGCAAATGAATAATGCTGCAGAGGAGAAAGCTAAACATCACCGTTCCTTGAACTCAGCAGATAACACACAAGTCGCCCAGCAATCCTCGACTCCACTCCCTCTGCCATCAGCACTGCAAAGGGGACTGTGCAGAAGCAAAGCCTTGCTGTTACTGTGGTTTCAAAACTGCCACGATAACATAAAACCTGAAAGGAAATATTCACAACAAGTCCACCAAAAACAACAACCCTGTCAACAGCTACAAGGATAAAAAAATTAATCTTGTGTTTTAAAAAAACTGTCTATTTGGGGTGCTCAAAGGAATATAGTATCTATTCAATTCATAAACCCCCAAAGCAAACATAACTACAAGCTTCAGTTCTCATAACTTAGCTTTCTTACAAAAACCAGTTTATCGCTGCCTTGCGATTTAGGATTCAAGTGCACACCTGTGCAGTGAGAAAGCCAACGAGCACTGCTGCCGAATGCTGTGCCATACGACTGTCCTACCCAGACATGTGAAGAATCAAAACTGGATTTAGGCAAGGTGGAGTACCTGGTGAACCTGGGCAAGCATGTACCCCTCTGAGAGAGTTCCCTCTTCTACAAAGGAGGACCATGGTCCCTACAGTTATTGGGGGGATTCGTGATGCATATATGGAGCACCAAACCAACTGGCTAGAAAACCCAGAGTAACTGCCATCATTATCACCATCAGTTCAAAGTAGTGATTCAATACCTAATAGCATGATGTGCAGATAAGTGTCAAATCATGAGATTCGTCCACATAAAAACATACCTAATAAAGGAATTCAACCAAGAACTCTTGCAATGAATGCAACTGGTTTAATCCAATTGGTAAAAAGAAAAACAACTTTTGGTATTTATCTTTTTCCCTTAGAGAAAACTTTTTTTTTTTTTTCAAATGGCTCTTGCTTCTCCGCGTCACAGCTCCTCTAAACTGTTAACATGAATAAAACCAAACCGTAGAACTATTCTTGGCAGCATGTGACACATAAACAGGTAATCCAGACGCCATGCCAGGCTGTCTGAAACAACTTTGAGCTTTCTGCTCCGCCTTCTCGGGAGTGCTACCGATGTTTCACCTCTGAAATGGTGTTCTTGGGGTATTCATCCAATTCTTTCTCTTTAGAGGGGACTTTAAATGTGAAACTACACCTTGCCCTCTGTAATGCTCATACTAATATTAAGTCCACTACTGTGGGATATCTATAAAATGGAATGTGAAACTGCTGAGAAAAGGAAACAGTGCAGGAGTTTTTAAAACAATGAAAATAATATGTAATTTAGGGGAAAAAAACCTGGTGTTTATATTCAAGGAAAGAACAACAAATTGTTGTTGTTGTTATTACTGTCAATTATAAGTGTATATTTTTAAAAACCAACTATTCTGAGCTCATTATACAGGTCTTATTATTCTTTTAAAAAACGTAACCATAATCAAACCTTTTTCTGTATTAGACAAGTCTCACCTTTTAATTTACATTGGACAGGAAAATCAGAACCATCACCTAAGAACAGACAACACGCAGCATAGTTCCTTATACTCTCAACATTGAGGTATTAAACAGTTTTTCATCATGGCATATATTAGGATTTTGCAAATTTATCCATTAAAACAGTTGAAAAATATGCAAAATGCTTTGGGAAATTTTAGTTAATCAACATAATTTCCTTGTAAAAAAAAAAGGTTATATATAATTAAGAATCAAAGACATTGAACAAAAATACTGACCAACCTTTTAGCCTAAATCTGGAGCGATTCAGTGACAATGGAAACAATTAGAAATTTAAAAAATAACAACAAAAACCTAACACCTACTATTGGAAAAAATAATTAGAACTGTATTAAGCCTTTAAAAACATCCCACACAACAACAGCAGATCAACCAACAGTCCGCACACTCAGCTGGAAAGCAGTGAGAGCAGTAGCAGGAACCCACTCCACAGAACACAGCCCACCTAGGTCCAGCACCACGCATCTGCAAGCTATAAAGCCAGCACAGATATAAAGGTGCCTTCAACTGCCCCACGACCTGCTCCACCTGCAAAAAAGAACTATGGGTGAATGTCCCGTCAGTGAGTGGGTGTGGGACCGGCCCACCAGGCACCAGGAGCTACAAGACCCATCTGTCATCATCCTCAGACACCACAGCCATGCTACTGCCACTCAGCTTTGGCCAAGGATCCCAAAACAGAGCTCTAGCTGCTAGGGAAGGTCAGCAGACCACTCCATGGAGGCCCACTGTTCCCTGCTTTTTACTAAATGTAATCGTTAGCTTGAAGCAGAAACAGTGCCGTCCCTCCTCCTGGCCTCTCTTTATATACAAGTGAGCAAAAAGCAGGTTACATGTATGAACAGGCATGGAACACCTGGCTGCCAGTTCTGACTCTGACAATCCTTGGCAGAATGATCCTGAACAAGATCTCCAACCTTGAGAAGGGCCCATTCTTCATCTGGAGCTGGGACAAACCACCTCATACACACAGGGCCAGTGAGAATACTTGTGGGATACTCAGCACTCTGTGGGGTGCGCACCTCTGCCAGGGGGTCCCAAGTCACCATCAGAGCCTCCCTCTACATCTGTTTCCCACCTGTTGTTTAGCATTTCCTTCTTTGTGACATCCATGTCCCTCTGAGGGACAACTTATGTGTTGCTCTTTCCTTCTTCCTTCCCCAAGAACCTTCCTATGATGCTCCCTTTGTCACTCCCCTCCCCAAGACCCCTGCTGACCCACATCACCACACCCCCAAGTGTGAACTGCACTTGGTTACAATGATACGGTTAACAGCTCCACACCGCAGGTGTCTACAGCTTGATGCAGCCATCTCTCCAACCTCCCCCACCAACCCAGCCACTTGCGAGGTGCTTGGCAGAAGAGAGGACAATACAGACATTTGCATAATTGAATTTTATAATTCAAAATACTCATGTGGGTTTCTACATGAGCAGAAATGCTACTAGAACACCAAGCTGGACCTGTTTCTGGAGCCCCCAGCCCCCAGAACTTCCTATGTCCTTTATGTCACTGCAACAGAAAGGCTCCCCTGAGCCCCCATCAACAGCTGCACCACAGCTTACCCACTCCCCACCCCAGTGCTGACATTACAAAGTGTCTTGCTCATCGATGGCCTGTTGTCCCTTCACTCTACAACTCCATTCCAAGAGAGCAGGAGCCTCTGGTTGAAGTCTTCTGCGGTGACTCCAGCACCCAGAACTGCATCTGACACAAGCTTGACCAAAACTTGTTAAGGAGCTGGAGGGACCTTCAGACACCTGCAACTCCTCTGGCCTGCTCACAGTGCCCAGGAGCCTCTGCACATCCCCATCCCACCACCCTTTCTAACTGAGGCCTCCCTGGCCAATCCCGCCCCAAGTGTTTTTTTTCTCCTCTGAATGTCACCAGTTTACTGTCTATGCACTAGACTAGCAATTCCTTTTTAGGCTGCCTGGGACTAAGTTCTCTTTATGTATGGAGTTTTTACCTCCCTAGATTCACTACAGGTCTCTAAGGGCTTCCATCATTCAGCACCTTTGAGCAAGGATTTCAAATACATGCAATTTCAAAACACCCAAGTGACTTCACAGTACCAAGGTTTTTCATTTGAGCTCTTCTGATTCTGCAGACAAATAAAATTTCCTTTTTAAGCTCATCTTAATTTAAGTGCTCTATGGTAACTAAAAGCCACTACTGCTACTGATACGCTCAGGACTATTTAAGGTTTTTATAAAGGGTTATGCAACCTTTTTTAAAGTGATCTTAAGGAACTATACCTGAAAGCCCAACAGTGAAGACGACAGTTTATAACAAAACCAACAATGAACTGTCTTCTTCACCATTTGGCCTATCAGGTACAAAACTTCTTGCACTATTAAAAAAACAAAAAAAAAAAAACACTTCTTTCCTTCTCATTTGCTAGGAACTGTGAGGTCAGTAGATGAGAACTGGTCTCCAGTAGGGGTGGATCAGCAGAGCCAGACACCAGTTCCAGCGTGGGGTGGACAACAGAGAAGAGACCCGCTGCTTATGTGGTCTATAAACACTCACTAGTTAAAGGAGTCACAAACTCGGTAGTTTCTTGACACAAAGTGTGCCAGCCCACCTGAGACGTGGCATTTACCGTCACCAAGAGCCCACATGCTTCACAAAGTTCATTCCCTTCCCCCACCTTGCATGCCCTTGAGGACAATCTTGAGGTTAGACAGCGCAAGTATCATCACTCTTGTGACACCCATTTTTAAGCCCTGAGGAGAACTGCACCTCAGAAAGGTGATCTGACTTACCCAAAGCCCCACACCTGATAGAAACCCGCGTGTCCACATTTCTCTTTCCTTCCACCAAGCCCATCTGTGTAAAGCCACTGTTGTTTCTTCCAGGCACAAAGACTTCAGGTAAAGGTCTCCCACAGCCAAGCGAGCAGGGCAACAAACGCTGCTGCACCTCAGAAGCGCACGCACCAACAGCCACGGCTTGTTGCTAATAGGCAAATTCAATCTCTCATTTCTTACAGTCACAAATAGGAGAGAGATGCAGAAGATGACAGAAACTTATAAGCGTGGTCTGTACTATACTACTTTATATTATAGTCTTCCTGTGGTTCACATTTAAAAAGCCTGAAACCCCCAACACTAACCCTAACCCTCCCTGACAAGTTTAAACTGTGCAGTCCAAGGAACACCTCACATTTAACCTTATAGGGCTACTCCAACACGAATAAAGTTAAACAAAAATGTGAGGCTGAGAATCCAAAATAAATCCAAGTCAAAAATACCTGGTGTATGTACATCTTTAGCCCATGGCAGAACTGCATGCTCCTTGGTCAGAGACAATACGAACTGTGTTCTCACAGCACTGTGTTCTTTCCTTCTCTACACGACCTTTGTTTGAGTCTTTGACAATTAAGGAATATTTACTGAGGGCCTACTACCTGCCAACCAACCATGTAGGCACCGATCGGTGACTTACTGATGCGCTGTTGTCTTTCCTACCAGCCTGGAGTGCAGGGACCAAGAGAAGACTTACTGCTGCCTTTTTGATCACCAGTGTGCCATGCAACCTAGCAGTGTGCCTGGCACATGGCTTGATAAACATTTGCTGAACGTAAAAAAGAGAGGAGAGACAAGGGACCAGTTTGTGTATGCAAAGGAATCAGGGCTTTTCAACTATACAAACAGGCCTTACCCTCCACCAGAAATCTGATGACTTTTGAAAGGCCCCACATGCCATGCACAGCTGTAGACACAGCAGCTGTCATGCAAAGTAGCAGAGGTCCAGCACTAGGAAGAATTCAGCCCTTTGTTTCTCTCTGCCTTTCTCATAACCAAAATGAGGTTAGGCCCAATGTCAATCTTCCTGTCAGCTGTATGTCTTCAACATCTGGCTTTCAGAAATACTAAGGTAACATTACTTCTGAGTAAAATCTGCACTGATTCAGTCTCTGACATCACTGCTTGAAAAGATATTATTTAAATGTCTGAAGTCACTCATAGACCTAAATAAAACTGAGTTAATATAAAAAGCTCTCCATTTCAGGTCTTTGCAAGCTATAAATTAGCTTGCACAGAGTATTTAATTTAAAAATAAAAAAAAGGTTTGACTCATTATTTAAACTCTCTAAACTTTTAGGACAGCAACCAGACCTCTTTACCAGTAAGCTGTACAAAACAGATGGTACGTTCCAAACATGAGCTTCATGTTAGTCCTTTAATTAAAACCTAGGATTCAGTGGGTTATATGCTACTCACAGTAGTTATGTAAGCAATAACAGGATAAAAAGAAATACTATTTAGCTCAACATGAAAACCGGCAATATAGGCATGAATATAAGTTCATGTATCAACTAATAAAACAGTCTATATTCAAGTTTTTCCTATATGTCCAACTAAATGAATGCAACAATAACAGATAAATAAGAAAGCAAAAGAGTAATGAAATATGTTCTGAAAATGCACACCGAACTATGTCAAATAGAGAAAAGCTTTAAGGTGAGGCTGTTATTAAGCTGCAAATGTTTACATATGTAATTACGTTTAGTGGCACAGTAATGAGTCTCCACTTGCCAATCTCCAGCCCATGCAAATCACAACTCTTGTGGAAAGGCTGGTAACATAAATTACAAATAAACTGCATACTAAATAAAGGAGCACGTCAAATTTTGTGAAGAGTATGCCAACAACCAAGCACTAGGCTTAATATCAACAACATCCCAATACATGGTTAAACAATTAAAATAAGAAAAGACCTGGAATTTTCTAAACTCTGATCATCTGACTCAGAATCAAAGTATTTAATGACCTTCAGTAAATACCTTCAGTAGTCAGCACAAGGCCCACCAACTAGCTGTCTCTTCGGGGAATTAGTTGTATTTCCATTATGTGGTGAAATACAAAGGACATGTAATTAAAAATCAGAATGGTCTTTTCGCCTATGTTTTTTTAATATTAATTTAAAAATCTTCCCAAAGCAAGTTTACTTTATGATTTTATTTACAGCCGGACTTCCACAGCATACTTTGCAATGTTCTGGACAAAGAACAGACTCATTTGTTGGGATGATTACAAAAAGTTACTTAAGACCTAAGGCAAGCTAATAATAATAATGTATTTGTATTAATTAAAAAAATAAAAAACTACCACACCGTGCCTTGGCACATATTCAAACTGGGCTCTATAAAAGATTCCCAAATTCACATTAAAATTCTTCGTTAAAAAAAAAATTCCAACAACGTGTCAGCATGCCAGCTGGAAATATGATATAGCCAACCAAACTATTTTCCTACCCAGAAATTTAACCCTCCCTTTGTAAGTGCGACTACACTTTACCTTTTGTTCAAAAACATCATAAATCATTAAACTATGAGAAGTGACTCAAAACGACAAAGCAGCAACCGCCCCCCCAACTCCCACGCCGCCCGCAGCATCCTTCGGGGAGCCGCTGCCCTCCAGTCCCGCGCCCGGCCTCTCCCCTCCCGGCCAGCGCTGCCCTCCCCCCGCTGCCTCCGCCCGGCTCTCCGCTGCCCGCGGCCCGCGTCTGCGGAGCGGGCTGTCAGCCGCGGCCGGAAGGCGGAGGCCGCCTGTCGAGCGCGGCGCGGCCCGACTCTGACGTCCGCCGGGCAGAGCCCGCACTCGGCCGCGGCGCGTACTTTCGCCGCGCGGGCGCTCGGACACAAGTTCGCAAACAGCCCGGGCGCGGCGGCCGCAGTGATTCAGCAGCGGGGCGGGCGGCGATCGCGGGCCGGGGGGGCGAGTCGGGAAAAGGTCACCAAGAAGCCGTGGGCGCCGCGCCCGGCCCGCGATCCAACCCGCGATCTGGCCGGCGGCGGCGGCAAGACGGCGGCAGCAAGCGGGCCGGGCGCGGGTAGCCGGCCGACCGGCGGGTCCTACCTTTCCGGCTCTTGGGGGAGCTCCGCTTGCTCCGGGCGCTGGCTCGCTCTTCCTCAATCGCAGCTGCTATCTCGGGGTTGTCTTCCCCATTGTACCAGACCAGGAGCTCCTCGCCCGGCGCGATTGGCTGTGGGGAGAGAAGAGACAAGCGCCGGGCCAATCAGAACCGAGGTTGTTGGCAGGGGCGGGGCAACACCGCGGCGGGCGGGAGCGGCACAGCGATGGCAAACAGCTGTCGGGCGGGCGCCGGCCGGCCGAGCGCGCTGAAGTAGGGGGGTAGCTCCGGGAAGGAGGGGGTGCTTCCGGGAGGAGGAGCTCACAGTCGCGCGCGCGCAGGAGGTTCCTAGGTTTGGAGGAGGAGCTCACGGCCGCGCGCGAGGAAGGGGCACGGCCAGGAGGAGGAGCCTGCTCGCGGCCGCGCGCGCAGAGGTTCCTATGCGGGGAGGCGCTGGTGGCCGCGCGCAGGAGGGGTTCCTGCTGAGAGGAGGAGCTCGCGGTCACGCGCAAGAGGCTCCGGGGTGAGAGGCGCTCAGGACCCAGTGCCCCAGGCGGGAGGACGCTCCGACTCAAGCCCCAGTTGCTTCCACGTCTTACTGCTCCAGTCTCCGTGTCATCCACACAAAAGAGAGGATACAACATGGAACCACTTTCCGCACAACATCCGAGTGAACGAGAAATTTAACAGGATGGAAAGAGGAGTGGCCGCACACGTTTCTGATTCCAAAAGCAAGTCAAGCATGATGTCGCGCTGCACGTTTATCCCTGCATCGCTGTTTACATCGCAGAAATGCTATGAGGAGACAGCGCAGGGCTGTGCTTGAAATGACATCGAGATTTACATTACAACTTTTAAATACAGAAGGAAAGCCTAAAAATGCCGCCCAGGTATTATGTTCCTAAAACACAGAATTCTTAAGGGTCAATGTGACTGGGAATCCACACCAGTAGATTACACCTACAAGATCCTGATTTGGGGTGGGGGGGGGGACAGTGCTCACTGGAAAGATCCACCTCTAAACAGAATTGAGGGAAAACAGCTCATTGGTTTCTCTCTCACGGGCTGACCTGCTAAAAAATTGCAAGGTAACAATGCAAGTAAAATTCCATCTAAACCCCATTGAATAAAATAAGAATTCGTGAGTCCACACTGACATAAATGAATTAACAAGTAGAAGGGAAAATTCTTCCTTAAATCCATCACAAGGGATCATAGTAAAAAGGGAGAATTAGAAAATTGCCACTTGGCTATCATCACTGTGACAACTGATTTAGGCAAGACTCACCAATGGATGCTAACACTAGCAGGTGAAAATTTGAGGAGTAGCACTATTTGCACAGGCTCAAAATATCTCCCAACAAAATATTTATTAATTACAAGGGGAAAACTGTTTACATAATCTGACAAATGAACATCACATGCCTCCTGGAAGGATACACAGAGAAGAACATGACATCACTTTGGGAAGACTTCCACCCAAAAGGCATATATGGAATTTAATCATGATGAAATCTAAGACATTCTATAAAATAGCTATTTCTCCTTGAAACTGAAATGTTAGCAAAGATGAAGGTACTGTCCAACCTAAGGAAACTGATATGACAACTGAATACAACAATTCTTTTCTTGTAATGAAAACAATTGGAACAGTTGACATCATTTGAGTCAGGTGTACAGATTAGCTAATAAGATATTGTCTCAGTGCTAGCTTCCTGATTTTGATCATTGCACTATGGTTATGTAAGAGAATAATCCAGGTATTTTGTTTTGTCTTTTTTTTTTTTTTAAAGGGGAGGGAAATTCCATCTAAGATGTCAGTTTAGGAACAGAACAGTTCCTCACTCCAACACACCTAGTATAGATAAAGTTCTTAAAAGCAAATGTTACTATTAAAAAGATAGTGCACCGTGATCAAGTGGGGTTCTTCCCAAGGATGCAAGTTTGGTTCAACATACAGAAATCAATAAACATAATTCATCACATCAATAGACTTAAAAGAATCACATGCTTATCTCAATAGATGCAGAAAAAGCATTGACAAAACATCCATTCATGTTCAAAACACTAGAAAAACTAGGGTTAATAGGAACATACCTCAACATTGTAAAAGCTGTATACATTAAACCCAAGGCCAACATCATTCTAAACGGAGAAAAATTGAAAAGATTGCCTCTAAAAACTGAAACAAGACAAGGATGCACTCTTTCATCACTTCTATTCAACACAGTTCTTGAAACTCCAGCCAGAGCAATTAGACAGAAGAAAGAAATTAAAAAGATATGAACAGAAAATAATTCAAACTATCCCTATTTGCCAATGACATGATTCTACATTTAGAAAACCCAAAAAACACCAAAAAAAAACCTTCTAGAACTTGCAACTGAATTCAGCAAAGTAGCAGGATATGAAATTAAAACCCATAAATCAATTGCATTCCTATACATCAGTAATGAATCAACTAAAAGAGAAATTAGGAAAACTATCCCATTCACAATAGTTTCAAAAAAATAAAATATCTGGGAATCAATCTAACAAAAGAGGTGAAAGGCCTCTATCTACAATGAAAACTACAGAACACTAAAGAAAGAAACTGAAGAAGACCCTAGAAGATGGAAAGCTCTCCCATGTTCTTGGATAGACAAAATTAATATTGTCAAAATGACCATACTACCAAAAGCACCATACAGATTTAGTGCAATTCCTATTAATATTCCAATGACACTCTTCATTATAATAGAAAAAGCAGTCATGAAATTCATTTGGAAAAATAAAAGGACCAGAATAACCAAAGCAATCCTTAGTGAGAAAAGTGAAGCAGGAGGCATGACAATACCAGAATTAAAATTATACTACAAAGCTACAATAACAAAAACTTTTTTGGTATGGGCACCAAAAGAGATATGAAGACCAATGGTACAGAATAGAACACACAGAGACAAACCCACATAAATACAGTTATCTCATACCAGACAAAGGCACCATGAACGATACACTGGAGAAAAGACAGCCTCCTTCAACAAATGGTGCTGGAAAAACTAGAAATTCATATGTAGCAAAATGAAATTAAGCCCCTATCTCTCACCCTGCACAAAACTCAACTCAAAGTGAAACAAGGACCTAGGCATCAGAACAGAGCCCACTAGAAGAAAATGTAGCCCAAATCTCCATCCTGTAGGCTTAGGAACTGACTTCCTTAATAAGACTCCTAGAGCGCAAGAATAAAATCAAGAATCAATAAATGGGATGGAATCAAACTAAAAAGCTCCTTTACAGCAAAGGAAACAAATCAAGAATGTGAAGAGCCGGGCGTGGTGGCACACACCTGTAATCCCAGCACTTAGGGAGGCTGAGACAGGAGAATCCCGAGTTCAAAGCCAGCCTCAGCAATGGCGAGGCACTAAGCAACTCAGTGAGACCCTGTCTCTACATAAAACACAAAACAGGGCTGGAGATGTGGCTCAGTGGTCGAGTGTCCCTGAGTTCAATCCCCAGTACCAAAAAAAAAAGAACATGAAGAGCCTACAGAATGGGAGAAAATCTTTGCCACCTTCATCTCAGATACAGCATTAATCTCCAGGATATATAAAGAACTCAAAAAACTTAATAAATAACAATCAATAAATGGGCAAAAGAACTGACAGACACTTCACAAAAGAAATATGATCAATCAACAAATATATGAAAAAATGTTCAACATCTCTAGCAATTAGAAAAACGCAAATTAAAATTATAAAGACATTCCATCTCACTCTAGTCAGAATGGCAATTATCAAGAATACAAGTGATGACAGATGTTGGTGAGGATGCGGGGAAAAAGGCACACTCATACATGGCTGGTGGGACTGCAAACTGATACAACCACTCTGGAAAGCAGTATGGAGAGTCCTCAGAAAACTTGGAATGGAACCACCATTTCACCCAATTATCCCACTCCTCAGCATATACCCAAAGGACTTAAAATCAGCATACTATAGTGACATGGCCACATCAATGTTTATAGCAGCTCAATTCACAATAGCTAAGCTATGGAACCCACCTAGGTAGCCTTCAACAGATGAACAAATAAAGAAAATGTGAAACATATACATAATGGAATTTTACTAAGCCATAAAGAAGAATGAAACTGGCATTTGTCAGTAAATAGATGAAACCAGAGACTAAAACCCAAAAGCCAAATGTTCTCTTCTGATATGCGGATGCTAACTCACAATGGCAGTGGGAGGGCAGAAGTTCACTGGATTGGACAAAGGGGAATGAAGGGTAGGAAAGACAGCATGAATCAGACACCACTTTCCTACGTTCACATATGAATACACGGCCAGGGCAACTCCACATCATGTCCAACCACAAGAATGGGAAGTTATGCTCCATGTATGTATAATATATCAAAATACATTCTATATAAGTCATGTATAAGTAAAAAGAAAAAGAAGCAAATGTTACTTTGTTTCATTCTCCACAAAACTGTTTTTATAGTTCAAATTTCAAAATAGTCTAAATTCTTCAAAATATAAGAACCAGCCTCTGTTTCTTTTGCTCTCCCAAGAATGGCTAAAATCTGCCACTTTATCTTTGAATCGATATATTATTTCTTTTCTTGCATCAGTTAAACCTAAACCAAAAAATCTAATTTAATAAGATATTAATGAGCTAAAAACAGCCATCACAAATGCCTTTTGGCACCCTGATGAGCTAATCTGTTTTGTTTACTTTTCAAAAGTAAACTACGCAAATTCCAAATATACTTCATTTACCTTTTCATTACAAGTCACAAATTTATGAACATGATGGTATCAAATAATATTCGAAATGCCTAGGATTCTAAGAAATAGGTTAATTCTTAAATAAAACCAAAGTCAAAAAAAAAAACACACAGGAAGGAGGAGTGAGGACAACTGTGCTCCTGACATATTCCTCACCCAAACGGAGTAACGAGGACCCTGGTTGAAAGCTGACACTTTCAGGGGATCACCAGGAATAAGGGCAGCTGCCTCCAGGGTGCCTCCACTGGGTGTGGGCAGGCTGCCTGCTGCACTGGCTACTTCAGGAAGGAGCACCAGTGTCCCCAGTTACTCTTACTGCTGCAAAACCCACACTGTGAAAACACATCAGAATCCTTTTACACCTCAAATCTAATACAAAATTTTTAAAAAGCTATTGGGCTGGTGAAGTACTTAGATAGAGAGAAACAGGAACCTGATTACTGAATAGCTTTCAAAACTGTTAGAACAACTGAAATACTATTGTGCTATGGAGCAATATACTTCCCAACCTTGTATTAAAGTAGCTACACAGATAATATTCCCTAATGAAGAGGAAAATAACATACATACTTTTAAATCAAGGATCGTTTTCTTCTGTACTGTGCTGTTTTTATTCCTGCACTCCTTAGTATTTTCAAGATTTCTTCATCAAATTTTGGAAGAAAAGTTCTATCATTACAAGGACAAATCCACATTTTTAAAAATGAAGTTGAAAGACCAACCAACCTTTTTACATACAGTTATACTTCGTTTAAGGACAAGATACATTCTGAGAAATACGCCATCGGGCAATTCCATTGTGGCACAGACGTCACAGGGTGTGCTCACACAAGCTCAGGCACTATGAGGCCACTGACTGACGCAATCTTATGGAAGCACCATTGGATGGTGGGGCAAGACTGTACTGTGTTTTGATGTTAAAGAAAAAGTAAAAACAACAACGTCAAATCCTTACAACTTTTCTTCTGGACTCAGGCAGACTTCATAAAATCAAGCACACTCTCTTCTAAATATAAGCATATATAAACTTGACATCTTACCAGACCAATTAGGAAGAAGCAAGGGTTCTAATATCCCTGATGCTAGGTCAAATAAGAAAACCACTCCAGAACCACTGGAATACCCAAATTCATGTACTCTTATCCACCCACAATCCATTCCCCAACATGATCTTTAAAAAGTCATGGGTAAGATCTCAACCTAAAACCTTGAATGAGTAAACTGAACTTAAGACTAAAACTCATACTTTTCTCCCTGTGAGTCACTAGGCCCCACCTGATCTGGCCCCTGCCCATATCACCTCCTACTAGTCCTCTCCTTCCAGTCACACCAGCCTTTGTGCTGTTCCTTTAAAAACAAAACAAAACAAAACAAACAAACAAACAAAAAACTACTAGTGTATTCCTACTTCAAGGCCTTTTGCTTCTACCAGCTCCTCTTCCTGGATTACTCCCCCAGATCTTTGCATGGCTGTTTCCTTTCTAACCAGGCATGGAATTCCAACGTCTTTCTCAGGAAGTCCTTCCCTGGCCCAGAAGCCAAATCAGCCTCTTCCTACCTAGTGACTCTCCATGGCATTTTACTCTCCTCAAAGTACTTGCTGCTATCTGGAATGATTCTGTGATTCTGTCAACCTAATTACTTGCTTATCTACCTCCTCCCCCATAAAATGGAAGTTCCTTGAGACGGACCTTGTCTGTTCTGTCCTAGAAGAGTATCCGGTCCACAATAGACACTCAAGATCTGTCAACTACTGAAGAGATGAACGCACGGATAACAGGCTTGTTAACTTTGATTTGAAAAATTTAAAATAACTTTTAATCACAGTACAAACAAAACTAGTGTTGAGATTTCCCAATTATCTGGGTAGAATTAGATGAGAAGGTGATACAGAGCCCAGAAAACATCACACGTAATTCATTTACAACACCTGCCCAAAGAATGCTTAATCCAGAAGAACGCAGTTAGATGATCACCAGTAAGGAATTTGAAAGGCCTCATGCACACGTGAGTACATATCAAAGGTCAGGACTGGGGAAGGTCTGCAAAGATCAGAACTGTGTTATTTTGGACAAAAACAGGTAAAAATGATAGTAGTATAGATAGTTGCTTCACACTCTGAGTAATTATGTTGGCCTATGCTACTGCATATTGGATTGTTTCATCTTTACAAGTGTATGAATTAGTGTTGCAGGTTGAGTATTCCTAATCCAAAAATCTGAACCCAAACTGCTCCTAAATGGGAATGTTTTAGGGTGCCAGCATGATACCACAAGTGGAAAATTCCACACCTGACCTCATGTGACAGGTCACAGTCAAAAGGCAGGCACACTAAAAATATTGTATAAAACTACCTTCTGTTTATATATATATGTATATGTTTATATGTATTTGTATATGAAACAAACAAATTCCATGTTTAAATGTGGGTCCCATCCCCAGGTTATGCAGATATATGCAAATACTCCAAAATTCAAAAATATATCTGAAATATGAAACACTGTTAGTCCCAAAAATTTCAGACAAGGAATACTCAACCCGTATTACCACCTCCGTCTTGACCAATGAGAAAACTAAGAGGAATGAATGAGCATCGCATGCCACACATCTAGAAGCCAACATTGGCTCACCAAGTAGTTTGCTCCAGAATTCCCACTGCCAGCACACCATATCACCTCAGCAAAAATGACAGCTGTCATTATCAACCCTTACTTACTAGGTGCTCCAGCTCTGTGCTCATCACAACTCCATGACCTGAGTCTTACCAGGAGCGAGCTGGGGCACTGAGAAGGGGCATGGTAAAGCCACAGAGCTAGGGCACCCTGGCTTGCTGTGACCAGGCAGTGTGGCCTCAGAGTTCATCTCCCACCCACCACTCTGTGTGACTTTTCAACATCCCTGCAGGTCTGTTCTTGCGGAGGACACATTTTAATTTGAAGCCCAAAGAAGGAACTAGAGGGTCCTCTACCTCCCAGAGGCAGTGTGGCCTCAGAGTTCATCTCCCACCCACCACTCTGTGTGACTTTTCAACATCCCTGCAGGTCTGTTCTTGCGGAGGACACATTTTAATTTGAAGCCCAAAGAAGGAACTAGAGGGTCCTCTACCTCCCAGGGCTTGTGCTCCTGCAGACCCTCGTTCCCACTGCCTTGACTGAGTCACAGTCATCTCCTGGCCACGTTTCATCTCCACCAGAATTCCACCTTACTAATTCCAACCAGATGTCTTTCACCTTAAGTAAAATTTGTGAAACAGAATGAATTCTATATATCTCTATATATAGTTATATACACTTATATTTTATATTTATATGTATTTACACATATATGATTTTTTAAGTTGTTGATGGACCTTTATTTTATTTTATTTTATTTTTTTGGTACTGGGGATTGAACTCAGGGGCACTCGACCACTGAGCCACATCCCCAGCCCTATTTTGTGTTTTATGTAGAGACAGGGACTCACTGAGTTGCTCAGCGCCTCGCCTTTGCTGAGGCTGGCTTTGAACTTGCAATTCTCTTATCTCAACTTCCCTAAGTGCTGGATTACAAGCGTGCGCCACTACGCCCTACTTATTTTTTTATTTGTTTATATGTGGTGCTGAGAATCAAACCCAGTGCCTCACACATGCTAGGCAAGCGCTCGACCACTGAGCCACAACCCCAGACCCAGAATAAATTCTTGAATCACATTTTGAATCCAATTTCAAATCCAGTGTCACAAAACTGCAGTAATACCTACCAGAAAAGCATGCCACTCTAATGCAGCAGAATGAAAACAGGACACAAGGTCTCATAAGTCATAAATGAGAAAGTAGCACGCACACAACCCTAGAAGGCTAAGTGCAAGGACCTGGGGTGAATGAGACAAGAGGCCCATCCACTGGGCAGCAATGGCAGGAAAAAACGTAGCATAAAAACATTGAACAGTCAGCTGTTTAATAGTCTAGCACTGTTCCCAGTGACAAAACCCAGCATCCTGCACAGCTGGCCTCCACCCTCAATATTGCTCACCAAGAATTATCAACTGCATGGAGATCATTTCTTTGATGGACTGTCCCTCAATCTATGACATATTTAATGAAAGCAAGTGAATAAAAACAAACTTTCCTTCCAGTCACTTTAGCAAAGCCATCTATTCCAAACAAGAACAACCCTCCATGTCTACACCCTCAGGATTCCACCTTGGAACAATTCCATGCGTGACATGCAGATCTGTCTTCCCCAAGAACTCGGCCTGTGAAAACCAGGAAAGAGATGCAGTCTTGTTGGTGGTGGCAGAAATGCAGTCACACCTGGCTTACACCTTTCACCTCAGTGATTAACGTCTCCAAACAAAAATGTGGCAAGGGAAACATGTTCTATGTAATTTCTATTCTGAATAAAATTGAAGGAAAGGAAAAGCCAATCCCAGGCTTCGCTGCCTCGTTTACACTGAAGACATGAGCCTGTGAGGACTCTGAACACGGCACCACCGCCACTGCTGATAGGCTCTTACAGTGCAATGAATCTGCCCGTTAGCCCTCCCATGTATCCTGGGAGGAGGAGAGCAGCTGCCACACACTTTTGTCAAAAGTATCCAGAAAGACGCAGTGTGTGATCACTCAGTCCCCTCTCCATGCTGTAGTCAAGTCCCTGACACACACGAAGCAGAGGAGACCATGCATTTACTACAGAGCCTTGAGTGTGCAGATGGACCACTTCAAATATCATCCTTTCAAGGTCTGAAAAATAGTCCTTATCAGTCACAGCTAAGGACCACATTTAGAAACTGTATGCAGAGTAACTTGCAATAGACTATTCCAACACTGTTACCTTTAATGTTTTATAGTAAATGGCTCTGTTGATTTCCAGTGGAAATAAATTTTGCTCTTCTCCTGAGCACGCCCAGTTCACATATCGCAGCCAGTTCCCCTTCTGTGGATCAGTGGCATCGATGCACATCCATCCCAAATTCGGGTAATATACCTTAGAAATGGGGGGAAAAACAGCCTTTGTTAAGACAGGAGTACTTAAAAGTGTCTCCATTTTCAATGTTTAAAACAGTTCTTTTTCATTACATACAACTTCTCTAGAATACACTTCAGAGAAACAAAATAAGTAAGAGAGAAAAGAAAAAATACCAAGTGAAAACTGAAACTCAAACCCATGTAATTCCCATTATTTTTTTATTTGGGTTTGTTTACTTTTCCCCCTAAACATAAGGAGCTATATAATTAATATACTTGATGATCACCAAAAGCTTTGCAAATATGTGCATAAAGACAAGTGACAACTATGTTCCTTAAAGCATAACTTAGGAATGTGAAGCTTGAGGAGTGCTGATCAGCACTCTCAGGGTTTCTCCGCCTCTCCAGCTTGGCCTGTGGGGTGACCCAAGTCCATGGTCTTCTGGCAGGACTACCAGGGACTTCAGGAAGTAACCATACACTGTGAACCAACCACAAGGGTGACAGGGCATGATGCTCTGCCTCAGCTGCCCCTTAACACCTGCTCCACCCACAGCATCTATCAGGACTAAGGTGCCATGGGTCACATCTGGGAAACATCAGTACCCTCCCAAAACAGACCAAAAACTCACCCACTCTTGTAGGACATGGCCCTGATCACATACCCTTAGACAATTCCTCCGGGAGATATTTCCAGCGCTTAGTTAACATTCCTTTTGAGGCAGGGGGCAGTGAGTACCAGGGATTGAACCCAGGGACTCTTAACCACCAAGCCACATCCCCAGCCGTTTTGTATTTTATTTAGAGATAGGGTCTCACTAAGTTGCTCAGGGCCTCACTAAATTGGCGAGGCAGGCTTTGAACTCATGATCCTCCTGCCTAAGCCTCCTGATCCACTGAAATTACAGGCGTGTGCCACCACACCCGGTGACATTCTTCATTTTAAAAAACATCTATTTTTCAACAATTTTTCACTTTAATTTTTATATATGCATATACATGTACACATTTTATCCACCAAAACTAGATTGCAAAACATCCAACTAGGCACTAAAAGAGAACTGCAGACAGATGTGTTCAGCAAAAGAAACAAGATTTTCACTTTCCTTTTAGGAGGAAAGAAAAGAAATCTAGATGCCATGACTCTTACCAAGACTCCCACCATTTGTTCCTCTTCTCCTCTCTCCCTACATTAATCACCACCCATAACTGCACTGTTCCTTCCAGAACAAAGCACCTTCCAGGACAAACCCGATGTCCTGGGGGCCTGGCCAGCAGGGTGCAGCACTCACCCTCCTGGGCAACTGCCAAGAGCTCATCAGGAGCAGTGCTCTGCTGCTCCCCACCTCCTGCTCACCTCGCTGAGCCCTAGGAGGCACTCTCACTTCTTCCACCAAGCGGAAACCAAGGCTCAGAAGTCAAATAACTTTCCTTTCAAAGTCACTCAACTGCAATAAAGATGGGTTTAGGGGCTGGGATTATGGCTCAGTGGTAGAGCGCTTGCCTCGCATGTGTGAGGCACTGGATTCGATCCTCAGCACCACATAAAAATAAATAAAATAAAGATATTGTGTCCATCTACAACTAAAAAAAAAAAAATTTAAAAAAAAGATAGGTTTAAACGCAGGTCTGCATAACCTCTACGGCCCAGAGCCACCTGCTATCGCCCTCAGTAAAACTGCGCCCCTCCCTCTCCTCAGCACCAGACTCTCCACCTCACCTTTCCTACGCCTCCAGGTGCAAGGTGCAAGTGAAGCACATCTGTCGCCTCACTTCCTTATTCAGGGCCTGTCTCCCCCACCAGAGCATCAGCACCCTGAGAAGCCATTAGCCTTTTCTCTCCCACCAGTAACTCCAACACCTCAACCAGTGCCTGGCATACAGTAGGGAAACAATAAATGACCACCTGAGTGCATAATCACCACCATCTAATGAGCACCTGCTGTGGGATGGGGACTGTGGCAGGACCTGCTCTACAGTCAGTTCATTCATCATCATGCACACCAAGGTGCATATTTTCACTGTCGTCCAAGTACCTACCCCTGTGAGCTGATTTAAAACTTGACTACTCAGGAAACAGCCACCTGCACTGCTCTCAAGAGGTCGTCACGTGGTATCGAGCTCCCCTACCCCTCGCTGTCATGCTAGCACTCACACAATCCTCCCCCTTTAAAACAGAGTAGCCTATGTCACGAGACACAGCATCACAACGCAAAATTCGAACTTAACATGCTAAAACAGCGAAAGCTGCTTTAACTTAAAATGTTTCAGAGACATGTTTGTAATGTCTGCTGACACAGTAAAATAAAGAAAATGGAGTAGATGGTGCTTGAATACCAATCCATCTCAGTCATTTTTCACTAATGCACAAGGCATTATTCCCCCCGCCCCTATCAGAAAATGTCCCAGGCTCAGGGATAAAGTCTTGTTTTGATGTCCTCCCTGCATGTCAAGGTCTCACTCAATCCCCACCCTCACACTGGCACAGCAACAGAGATGAATGGGACTGCAGAGACAGACACAGCTGCCAGGAACCCTATAGCATGGAAGAAGGCAGCCACATCCACCTGCCCATATAATGCAGGCTCTGCAGGAACTTCCTCGCTCTCAGGTCAGCATAGAGCTTTGTGAAAAGCAAAGTGTTCCTGTTGAGTGAATTCTTTATTTATGCATAGCTCCCTGTGCTTCAAAGGGGACTAAGCCATCTTCTAAGTCACATTGGCGTGCAAAAAAGAAATATTTAACTTTATAGAAAAAGGTGAACATTTCAATTTATTTAAATAGGCAAACAAGGAATTCACAAAGGAATACATACAGCCTAAAACTTCATTAAAAAAAAAAACAACTAATGATCAAAAATAATTTCAAATTAAAAATTTTCACTTATTTAATTGGCAAAAAGTATTTTTAAGGAAAAGAACATATTGGAAGAGTTGTATGAAAACACCTTCCCAAGCACTGACAATCAGAGAACAAAGTGGTGTAATTGTTCTGGGTGGAATTTTAGCAATACTTGACAAAATATCTTTTAATATATACATATGCTCTAACAAACACACATGCTTAGAGGAATTTATTTTAATGAGACAGTTGAGCAACTGTACCAACACTTACGTATAAGGATGTTCACAGAAGTGTGGTTTACTACGAAATGATATGGAAGTAGCTCAGTAAACTGCAGTCCATCCATACAAGACTACTAAGAACTTAAAAGTTATGTAAGTGATTAAGTGGATTATTTCCTGTTAGACCACTGCTATATTCTCAAGAATTTTGTAATATGATACATAGTTTCTGTGATTAAAAGAAAATAAAGAATAAAGATAACCAGATATTATAGAAATTGATTTATCAATAGATACACAATACATTTATGATTGAATCAAGCTATTATAGAAAGAATGAATTACATGATATCATTTTTGTCTTAAACATATAAATATATGAGAAAGAAATTCTTAAACCTTAATGCATGAAAACACAATAATGTTCTTCTCTGAAAAGTGGAATAATTCATAATTTTTATTTTTTCTTTTGTTTAATCTGAATTTTCTGTATCTTTCCTCCACTGATTTAGTAGAATCTGCATGGCAAAAGAGGGAGATGGACCAGGAAGAGTGCATCCTCTTTTGAACAAAAACCTAAGTCTAAATGAAGGTAACCAAAGTCTAAGTTAAAATCATCCTTCTCATCACCATGATCATACAGATTTTAAAAAACAGCAGTGCGTAGCTTTTTCATTTTACTGAGTTTGATCTTATACTTAGGAACCAGGATGAGAATGTGTTCTTATGCAATTCCCATCGTAGTAGGTCAAACTCTGGTTTCCAATCAAATTAATTTTAGTGAATGGCAAAGAGAACCTATCTCCAAAATGTGATCAAATTTTGCCTAACGTAACTATAGATTACTAGACTTCAAAACTGTCATCTGCCATTAGGCTAGGGTAGAGGAAAGACACTGGAAAATCAACTCCAATTTCCTCCTTTCAGGCAAAGACAGGACAACCTTCTAACCTCACTTAAACCCAACAAACCAAGACAGGCTTCATGCAAGAAGCCTGTTTCTTGATCTTAACAATGATCAAGAAATACTCAGCTTACTTGATCATGAGAGAAATGTTATTACATATAATTAATAATTTTTTTCTGACTGAATTCACAAAATAGTCCCTTTTCACAAAGGAAGGGTATCTGCTTATGTACTACTACTAGTGCCGCTCTACCAAGCACTGGACTAGGGGCTTTACATGTTGTTTAACCTTTATAAGAATCTAGAAGATAATCTATGAAATAGTAAGCCCCTTTTATAAATGAGGAAACTTACAATGGATTGGCAACTACAGTAATCAAGTCACTAAAAATCAGAGCCAGGATTCAAACCTGGCCCCCTCATTTCTCCCTATACCAAAATAAAACAGGTATGCAAACAGGGAAAGGAGAAAGAGGTTCGCTTCTGTCATGAGGGGAGTTCTCAATTTACTTTCTGTCTTCCCTCCTCCCAACCCCTTTTGCCATGTCTGACCTCCCCTAAGTTATCTAGACCAACCTCCTTTCTGCTCCCATCACTAAACAAAGACCAGGTACCAACTCTGTGGAGCAGAGTGCCATTCTCACACCACCCGATTTCCATTAAATTTAATCCAGTCATTTTGAAATTATTACAAAATAACCTAAACTCAAACTTTAGTACATATACCAATTTAAATACACATTCAAAATTATTTCTTCATATCATTTAGAGAAGATCTGCAGCAAACTATAGTTTTATCATTTGTCTTGTAAGTACATTAATTTACTTGGTAGATTTTTAAAATTCTCATTCATTTGTGCAAACATACCATCATTCAAATCTTTAACTGTTCACCTGCAAGGTCCTTACCTTGCAGGAACCAACTAACTGTGATAGAAATTACTCCCAGAATTTAAGGCAACAAAGAAAACTCATGCTGCATCAGCTCTCACAGTGAGAAGAGTCCCCTTTTCATGGAACCAGCTGCCCAGAGTCAGAGTCCCCAGGAGCAAAGTCATCGCCCTCCGCTATTCTCTGGACCATTTACAGCACAGGGAAACTGGGTGCCAACACAGCAGCCATGGAGGCAGAGAATCTCCTGGAGCCAGGTTCCCATTTCAATGGCCCTGGTTCCTTTTCATATTTCTTCTCCTTGGGGTTCTAGTTTGTTTGACCTAAGTTCTGTTTCCCACTTACACCATATCTACAAAAAAAAAAAAAAGGGAATTTTTATTCTCTATATGATCAAACGGTTTTCTTCAATGTTTGGGTTCAACTAATACTTATGTACTGAGCCAAAACCGTCCATCTACTAATTTCATATACATGATCCAATCTCCAGTCAAGCAAATCAATGAGAATAAAGAAAATAGAAGAGAATCTCAGTTTGGTATGAAAACATTTAATAAAAGTTATATCTTAGTAATAAAGAATTTTATTAAAACTGCTACCCAGAAAAATACCATAATTTCTTGACATTCAAATTCATCATTTTTTAATAATAGGGCTGGATATCTGCAGGTCTTATTATAGATTACAAAATTGTCACCCCATAGAAGTAACTTTCTGGGGAATACAAAAATGCATCTTCGATATCAACTACTTCACTCTTCAGATTACTTTCAGAGAGCAGGGACTTCTTTTAGAATTACTCAAATGTATCACTATTTTCTGAAATGTTCTGAACATTCTAGAATAAAGAAAGTCAGAGAACCTAGTTGGTCCTGGTACATTTTACCACAAGCCTGTTATTCAGAGGACAGTTCCCAATATAGAAGTTACTCACATAGGTGACTCTAAAACACATACTTAAAAAGTACATAGTTTAGCCTTTCAGGCCCTCAAAGCCCAGTCTAACATCCACCTCTATGGAGCAAGCCACATTGACTGGCCCTCTCTTTTGAAATGAGTCTCAGTAAGTTTCAGACTACAACTACTCAAATTTTCTGAAAAACCTCAAAACACAACAGATGATCAATAACTGCTGACTGGTTCACAGCAGGCCCCCAATCAACACCTGCTGGATAAACAAAATTATTTATTCTTAAAACTCTTAAGCCAGAAACTCAACCTGTGGGCCAGGGATGTTTAGGAATTCCATATAATACTAGAAATAACATGCGAACTCCTCTGTGTATGTGTGCGTGTGTACACTTTCTGTGGAGATTTTCAGGGAGGCTGCTATGGTTAGAGCATCTTCCCAAAGGTCCATGTGTAAAGGCCTGGTCCTCTGATTGGTGGCACTTGGAGGTGGTGAACCTGCACAATAAGGTGGGTCCTAGTGTGAGGTCCTTAGGATTATTAGGGCTGTGCCCTCTAAAGGGAATGTGGGGCCCCGCTGTCCCCTCCCTCTCTGCTCTGGTCTGAGGTCTGAGTTGCGACTGTTCTGTTCCTACATGTGTGCTCACCATGATGTGCTACTATTATCAAAGGGACGAGAACCCCCAGAACTCTAGGAAAAATAAACCTCTCTTCACTCTTAAGTAGCCTATGTTAGCTATTCTGTTATAGTGGTGGAAAGCAGAGATATAAGGGTCTATAACAACAGAGTTTGAGAGGCTCTGTTCTTTGCCAGTGGGAAGAGAACTGCAGAGGCAACCAAAATTGGCTCCTGACCTGACTCCAAGGCAACCAGCTTGAAGACATCAAGCACACCAAGGATGACAAGAATTTCTGATCTGCAGGAAAATTTAGGTTATTCTAGCAATCCTTCATTACATGAACATACCATGAGATATTAGGTATTACCAGTAGTTTATAACACAACAAATGTTACACACCAAGCTTTATATCCCAGAATTTAGGACAGGGCCTGGTACATGGTAAAAGGTTAAGGGACAGGCATTGAAAAGGTAAATAAATAAGATCCCAAAGAGAAATTCCTTTTGTACTAGACCAAGCTGACAATCTCAGCACAGTAAACTTGTTCAGACATATCATTTAAGCTGGGCATGGTGACGCAGGCCTGTAATCCCAGCACTTTGGGAGGCTGAGACAGGAGAATCACGAGTTCAAAGCCAGCCTCAGCAATGGTGAGGCGCTAAGCAACTCAGTGAGACCCTGTCTCTACATAAAACACAAAATAGGGCTGGGGATGTGGCTCAGTGGTCGAGTGCCCCTAAGTTCAACCACGGTACCCCTCAAAGAAATCATTTAATTCTCTGTACTTCAATGTCCTCATCTGTCCTTGCAGTTCCTGAATGTGACTGGCTCAGTTGTTTTTATGACAACCAGTTTACAGCCATCCCACTTTCAAGCACCACTCACTAAACGTGAATACTAGGCACCTCCATGCTCGCTCGTGCCTACTGCTTCTCTTCCTTACCCACCAGACCAGCTTCAGCATACTTTTTCCACCAAGGGTCACACAAAAATATTTTCTGCTTATCAGGCCACACATGGTCTCTGTTGCGATTCCTTAACTCTGCCATTACAGGGCAAAAGCAGCCACAGATAACATGTAAACAAATGAACAGAGTTATTTTCCAATAAAACTTTACTAGTGAATTAAATTTGAATACCACACAATGTTCATGTGTCATAAAACATTTGATTTTTTCCTACCATTTAAAAATGTAAAAACCCTTAGTGGTTCTAGGGCTAAAAAAAACAACAGGTGGCAGGTTGAGCTTCCCCAAAGATCCAGACCTTTCCTAGGGGCTACTTTGACACAGGGTTAGAAGCCGGAGAGCAGCCATAAGGGCTCAGTATCCCTTTCTGAAAAAAGGTTCCGCAGAAGCAGCTGGCTGCCTTCTTTCCACTCTGCTCCTGCCGCAATTTTAACTTAAAACTGACTTGAAATTAGAAGAATTGAGATAGCAAGAATTAGACACTCACTTGCTAATATTTAATTAATCATAACGTCACTAATAAAAAATGTTTTCACTTCTTTAAAAACTTGAAGTCTTCTCATCACAGAGGTCATTTCTCTATGAACTTTAATTGACATGCAATTCTACTTCTTCCCTCCATCCACTGACTCAAATTTTGCCTGAATGAACACAACGCAAAGAAAAAGAGTGAATTATCACATTTCACCTATAAGAAAGGTTTTTAAAAAACTATTAGAATCAAGTGTGATAATACACCCAGCATGTGTGAGAGACATTTAAAAAGCAGGCAGAAAAGCAGGGTTAAAAGGGCGATCACCAGGACTTCACCAACACATTCACAGTGGTTACACCTGAGTTGAAATAATTTTTACCTTATTGTTTATTTTTCTGTACTGTTTATCTTATTTTGCAATGAGCATGTATAAAGTTTAAAAAAAAAGAAAAGAAAAGCCAAGTCTTTTAGAATGTACATCACCAAGAGAGCCCTAATACAAAGGATGAACTGTGGGTGATACTCATGTGTCAAGGCAGGTTCAACCACTGTAGTGAATGGCCCAGTCTGGGTGAGGTGCTCACAGCGGGGGAAGGCTGTGCGGGGGTGGGATGCAGGAGTGGGGATGAAGGTTTGAAGGCATCTCCAAAAGCATGTGCTGGAAACTCAATCGCCAATGCAGCAGTGCTGAGAGGCAGAGCCTCATGGGATGATGCACGTTCAACACCCCCGATGCCTTCGGCCACGTGATGATGCAGCAAGAAGCCCTTCACCATGTAGTTCCTTGATCTTAGACCTCTCAGCCTCCAGAACTGTGAGCCAATAAAAACCATCTATAAATTACCCAGTCTGTGTTATTTCATTATGGCAGCACAACAGGTTAAGACAGAAACTTTTCTATATTTTTCCAGTGAGTTTCTCTGTGAACCTAAAACTGCTATAAAAAATAGTCACTTTAAAAAAAGCAGACATACTAAAAGAATTCTTATTTAAGCAATTCAAAAGTTCTGGTCACTAGAAGCAATTTGAGCCCCACAAAAGTGAAGCAGGAAGGCTTTTTCAGAAGTGGCTTCAAAACACTGCAGATTGCTCAACGCCCGGGGTGGCTGGGAAGAGTGCTGCACACAGCCCCGCCAGGGAGTTCCCTGACACTCCCCACCAAAAACAGTGAAGGAGGCGCTCTGCTCTTCCCAACACCTATTCTGTGCCTTCACCCTGATGACACTCCACTGCTTTTCTCCTGTCATTTCTGATTCAGTAGAATATGTTCAGTGAAAGCTCAGAGGACATAGTCCAGGTTAGATCATCAAGGGCTCAAGAAGAGCAGTTAACACTTTGTCTTAGATTAGCTTTAAAATGAGAGTTCTAGCTGACATGTAAGACCCTGCTATTAAAAGATAAGCCAGTTTCAGGGGCCTTGATGCAAGAACAAATACCAAGATGAGATCCCATGATAAGCACTCTGTTACATTAGTCAGAGGTATTCTGATGCAAGTCTGAGGACAAGACCAGAATTGGAATAAATTAATGGAAAACTACTATATTTTATCTTGATTTTCAATTCTTCTTCATAAGAAATACATTATGATCTATATTTCCGATACTTCACCACATGCATACTTACATATCACGTGCGTGTATGTACATACCTTTATTTTAATGGAGTTAAAAATTGCTTAAAGTCTTTTTTTTATCAAATACATACCTTATAGTGGGAACTAAGTGAATGAGATTCTACAATTTCAATTGCTGGGAAAGAAAGCCAGCCTTGACAACTAAACCCTTAAACCTGACTGAAGAGGACAGGCACTACCTTAAGAATTCAGGCGCGCAGAGGAGAAGACCGACCATGCTGCGGCTGTCCTGGCCTGCTTCCTTCTAGAGACAACAGCCAGGACCAGGAAGACCATCAACAAAGGTCCCTGCAGGCCTGGTTACACCAGAGGTGAGGTTTTGGTAACTTGCAGGGACACTACAAGATTATAGTGTAGAAACTGTAACACCTCAGATGGGCACTGCTAGAGGGGAGGACACGTGAACAACATGAAAAACAAGGGAAGAAAATGCCCCAGTCGAACCAAGATGCTACAACAACAGAATCCACTGACAGCACAGTCGATGAAATGTCAGAGGAGTTCAGACTGTGCATAATTAAAATGATCTGTGAAGCACAGGATAATATAAGAGAGCAACTACAGGCAACAATTGATCACTCCAACAAAGAGATTAGAGAGCAAGTATTACTTCAAGAAAGAGATAGAGATTCTGGGAAAAAAAAAAAAAAAGCAGAAATCCTTGAAATGAAGGAAACAATAAACCAAATAAAAAATTCAATAGAAAGCATCACTAACAGACTAGATCACTTGGAAGATAGAACCACAGGCAATGGAGACAAAACATATAATCTTGAAAATAAAGTTGACCATACAATGAAGATGGTAAGAAACCATGAACAGAACATTCAATAATTATGGAATAACATGAAAAGACCAAATCTAAGAATTATCAGGATAGAGGAAGGCACAGAGATACAAACCAAAGGAATGCACAATCTCTTCAACAAAATATCAGAAAATTTCCCAAACATGAAGAGTGAATTGGAAAAATCAAATTCAAGAGGCTTACAAGATACCAAATGTACAAAACTACAACAGATCCACACCAAGGCACATTATAATGAAAATGCCTGCTACACACAATAAGGAGAGAATTTTAAAAGCTGCAAGAGAAAACTTTCAGATTATATAAAAGGGAAAACTAATTCAGATCTCAGCAGATTTCTCAACTTAGGCCCTCAAAGCAAGGAGATCCTGAAACAACATATACCAAGCTCTGAAAGAAAACGAATGCCAACCAAGAATCTTATATCCAGCAAAATTAAGCTTCAAATTTGATGACAAAACAAAAATCTTTCATGAAAAACAAAAGTCAAAACAATTTACCATGAGAAAGCCTACACTACAGAACATTCTCAGCAAAATACTCTATGAGGAGGAAATGAAAAACAATGAAAATCGGCAAAGGGAGCAACTACACTAAAGGAAAAGCCAATCAAAGGAGAAACCAAGATCAAGGAAAAACCAAAACTAAACCAAAATGACCAAGAATACAAACCATATTTCAATAATAACTTGGTCTCTAGCAATTAAAGAAATGCAAATCAAAAATACTCTAAGATATCATCTCACACCAGTCAGAATGGCAGTTATCAAAAATACAAACAACATTAAGTGTTGGTTAGGATGTGGAGGAAAGGCACGCTCATACAATGCTGGTGGGACTGCAAATTAGTGCAAGCACTCTGGAAAGCAGTATGGAGATTCCTTAGAAAACTTAGAATGGAACCACCATTTAAACCAGCTATCCCTCTCCTTGGTCTATACCCAGAGGACTTAAAAACAGCACACTATAGTGACGCAGCCACTTCAATGTTTATAGCAGCACAATTCACAATAGCTGAACTGTGGAACCAACCTAGATGCCCTTCAAATGCATAAAGAAACTGTGGTATATATACACAATGGAATATTACTCAGCCTTAAAAGAGAATAAAATTGTGGCATTTGCAGGTAAATGGATAGAGTTGGAGAATATCATGCTAAGCGAAGTAAGCCAATCCCAAAACAACAAAGGCCAAATGTTCTCTCTGAGAAGTGGTTGATAATCCATAATGGGAAAAGGGGCATGGGACAAATGGAGAAACTTTGGTCAAAGGGGAGAAAGAGGAGGGGAGGGGACATGGGGGCAGGAAAAATGGTGGAATGAGATGGACATCAATGTACTAGGTACATGTATGACTGCGCATATGGTGTGACTCTATATTGTATACAACCAGAGAAATGAAAAGTTGTGCTCCATTTGTGTACAATGAAAACAAAATTTACACACTGTGACTAGTATATAAATACAAGTATCTTAAATTAACAATGGGATGGTAACAAGTTCATAATGGAAACCAAGTCCCTAATATCTCATGGTTCCAAATCACAATTTTTCAACAATCTACTATCAAGTCATACTATGTATGAATTTCACTGCAAATCAAACTTAAAATTCATACAAAGCAGGAGTAATCATTTACACATTACACTCAAATTGTCACATTGGGTAAAACAGACATCTTTAATTTAAGCTTAATATGAATGGCATTTGTTCAAGCTTGTCATTATATACACAGAACTAGAGCAAGCAGTCACTAGCACCTTGACATTAACCACACAAAGATCAGTGCTAACCTGGTAGAGTATGTTTGTTAGTTTCCCTTGAGAAACTTTCAAAATTTAAAAGTGCAGTTTATTTTTGAGCATTGTTTCGTGGTAAAGACATTTTTAACCAGGGAGGCACTGTCTTCAGTAATTAAGACTTTTTTGCCTGGGCAGTTTTACTACAATTACAAAGTTCTCTCACCTTACAAGTAGCTGAATAACAAAACACAAGGCATCTTATGGTAGACCCTCAAATTCCTCGAGCCCCTGGGTTAAGTCTCAGGAGGCGCATCACAAAAGAGTCACAACAAAGGAATCCAAAATGATGGCGAAACGTCAGACCAAGTTAAGAATGCTGATATGGCCTTGGAAAAAACAGCCATACCGCAAGCCTACCAGGGCCCAGAGCTTCTGCGGGACGTGTCCAATATTTCCTAGCCCTGTTTTGCTTTCAGGCTTCCATTTGTCAAAATGTGAGACGCAGATGTGATTCAATTTAAGACAACCTGATAGGAATGCTTATCATTCAAAAAACTTCACTTGCTTTTAAATGAGCCACACTACAGCCCTCCAGTACCTGAGGAGCCTGAACAAGCACTAGTCTCAACTACCATCAACGTAAGTGCAGAATTCCCACACACCACCTACGGAATGACACCAACAAATTTTGTCTTCTCAACTGTCCTAATGTGATTTCTTATGTATCCCCATTGTTTAAATTGAGGCTTTTACAGCTGAGGTCAAGTACTTTGCTCAAAGTCATGAAATTAGAAGCGGGATCTGAGCCCAGGCAATGCATGACAACAATTTTAACTGCCCCACGTTAAGGCAGGACAGATGGCTTCTGGCTCTGCATCTGTACTCCTCAAGCCTGGGCCTGCCAAGGCAGCGCCTCTGTTTCCTGGCTACTTCTCCTTTAAAAGGAGCCTGCTACTGCTCTGCTCTGCTCTGCTCTGTCTTCCAGAACTATTGTGAGATCACAAAATTAATGAATGAAAATCTTTTGAAAAATTAAATACTTTTTAGTGTGCCATGTGCTAAATATAAGCAACTCTAAATATTCCAAGGATACAAAAATTACTTTCTAAAAATAGAGAGGAACCAGTGTTTTCTTTGCAGCCACTCAGCAGGGTCTTTTATGATATGTACATGGTGACACCTGTAAAGTGATAAGCCACACATAGGAAGTCGAGGTCTCAGCTGCAAAGCAAAACACCTGGACAGGCTATATAAATAACAGATTTGACATTTATTGTTGAGGTTCAAATACAAAAACATGTCTCAGTGGAAGTCTGCACCCAGGAAACACATTTTCTCTTTAACAAAAATATTCTTGATTTTAAAGAACATATTAAAATGACTATTTTAAGTGCAAAATGTGAAAACCTGAGAGTACAGGATCATGATGTCTTTAAAATGTACAGAACTCTGATAAACAAAGAACCAGAATTCTTTCTTACCTCCCACATGTATACATTATTCTTAACCTGAGATCTTTTTTTCTTATCACCAACAAATGGCCCAAACTTTTTGCCTTTTAAAATTGGTTTAGTGGCCCAGACACCTAGAAAATAAAACCAATATTTTTATAATGTATTGTGATTATTTTAAAGATTTAAAGCATTGAATGAAGTCAATTCAGTTTCACAAAATAGTTAAAAAGCTAGATTCCCCAAAAGTAAGATAATGTTAAATCAACTGAGATCAAGTTAAATCAGATTACATCAAATCCTCAATGGGGATTTTTATTTCTCTTCTTTATACCTTTCAATATTTTCTAAATAGCCTTAAAGAAGCTGTATTGTGTTATAACCAGAAAAAAAAGTTTTACATTTAATTTTTCCACATGAGACTGCTCATATAGTACAATCACAAACACTTGGAAAACAATCAAAACTGAAGAGAAAAAATATTAGAATGGAATAAAACTAAAAACAATTTAAACTTTTCATGCCAGGCATGGTGGTGCACACCAGTAGTCCCAGCAACTCAGGAGTCTGAGGTAGAAGGATCACAAGTTCAAAGCCAGCCTCGGCAACTTAGTGAGACCCTGTCTCAAAATAAAAAATAAAAATGAGGGATGGGCTGTAGCGCGATGGTAGAGCGCTTGCCTAGCATGCGTGAGGCACTGGGTTCAAGCCTCAGCACCACATATAAAAAAAAATAATAAATGAATAAAATTTTTAAAAATCCATCTACAACTAAAAAAATATTAAAAAATAAAAAATAAAAATGACTGGGGATGTGGCTCAGTGGTAAAATGTTCCCAAGTTCAAACCCTAGTATCAAAACATAAGTAAATAATAAACTCTTCATTTTGCATTTGTACAGATTTCAAATTGTCTCCACTAAACAGGACTTGTTTTTATAAAGAATTAGATATGTAGTTTTACGAGCAAATATTTTTGACGTCCGTTTGTTTAATTAAAGTGGAAAACCTCTTCTCTCTCTAGCTGGGCTTCCTGAAACTACAGCTACAGAGACAACTTGCTTTTCAGATTTTCAAACCAAAATGCATGCTCATCCAGGTATGCCTCGGATTGTTCTATCTTCTGTGCACAGACCATAGCAAATGGAAACAATGAAAAAAGCAAGCTGGTGAAACAGCAGGAGCCCAGCCTGGGAGTCAAGGGAACTGGCAGCCAGGACCACTCTACAAGCTCCATCTTCTAACCTCCTCCTACATGAGGAAACTCATACAGAATGCAGTAGAGGGTGGGCCAGTCCTGTCCTGCTAGGACGCATGAACTCCATTTTTCTGTAGGTCTGCTATGAACTGCATTTGATAACACTACTAACAATATATTGAGCTATAAATCAATTACTTTCACTAATACAATGCAAAATTAACACTCTTAACTGCTCAGCAAATAAATTTTCAATGAGAATTGGGAAAACACTTATTAAAAATTTATTCACATACATATGTATATAAACTATAATATCAGAAGTACATATAAAAAAATTAAGAAACGGGATATAAACATGATACACTCCAAGACTATTTTGTTTGGATTTTAAAAATTTACCTCCTCAGCCTTCTACAAAGATCAGGCCATGAAAATAACCCAACGTACACAAGCTTGGTTTGTATTTAATGAGAAATCATAGCCAGAAGATCTGGACACACTGGGGTCATGTCATTCATTCAGATACCTACTGAGAGTCCATAAAGTGCTGGTACTGGAGACACAAGGGCAAGAAATGAAGGTACTCACAATCAAGGACAGGGACAGACGTAAAGACAACCACAGAATAATGAAATAAGCATAACAACATAATTGTACAAGTCACAGTGAAGGCTGAAAGAAGAGAACAACACTTCCTGTGGGAAGAAGCCAGGAGATACAGTGACACACACAGAAGAGTCACCATGGACGGGGTGTGGGTGTGTGCTTAGTTTCATTTTTATCATCTATGTTCAGCCTGGATTCTTGACTGGAAAATACATAAACAACATACAATGTTCTAAGTCAGGGCAAATCTGTTGCCCGCGTGGTGTGCTGCCTGCCACCTCACATGCTCCCATAGGACGCTGCCCGCTCTGCTGCCCATCTCTCTGATTGCAATACTCACCGATCCGGGTCTTGTCAACAGCTGATGGGAAAAGCCTCACTTCCTCCGGAAGTCCTCGCAGCACATGTTCGGGTACCTCAGCCAGGGTTTCAGTGGCTGCCAAAGGTTCAGGAGCGTTCTGCAAGTCAAGACAGAGAAGGATCAGAGCAAAAGGAAGAAAGTCTAAGTAGTGTTTTTTTTTTTTTTTTTCCTTTCTGGTCCAATAGGTAAATATGCAAAAATGTAACTGAAACCTGAAACAGGCAAATTAGAAACAATGAGGCTAAGCATTTGGGGAGTTACCCTGATGCTTGTTGTTAGTGCCCAAAGGAAACTACTCAACCTTCAAGTATGTCTGTGCTGGTCTATTTTGGTCCTGCCACTGTAGCATTTTCAAAACACATGAATCTCTAGCATCACACTGCTTTTAAAAGCACAATAGAATCTTATAGAAAAATACACCATTAGCTCAATTTTAAATCAAAGGCTATTATCAGCTATAAGCACATTTTGAAAATAAAAATCAACACTCCTCACTTAAAGGAATAACTACCAAAGCTGCACATACCATAAAGCATCTCCTGACCAGTGACAGTGCCTCACTCATGTATCCCTGTAGTGACCACACCCAACCAGACCACAGCTGGAATATTCTCCCTAGGAGCACTAGACACTTACTGCAGCCCCACACTGGAACTCTGACTTTCCAGGAAACAGAAACTGACCACTGTATGTCAACCACTAAACAGCAAAGCCATCACAATGTCCCAAGGTGCTAAGAAATAGAGAATTTTATACAACTGCTTGTCAAAGTTTGTAATGGACTTTATCATAATCTTAAGAAATATGATTGTATCAGATACGTATGTAAGGAAGGGGGGATCTGTGCCAACTGGTAGAGCATGACTTGACAATTACTTTAGGAATAATTTTTAAATTGATGGAAAACCAAGTGTCTATTAATTAGAACCACATAAACCCTAAAGAACTGATTTGTTTATACTAAGAATGATGAGTTTTATAGTATGAATATTTTATTTCACTGCAAAGAAACATTTCTCAATGATTTTCAAAGGAGCCAATGTAGGTAAAACACAAGCTCTGAGCTAGAAAGATTAACTTTTCCTTACAACAATGAAGCTTTTGTGGTTTTTTTTTTTTTTAATTTTTTTTAGTTGTTGATGGATCTTTATTTTATTCATTTATTATTTATATGTGATGCCGAGGATCGAACCCAATGCCTCACGCATGCTAGGCAAGTGCTCTACCACTGAGCTACAGCCCCAGCCCACAGCTTTTGTGGTTTTTAAGAATGTTTATGTGCCAAGAAAATAATATGTAAATATGCAGACTTCCAGAATTTTAATTTTAAAATATCAATAGCTGCTTCAAGAAATAAACCTCCCAGTCATCTCAAGGGTCTGCTCCCTGGCCTCATGGACAGCCAGAAAGCCCAAGGGGGCGTAGAGACAGGGGTTACCTCTTGGGCAGGGCCAAGCCACCAATGCATTTGCTTCAGAAGCTCGAATGGCTGGCTCAGCCTGAGCTCCGCCTTGGTCTGGACACCCCCGCGTGCCTTCCAATCCCTGGGAAACCCAATCACCCCAGAGAATGGCCTCATGGCACTTCACATCACCTAAGCTGTGAATAAAGTCAGGACTGACATTTCTCACTTCTAAATATGGTATCCCTGTGTTTACATTTTTATTCTATAAGCTGGATTTTTGAAAATATGGATAAAGTTTTTTCAAAGGAAAAAATAAAGGTGTTAAATTGGTAGTTATATCCAAGGATACATAATAATTATAACACTGAAAAATTAAGTGATATCAACAAACACTAGCCAGAGTTATGAGTCCTAGAAGCACGGGCCATTTAGTACAGAGGAGATTCTCCTCCCCTTTCTCGACTGTGATCCTGGGCAAAGACCTGGCACCACTGGCCCTCCCCAGGAGCACTGCCCTTGAAAGGGCAGCGTCTGCTAGCCCTCTTCCAGGAGCTGCCACAGTAACACAACTAACAGCTCAACATGTACCGCAGACTTCCTTGGTGCCAGGTCCTGTGCTAACAGTCATACGCTTGATGGAGGTTACCCCAAACAGTCCAAGGGACAGGTGCTTCCAGTGCCTTCCTGCCCTGCCCCCAACACACACAAGAAGAGGAAAGTGGGGTTTAGGGAAAGGGATTAAGTTGCCCAAGGCCTGAATCTGAACCCTTGTCTGACTCTAGAGCCCAAGTTCACAACCACTGTGGGATCTGCATTTAAGTCACTGAAATATAATCTGAGAACTTCTGCCCTAAAACTTCCAGATGTGAAACTAAAGAACAAGACGGAGACCACAGGGACTAAACTTCTGAGTCACCTGTGAATATAAAGAACCTCAGCAGAGCTGTCAGGGAAAAACAAGGAAAAGGAAAATTCCTACTACTTTGCTTACCTGTTTTAGATCAACCCATGATTTTTCACTTGGGCTTACACGATAATAGAACTCAACTACAACAAGGAACACAGCAACCCACTCTAGACGCAGTGGCCCGGGACCTCTCCTCCTACTTCCCCAGCTGCTGGAATCTCCACAGCAGTGGCTCTGACTGCAAACTCCCTGGAACATTCTTAGAAAAATCAATGGCTTGAGAAGTAGAAGAGGGCAAGCTGTGGGATGACCAGCCTATAAAGAACCACCTTCTAGCTTTCCTTATTTTTCTTCCATAGTTCTTATTATATATTTTAATAATTATTTGTATAATTATGTGTTTAATGAGGGCCTCCACTGTGAGACTGCAGTGAAGACAGATGGTGTCTGTCTGGCTCAGTGCTGTGTTCCCAATGCTTAACAGTAGACTTGAAATGTTTGTTGTCCCTTACTCAAATTCTTTAAGCTAACTTAAACCTTTCTATTTAGAAAGAAGGGGAGGGGAGGAAGAGGAGTAAGAGGAGGAGGAGGAGGCAGAAATAAAATAGCAGGGTTATTTAGCAGAAAGCATTTTCTTCATGTGTGGCTGTATCCGTGAATTCAAGGTAGGCATTCTTTGGGGTCAATAACAGTAGTCCCTGTGTAGGTGAGAAACTGGTTCCAATACCCCCGCCCCAGGCCAAAGCCCACAAATACTCAATCACCTGTATAAATGGTAAAGTATTTGCATATAACCTACACACATCTTCTCACACACTTTAAATCATCTCTAGATTATTTATAACATACAATAAAATGTAAATGCTATGTAAACAGATGTTAGGTCATATTATCTGGGAAAAACGGGAAAAAAATCTGTAAAAGCTCGGTACACAACATTTTTTTCAAATAGTTTCAATCTGATGTCAAATCCCTCCATATGGATATGGAGGGCTGGCTGTATAAACATTCCTTTTTACAAAATGTGGTATGCTCTCAATTCCAAACAAAGAATTTAGAAGTAAACCTTTAGAACAAAAGAATATTTTTAAACAAATCTCTCCCCTAAGTTGGGCACAGTGGCAAACACTTGTAATCCTCGCACTTTGGGAGGCTGAGACAGGAGAATCACAAGTTCAAAGTCAGCCTCAGCAATGGCGAGGAGCTAAGCAGCTCAGTGAGACCCTGTCTCTACATAAAACACAAAATAGGGCTGGGGATGTGGTTCAGAGGTTGAGTACCCCTGGTTCAATCCCCAGTACCCAAAAAAAAAAAAAAAAAAAAACCTCTCCCTTATTTACTCATAAACTGGGCTCTCCTTTCTATGCATATTCTGATAGTACTGAATGCACTGTCATTTTCTAAACAGAGTTATCTTGGTTCTTTCACTAAAGAGTCACAATTTGATCCTGGAATTATTCCCAGATTGATCTTATCTAAAAGAAACTGCAATGCCTACTCAACTTTAACGTATCAATAGATTTCTGAATTCCTACTGGGGCCACTGTTCTGGACATCACAATTGCCCCAACAATGCCTTACTGGGAAAGGAAGACAGATAAAATCAAACACACACACACAATGCCTGATCAGAAGAAAAATCAAGCATGAAAAGGAGACTTACTGTTGGAGCAGAAATAGGGGTGCCACTCAGAATGCTCAGGACTCTAGAAGTAGAAAGGAACTCGCACAGTGACATGGGAGGATTCCTACCAGAAAGAGCCAACAGCAGGGACCAAATCCTAAGTTAGGAAGGAGGCTGATGTGTTCTGGGAGCATTCCCACAAAAAGGCCAATGCATCCAGGGCAAAGGAAGTGAGAGAAGCATCTAGAGGGGAGGTAGAGGAGGTAGGGGAGGAGGGGAGAGGTCTACAGGACTGCAGGGATACTGGCTTATCTGCAGACTGAGGGGAGGAGCATCCCATCAGAGAGCAGAAGGCTGGGCTCAGCAAGGGACACCCAGCTCCCCCCAGAGCCTCACAGGACCCCTCTGCGGTAGCCCAGTCTCCTGGCACACTGACTTCTGCCCTAACTCAGGCACATTCCTGGTTATAGTCCTTAAAGCACTGACAACTCGGGTAGAGATGGAAGTTAGAGGGCTTCTCTACTCCTGTAACACAGACCGCAAGGAGGCCTCACGCTTCCATTCTTAATGAAGTATAGTCTCCAAACGTATCAACACCAATAGGGAACAGTAACATTCAATTTAATGTGTCAAATTTAAGTTAATGTAATAAGCTTCCTCGCTGTTAACTATTAATTGATCTCTTTAATAGATATTTTCAACTTCCCACTACCTTAAACTCAAAAAAAAGGCCAATATTCCCTCCTTTCCCCACTAACGGCCACAGGCCCGAGTCATTTAATACTCCCGAGCGCCTGCTCTTGGCTGTCATTCTACTGGGCAGTAGGGACACAAAGGTGAAGTGTCAAGGCCCCCGCCTCGTGAAATCCACCACCTAGGGGAACCTCTCCGTTCCCACCACTTACACCTCAGAGAGCTTTGGGCTCTCCAGATGCCACCTTGCTGGGAGCCTGTGACAGGTCCTTCGATGCTTTCCCCTGACACCATTCCCTTGCCCCAGGACAACCTTCCCCAGCTGGACAGGGCTTGAGGAGTGTACCTTTGCTGCCTCCTCCGGGCCAGGATGCTCCTTCAGTGGAGCACCACCACGAGCAGCGATGGCGTTCAGAGGAGTGCCGGACAGCACGACAAGCTCTGGCAATGCCTCGCCTGGCCTTTACATTACCACACGCTACAGGCACTTTTATGATTCCCACTTTACAGAGGAAACTGAAACTTGCCCTTGGTCACAACTAGTAAGTGGCAGAGCTGGGTTATTCCAACCCAGGCAGTCAGGATTCAGGGTCTGGACTCAGACAGCAGGCGACAGAGCACCCCGTAAAATGCAGCTAGTTAAAGTCCACAGTCCACATTTACCACCCAACCAGTGAAGTCTCTACCATATCATCCAGGGATGCTTCAGAAGACCTTCTGGGGGTCCACAAGGTCAGAGCTATTGTTATAATACCACCAACATGTCACCTGCCTTTTTTGCTCTCAGGTGTGGAATGGAGTTTTCTAGAAGCTGTGATGCATGAGTTACCATCGTTCTGCCAGAGGATAAAAGGCCTGAATGCTTAATTTTGTATTTTAAATGTGTGTGATTTGTAAATAAGGCCTGCAGTCGAACATTATTGCACCAAATCAACTTGGCGGTTCTGATCCGCACTGTGGCCATGTAAGACGTCGCCGGTGGAGAAAACCAAGACAAGCTCCCAGTAGGCTGCAGGTGCTAAGAGCCCCACTGTGGGTCTCCAAAGGCAAACAAGCACAACGGGCCAGAAAAAACTAGCAGAGCGCAATGGTCTTGGAGTATCAAATGCAAAGATCTATGATCAGTGCCCCAGACTGAGATCCTCAGGGAAGCAAAAGAAACACAGAAGAGAGTTCCTACCCTCTGTGATCAAGCCCAGGGACGTGGGGCCGAGGCCCCAGCAAGGCAGCAGAGAACCTAAAGGGGCCACCTGGCATTTGTACTACAGGCCTCAGCTCTACCCAGAAGACACCTTGGCCTCTGAGAAGCAGGTCCCCACTATCCTTCCCCAGGCAGACTTCCCGTGAGGTCCTTACAACACTCTCCACTCGCTGCAGTCTACGTTTCCTAAGCCCTTGCTTCGCCTCTCAGGAAGGACAGAGGTGGGCAGGTTTTCACTCCCAGCTGTGCCTGGTGCCTGGCCCAGGGTCCCCACACAGAGTAGTCGTTGCTGTGAACAAACTGAAGTCCAGAAGCCAAACCTACCAAGCAGCCTGGGATGCGGGGATGGCTGAAGAGTGCCAAACTCAAGTGGAGATGGGCTCCCTGGAAGCTCATGTGTCCTCATAGGAAACAGGAGGGAAGACCTGAGAACACAGCCCCAGGACGCCGCTTCCCAGAGTAAAGGAGAAAGAGCAGCGGAGGAGGAGTCCTAGTGCAGAGTCAGGGCAGAGGGGGGCAGCAGGGCCTTTGAAATCGCTGTACCTGTGCCCTTCCCATCCCCCCTGCCACCACCTTTCACACCTGAAACAGCACGGTCACCTCCACTTGCTCCCCACGTGCCCAGCCAGTGTGCCCCCAGGCCTGCAGCAACCAAAAGGGGCAGGTCTCACCCACCCCAGGGCCCACAGGCTGCTGTGGGACCCGCAGGCATCTCACTAACAGCAGTAACACTGCGTGAGCAGCAGGGCTGGGTGCGCAAGTCGGGAGCAGCAGCTTGCCCAGCACACGCGGCCCAGGGTTCAATCCCCAGGACCAAAAAAAGTGACAGGACGAGCTTCCTCCCACTTGCAGCCCCCAGGCTGGCAGGCAGGATGGGCAGGAATGGAGTCCGAGTGGGAATGGGCTGGGGGTAAGCAGGGGTTGTCTGCCACCTCCCAGGAGGCCCACGGCTGAGGAGACCCAGTTGTAATTTCTTCAGTCACCTTCATCCAGCACACCAGGGCCTGCAGCCCCTCCTTCGGAGGAACCAGGTGGGTCCTCTGGTCTACTCGCGGCTTTATTTAAGGAAAAAAAATTCTACTGGGAGAAATCACAGAGAAATCCCCATTTTTCTCTCAAGACTCCTCCCAGGACCCTGGCTGCCTCTGAGCTGCTGGCCCGACCACCAGCCTCTCCTGCCATTGGACTTGGTCCTCTTCCTGCTGGGGTCTGCCACCAGTCAGGACTTCAGCTGACAGTTCCAGCCACTGGTCCTCCGGGCCCTCAATTCTTCCAACCAGTCAATATCCTCTACACCCTACCAGGTCAAGTTCAAATCCCATAAAGTCCCTGGCAACTCTCCATGGCCGCCTCTTCTAGTATTGTGCTGTACAACAGCAGAACTCAAGGCCTGCGGGGAAGGCTTTGCCAGGGAGGGGATGTCAGCAAGGCGATCTATTAGGAGGTTTGGTACTAGTTCAAACGAGAAGTACATGGGAGCTAAATAGTGACTAGAAGGCATTTTTTACAGCAGAATCAGGATGTAGTTACTGACTGAAAATAATAATGAGTAATAATAATACGCAAAGTTTCCTATACACCAGGCACTGACCTGAGCTCTTTTATGTTAACTAACTCCTTTACCTTTAAATAAAAATACAGGACTACCCCTAGTTAACAGAAAAGAAAGCTAACACCAAGAAGTCAGGTGACCTGCCAAGGTCACACAGCTGGAGTGGCTGAGTCAGAACTGATCATGGAAACTGAGTCAAAAGACCACAAAGAGGAGGCAAAGCTGAGCTATCCTGAAACAACTCTACCACAATATTAATATCTGAACAACATAAAAGGTAAGCCTTCTTGCCAAAAGTTCCTTCTAGTTATTTAAGGAAATCCTAAGTAGTTAAATCATTTTCAGAAATAATTTAATAATTTTATGCAGAAAGACAATGTCCCAGATTTTATAAATTGCTAATTTATCCAGTAGAATACATGACTCAAAACAAGATTTAAGGGCAATCATTATTTAGGATGTTAATTTCTTAAACTATAATTTATTAATTGATATTTAAACCATAACAGGAAGCAGCTTACTCAAAAGTCTTTTTTTAAAAAGCCTAAAAAAATCAGGGCTAGGCAATTCCAAAAAGCAAAGGCCAAAAGTTCTCTCTGATATGCTATGCTAATACACAATGAGGGGGGCCCAGGGGGAACACATTGGACTAGACAAATGACGGGAAGGGGGGAGGACAGGAATAGGAAAGACAGTAGAATGAATCAGACATAACTTTCTTATGTTGATATGTGAATACACGACCAGTGTAACTCCACATCATGTACAACCACAAGAATGGGAAGTTATGCTACATGTACGTATAATACGCCAAAAGACACTCTACTGTCATGTATATCTAAACAGAAGAAATTTTTTTTAAAAAGAACATTAAAGTCACTAGGAAATATGTTCTGTTATATTAAAGAGTATAAAAGAACATTAAAAAAAAAAAAATCAGAGCTGGGAGGTAGCTCAGTGGTAGTGTGCTCGCCCTGCATGCATAAGGCCCTGGTTTGATCCCCAATCCTGCAAAAAAAGTATGAAAAATCAAGTACGTATTTACAAAAAACACAACATATATATTATTAGCATATGTTAAAAAAGCAAAAGTGATTTCAACTATTTTATAGCATGTTTATTTTCAGGATTAGGAAAGGGGAGAAAGATAACCAAAATGAAAAAAAGAATCCCAGAGTTCACCAATCCTTAGAGCTGGATTTATGCACAGCCTTATCTAGAAGGTCAGATGGTCTCCCCAAACTATACTGTACAAGGAATGAAGTATGACACATGCCACACAAATCAGTCTCAAAAACAATATGCGGACCAGCGGAAGCCACACGGGGAACAGCAGGCACCGAACTGGTCCACTCTGGCACAGCAAAAACCAATCTACAGGGACAGAAATCCCGTCAGCAGTTGTCTGGAGTGGGAGCAGGACTAAAAGGCAAAAAGATCTTGTGGTTGGTAACAGAAACGTCCTGTAACCTCACAGTGGTAGACACGCACACAGACGTTTGTCAAACACACTATGCACTGAAAATGAATACAATTTACTGCTAACTAAAAAGTAAATAACTCCTATGTTCCTACCTTGAAATCATGTTAAGATGAAACGTTAGTGAACCAAGAAAACAGTTTAAAGGACAAAAAGACTAATGCAATACAAAGTAAGTTTTTTGTCAAGTTTTATTTTTTCAACCTGACTCAAACATTCCTCTACTTGACACCCTCCAAAAGTCCCCCATCTCACAGGCAAATTCTACTCCAGTCCTTATGAAACCCACGGAGCTGACTCCACACCTTCTCCACTACTTACCCCTTGCCCCAGCCCCCCACTGTGCTCCAGCACATGTGGCCTGAGAGTCAGCTTCCTCCACTCCCTCGCCATGGCCCTCTCTCCAACCCACTGGACAAATATCCACTACAGTGCTCAGGACAGCCCTACAGAACAGCACGATACTGGCCCTGACTGCTGTTACACAGGCTGTATACACCACCTTACCTTGGCCACACATATTCACGTTTTTGGTTTTAAAAAAACGCAGGCACAGTGGCGCAAGCCTGTAATCCCAGCACTTAGGGAGGCTGAGACAGGAGAATCGCGAGTTCAAAGACAGCCTCAGCAACGGCAAGGCGCTAAGCAACTCAGTGAGACCCTGTCTCCAATAAAACACAAAATAGGGCTGGGGGTGTGGTGTGGCTCAGTGGTCGAGTGTCCCTGAGTTCAATCCCTAGTAACCCCCCCCCCCCAAAAAAAAACCACAAGAATAAGCATGTTTTATTCGTATTTCACTTATGCAGTTCACCCAGATAGTGACTGGACGTGATTATATCAGCTTTAACCTATTTAATTAAAGCACCTAGTTTGTTAACAGATCTTTCTGATCAAAACACTGAAGAGTGAGAGCAGTGATTGATGGGGACGTTAGGTTCTATAACGTTTCATATTAAGAATACATCGTAGTTATCTTCATGCAAAGTTAGAGGCTACTTCCACAGTAGGATAGGAATAACCCCACAGCAATCACTATAAGCAAAGAACCACCCAAGAATCATAGGGTATTAAAATATTCCAAAATTCTTTGGACAACTCTTCCTTCTTTAGACTTGCAACCAAGATTCCAAGCTACTAAACAACAGGGGGAAACAACAAGAGGGGGAATCCAACAAGCTTCGGCTTACTGAAATAGCAGTGAACGGCATTTGGCTAAGGAATGAGTATGACTGCAATAACAATAAGCCAGAGGGACGCAGAACAACAAAGTCGTAGACACCATCTTCGAAAAGAACAGCAAATAATTCTCAAACGCAAAAATATACCTTCTTTCCAAAAGCTGGCGGCCCAAGCTGGGCACAGTGGCTCACGCTTGTAATCCTAGCACTTTGGGAGGCTGAGACAGGAGAATCGCAAGTTCAAAGCCAGCCTCAGCAACGGCGAGGCGCTAGCCACTCAGTGAGACCCTGTCTCTACATAAAACACAAAATAGGGCTGGGAATGTGGCTCAGTGGTTGAGTGCCCCTGAGTTCAATCCTTGGTACAAAAAAAAAAAAAAAGCTGGCGGCCCATTAAGTTCTCCAACTGAAGAAGCTGTCAGCAAATATGGTGTTCATCTCAATGAGCAAGCATATTACCAGGTCCTTGCCCTCCCAACCCAGTCTCCAAGGCAAACTAAAAGTGATATTCTAAAAATGGAAATCAGATTATGTCACTATCTAGTGCTTCCAACTGCACTTACAATAAATATAAATGCTTTCCCATGGCCCTGAAGTCCTATAAACCTGGCCCTTGCCTCACACCCATGTCACCTTGTCCCAGAGTCAGATGGAGGTCCGACCACAGCCAAGCTCAGTCCCCTGCCTTGCCCTCTGTTCCTTGAATCAAACTCACTCCCACCTCAGGACCTCTGTATCCACTGTGTGTTTACTTTGCCTAGAATTTTCTTTTCCTAAATCTTCACATACGTAGCTAGTTCCTGGTTGTCACCTAAGTCTTGGTTCTACTATCCATCATCTCCTTAGGACAGCCTTCTCTAACTGTGTAACCAGAGAAGCTCCCCTAGCCTGACCTACCGCGCTCTAACACAGCACTTTGCACTACTGGAAACTGTCTGGCCTCCATTCCTCCGTGAGCACTGCCGCTCTCTTGCCACCTAGCTCTCTGCAGCATCCACCACATGCTGGAAGACCGTCTATGCCAGGGAGTGAGAGGCGAAGGAACAGTCATGATGGCTGAGATAACAAAACTATGGGTGGCTCATCCCAACTCTGAGGGTTGGATTTGTCGCGCTGAGTGATTAAAAGCTTCTTTGGTTATTTTACTAATCTTTGAAACAAGCTTGGAAAGCTAAATTGCTTTGCTACTGGTAAACAGCAGTAACACAGATTACTGATCAGGATGAGAGATAATGTAATCATAAACCACTAAACTGACAGAAAATTGCAAACACTAATAACAACTTATACCATGTGAAGATTCTTGAAAACAAATCTAAGTGTAATTCAGTGAATTAGTAGTAAAAGTACTTGCAGTAAAATCATCATGGTTGTTCTCAAATATCAACATTCTCCTTTGCTACTAGGCACCCAATAAGACTACACTGCTCTCCTGACCCAAATTCTAAGTTAGAGATGCCAGCATGACTGTAGCCAATTAATGCACACCAAGGTATTATGTATTGAAACAAAACTTCCATCATCCTTGGTTCTTGAGTGACTACAACAGCAGAGCCCCATACCAGTCCATACTGGATTTGTGGCAAGAACAAGAAATAAATTATCACTGTGTTGAGCCACCGAGTTTCAAGTTGCTTGTTGCCTCAGCGTAACAGTTTAGCCTACTGCAGTAGCACAGCACAGTGACCAAGAACCTGCACTGTGGAATCTGATGAGCTGTTTATTATCAGAGCTCTTTCACTTACCATTGGAATGACCACAAGCAAGCTAACGGCCACCTCTTTGGTAGCTTAATATTTTCATCCACAAAATTACAGCTATAATATCTATGCTTCATTGAGTGGCTACAATGAGAATAATATGAGAATACACACATTATACTTAACAGAGTGTCTGCCTGGTTTGTTAAGCACTTAATAGAGAGCAAATGATAGTAAACTCCACCACATCTACTCTAAGCTACTATGAGCCTATCTACATCACATCATTAAATAAGTCTAAGAAAAGACTAGACCTAGAACATCTCAAAAGTTAAATATAGATGATACCCAATTATGGTTTGACTTACCATTTTTTGACTTTATGATGGGTTTATCAGGACGTAACCCCACTGAGATGAGAAACACCTGTATCAGGATGGATGTGGCATGTCAATGAAAGAAAAAGGAATATGTATGATCTGAAAATGGAGAAGATGAAAGCTGAGGGTGTGGTGGCCAGTGATTCTACTCCACCTGTCAACCCGGCCTGGGCTTTGTGAAAAGGATGTGGGCTCACGTGCAAAGCAGGCTGGGTTCCACATGGAGAAGAGGCGAGAGACGGAGAGAGGAGTACACACCGAGTAAGAAGAGGATCGAGGAAGAAAGACAAAGATCACATGCTCCAGGGGTTGGCAGAACCCCAGAGCTGGCCTCAGAGGGACAGCCTGGCAAGCCACCTTGCCAGGACTTGGGACACACTGGCACAACCTAGTGAGACAGCCAAGATGCCTCTCAATGGTCAGTGCTGACAATACGGGCAGGCGCTGGACTCTAGACAGGTGCTGGACTCTACTTTCTTCTAAAACAATCGCTGGCTAGCATTAATGTGTGCCACACCCAGGACCCTTCAGTTCCTGACCCAACTGGCAGGGACACACAGAAGAAACAGTTCTGTGCTACTGTCTTAGCCAGCATGCCCTTCATCAGGCGGATCTGACAGCTCAAGGTCATCAAAGAAATGTCTATCAGTTCCAAGGAAGAATACTCCTATCTTAAAGTAATCATCAGGATTTTAATTGAAAGTCAATCTTGTTCAAGTTCATACTATCTGATTTTTTGTGTAGAGTTATTTTGAAGACACAGTTTTAGTGCAATTTACTGATCATTTTCACTGGCTGAAAATGAAAGAAACAAATACACAATTGAAAACCATGAACTACCAAGAATAATTCTTAATTTTTTGAAATTACTGGGACAACTGCTGAAAAACACCAACAGATTTTTTGCTATGGCATAATAATCAGGTCTAAATAGCATGCAACTAATAGTTTTTCAATAATGAAATCTAAGCAAAACTGCTGAAACTTTTAGTTACAGAAAGTGGGCAATTTTTATAAACCAAATAAAACTTTCATTTCTATGAGACCATTTAAACTACATATAAATCAGAAATGTGCTAACCATTAGAAACATAAGAGGACATTTTTTCACTGATATTTGGCATTTAACATCAAAGGCAGCCCCTCCATAGATCTGGTATTAGAACTCATCAAAAGCAAAATGGAACTGTAAACAAGCCAAAAAGAGAAATGGTTATTGCTGTAACTCTTTTGAATGGCATGTGATCGTCTTTTAAATGCAAGTTCATTTGGTATATAAATGGAGTATTAAGGCAAATGTGTGAAGTGTCCAAAAAAAAGTTTGCACACTAGTCATATTACTAGCCCAACAGGATATAAGAATTAGGCATAGTTAAGCCTGAGGGTAAAACTGCAGGCCCCTCAAACAAATGACTGCTGAACATGGATGCAACAAGAACCAAGTCAATGCTCAGACTCCACTCGGGAAGCATTCAAGATCATTCTAACAAGAATCCAGACTCCTCTAACAACAGTCCTGCGACAGTAGAAAAGCAAGCTCCTCTGAGTGACCAGGTTCACATCAAGAATCAGAAAATAAATGAAATCTATGACATCTATGCATAACACTTTGATAAATGAAGACTGTGAAAATCCACTGTTCTTTATTCCTTCCCCCCCCTCACCATTTCAAAAATAATTTGCTTTCAAAAGCATGTCAGTAAATCTCCATGTTTTAAAATAATAGAAACCACGTGCCCCATGTGTTTGCCAGACTCATTTTTTATGATGTATAGTCTTCTGTATTAAAATAAACCTATTTCTGATAAAGAAAGTAATGAAAAGAAATCAAAAGAATTCATTCCAAAAATATCACATCTCTCAATGCAACACAGGACTGAATTTATTAAGCTTTGTCACCTAATGAAATTGGACTTGTGATCTCAAGTTAGAAGCACCTGTAAACGATAAAAACAGTGTCTAAAGTTTCAGCTGAAGGATACAAAATATTTTCAAGTCTGAAAGTTCTAAGTAAGGACTAAAAAAAAAATTACATACTTGGCATTTTTAGGTTTCATCCTTCATATTAAAAAAATGTTTTTATGAAGATTTCAGAATGTTTCTGACACCCATAAATTTCTATAACTGCAAATGAAATGATATGGAAACCAGAAAATAAGAACACTACTCTAGAATACATTAAATCCACACAACTGATTCTACTCATCAGTACACCCTTGAGGTTATAGAAATATCCGGGGCAGAATAATTTAATCTCCAGGTAATTCCACACCCTTCTGTAAAAAGAAACACATCTTACTTTTCAGTATGTCCTCTTTATTCTCTGAAAAGGACTTCCCAGGATAAAATATTTCATGTTTGTACTGGATCAGTGGCAGTCTCTAAAAATAACTTACTCTTCCCTTTTCAATCAATGGAAAATTGCAAAATAAAAAGTTTAAAAAGAAAGCTTAATAAGCTTCAAAATAAAGACAAAACCTCATGGTAGAGTGTGGCAGAGGAGAGGTAAAAAAGAAAAGTTGAATTAAAAATCTCTAAGCATGAGTCCTCTACTCAGGGACCCACAGAAATGCCAACCCCACCAAAACACAACACATTCCACTCCACAAATGCACATTGTGAAAGCAAAAAACTAATAAATGGCATTAAGAAACAAAAGTGAAAATCTGGGAGGAAAGAATGCATGTGTGGCTATCTTTTAAAATCAAGAACTAGTCTAACATCTAGATCACGAATTTGTATAAATTTTTATTTTTAAACTCACCTGATTCATTTTCAATTCCTGTTGTGTTCTGTAAAGATACACACAACAAAGAAACTTCTTTGATTACATGAGCCCTAAAAAGAAAAACAGACAATTGTAATATGTACCTGCCTACAAATTAACAGTGATTTAAAACCACATACAGAACTGCAGAGTTTGCTCATAGGGTTATTCAAAAGCAACTGCATGCCAGATGCCCTTCAGTCTACGCTGATGAAGCCGCAGATTTATTATCTACAACAAAATAGATTTCTCACTAATCCTTACCAGGGCATCCTTGTACTCTACAATCTAAAGCAGACTCATTAGAAGTCACATCAGAATTTTGCTTTGGAACCGCATCACTCCTTTGAAGAAAGAAATTTGCTTTGTTAATAGAATCACAAAGCACCAAGGAATAACTCATGCAAGGCCAAGGTGCTCTGCCCTCAACCCTGAGCTGAATGCAAACATTACCAGACCCAGCACACTACTCTGTTCTTCGAGTCCCTGAAGTAGAAAGGTGAATTTACTAACATTGGCCATGGGGAATACTCTTTGAGGAAAAGGGAAAAAATGTGAAGATGCAAATGTTTTAATAAAAAAGGTCTGGTAAGAGCTACAATTATTCCTTTAAATTTGTGTTCAACATATTCACAGTATAGTAAAAGAACAAGACAAACTTTCCTGTGACATTTCAGTCAACAATGGACCACATACATAAGGGCAGTCCTGTAAGCTCGTGCTTCATTGTGACACCGCAGCTCTTGGCCACACGGGGCAAGTACACTCACTCGTGATGCTCACACAGCTCTGAACTGCCTGATGACACATTTCTCAGACTACAGCCTGTTGCAAGGTGATACAGCACTGTGCTCATTTCCGAGTAGCATCCACACAGATGGTCCCTCCTACAGTGCATACGTCACTGGATGTTATAACACAAGGGAGTCATACTACTTCAAGTAGGACTTCCAATGTAATATTCTAAAAGTTCCCGAAATGTTCACACATGCCGTTAAGTGTGATTTCTTCTATTTCTTCATGCACTTATTTGAAATAAGTTATCTTTCCTCCCTCAACCCCTAAGACTCTGCTTTCGTTGTAACTTTCTTTTCTAATTGTTAATAACCCAGGGAATATGTAGTGATATTCTTCAGACTCAAAGTATGAAGAACACCTGCCCACTGTCACAGAAAATTGTGCTTTGACATTTTACACTTCTTTACCCTGGTTCTATAATAAGGAGGGCTGATTTTTTTCTTCCTTCTCTTGAGCTACTGAACGACACTCACCTGATGACCTTTCACAGGCAAAGGCACTATATTTAAATCAGGGCCTGGTCATATGAACTATCTGTAATTGGCATATGGAATGTATTCCCTAGCACTGCATCTTGTTAGACATCACTGCTAGCCAAACCAGCATACTTTCAGTGAGTAAACAGGAGATAACTGCAGGGTAACTCATGAAGCCCATTCCTTTGAAAGTTCATACTGAACATCTTTCTCACATACACTAAGCATGACCTTGGTATACATCATACGCTGAACATAAAATCAATCCTATTGCATGAGGCCTGAGATTGTTATTATCGAGTTAAAATGTATACTTGCATGTAAAACAATGATAAGGTTCATAATGCTTAATGTGCACACCTGACCCTCAAGACCACAAATGCCCCCTGACTACATCGGTTCCTCAAGGCCATACTGTGTGACTGACACCTTATGCCCAGGTGAAGAGAGGCTCTAGGAGTTGCACCTGGTTCTCTCAGTAAGCTTTTCTGGGTGGATTTATTAACTTTGGCCAAAGGAAATTCTCACTGAAACAGACAAGAATGTGCAAAGGCAGCTGTGCTCATGAGATGGAGTGCAGGAGCCACAGTGCTGTACCATTTCCCTTGTCTGTCTTTCCTTCTCACAGCACCATCGGTATCATCATAACCCTGACACAAGAAGCTCCCCAGGTCCAGCAGCTCTGTGCTACCTTCGCAGGACCGGCTGGAATGGGATCCTCACCAGGGTGCTAGCATCTCACCGACAAGACAGGGACAAGCAGGCAGGGGAAAGCTGGCAAGGGGCCACAATTCCAGCTCCTGCTCCTAAGCCACATTTCACTGTTGTTTAGTTTTGTATTTTGGCAACTTTACTGAGATAGCCACATAGCAGACAACTGAGTTACTTTCAATGCACAATTACAGAGTATTTATATTCACAGCTGTGCAACCAACACCACAACCCATTTTAGAGTATTTTCATCAGGCCAGGCGCAGTGGTGCACACCTGTAATCCTAGCACTTTGGGAGGCTGAGACAGGAGAATACCAAGTTCAAAGCCAGCCTCAGCAATGGCAAGGTGCTAAGCAACTCAGTGAGACCCTGTCTCTACATAAAACACAAAATAAGGCTGGGGATGTGGCTCAGTGGTCAAGTACCCCTGAGTTCAATCCTGCATAACAAAAAAAAAAAAAAGAAGAATATTTTCATCAGTACAAACAGAAGCCTTATACCCACTGGCAGTGACCCCCCAAAGCCCAGTGCAAGGCAACTACTAATCTAATTTCTATCTCTACAGACTTGTCAACCTGGACACTGAATAATGTCAAAGGACAAAATGACAACCATTTACTTTAAAGATCTTAATTGGCTTTACCTTCCATCTTAATTGGGCAATACTTCACCCCACAAAATAAAAGTAAGCAGCACAATTCACAATTGCAAAACTGTGGAAGCAACCCAGATGCCCTTCAATAGATGAATGGATAAAGAAACTGTGGCACATATACACAGTGGAATATTATTCAGCAATAAAAGAGAATAAAATTATGGCATTTGCAGGCAAATGGATGGAATTGGAGAACATTATGCTAAGTGAAGTAAGCCAATCCCAGAAAACCAAATGCCGAATGTTCTCTCTGATTAGTGGATGATGATACATAAGGCGGGTGGGAATGAGGAACATAGGAGAAATGGAGGAACTCTGGATGCGGCAGAGGGGAGGTGGGGGGAGGGTAAGGCGAATGGGTATAGTAAAGATGGTTGGTTGAGATCGTCATTACCATCCTTGGTGCATATATGAAGACACAAATGGTGTGACTCTATCTTTCTCAACCAGAGAAATGGAAAAATTGAGCTCTATATATGTACTATGACTTGAAATGCATTTAAATAAATTATTAAAAAAATAAAATAAAATAAAAGTAAGCATTTCCTTACCCACCTCTTACTCCTGCCTCCCCCTGAGCACCTACTATGTGTCAAGCACTGTTCTTGAGCCATGAACAGAAGGAAGATCCCTGTCCTCTAGGGGAGAAGATCTGCAGTGAACAAATATATAAAACTAAAGAAGAGTGTCAGATAAGAAAGTGCTTTAGAGAAAAATAAAGAACAAGGGAGGACTCGCGATGGCTCAGTGGTCGAGCGCCCCTGAGTTCAATCTCTAGTACCAAAAAAAAAAAAGAGCGAGGGAGGAGACGGGAGACACAATCTGCCTCTCCGCATGCATGCAAGTCCAGAGATCCAGTCTGAGAGGGACACTGAGGAGCCGTCTCTAACAGCCAGAAGAAGAAGGGCTGTGAGCTGCAAAGCCAGGGCAAGGAGCATTAGGGGAAAGGGGTATGCATGAGAGGCCTCATGGGGAGGGACCAGGGGCTGTGACAAGGACAGTGTGGATGGTGCACAGGCTCGGGGTCAATGTGCAGGAGGTGATCAGAGGCCACTGCTCAGTCCAAGCAAGAGTCGACACTGGCTCGGCCCCAGCAAGAGAAGACACGTTGAGAAGCAACTAGATCCCGGATAGTTTTAAAACACAGCCCCTGATTTTGCTATAGTGAGACGTAAAAGGACAGGAAGTCAGAGGTGACACCCCAATGCTCTTTGTCCCAGGAGCACAGGGGGTGAAGCTGCTGCCGAGGCCCTACCTTCTCTCCACCTGATTTTCCCTCACTTAATACTTTCCTCCTGTCCTGCCCCTCACCCTGTGCAATCACTCGCTCACAAACTCCAACCAAGACACCCGGACATCTGACTTCAGATAACTAGAACAGCTCAGCACTTAAAACATTTTATTCTTTATTACCTCAATCAATGGTAACTTTTTTCTAAATTTAAAAAAAAAAACTACAGCATAATTCAGATTATTACATGTGTAATCATCTTCTATGACCAAGTGTGGCAGCACACGCCTGTAATGCCAGCAACTGGAACTGGGGAGGCTGAGGTAGGAAGATCACAAGTTCAAAACCAGCCTCAGAACCTTAGTGAGACTGCCTTAAAAAAAAAAAAAATGGTTAGGGCTGTATATCAGTGCCACTGAGCTTTATCTATAGCCCTTAGTATTTTATATTTTGAGAAAGAGTGTCACTAAATTGCGGGAGGCTGGCCTCGAACTTACAATCCTCCTGCCTCAGCTTCTGGAGTAGTTGGGAATGATTATAGGCATGTGCCACCATGCCCAGTAATACCTTTGTCTTTTCTCTTTCCCTTGTGACTCCCAACATGGTCATCTAAAGTATTTCACAATACCAAAAATATTGCAAATCTGACACTGACTTCTCAACTGACACATTCAAATTAAATTCTGCATTAAACTATACTAAAAACAAGGACTGTTAAAACAAATAAAGCCAGGCACAATGACACACACTTATAGTCCCAGTTATCTGGGGGACTGAGGCAGGAGGATCACTTGAGCCCAGGAGTTTATTGACCAGCCTAGAAACCCATCTCAATAGATTAGATAGATGATAGATAGATAGACAGACAGACAGACAGACAAAGAGGTAAACAAGACTTCGGGCAGAGAATCTCCACAGAAGGCCACTGTGTATCAGTTGGACAGGCGGCTCGGGTGAGGCGGTGCCTTTCACGAGGGCCTTCCGCACTGCCCTCCTCAATCCATGCCCACCCTGCCTCCAGTCCCTTCCACAGCCCAAAGCACCCACACACATCCCCAGTACACTCCAGGTGACAGCCTCTGAACCGCAGTCACACGCAACCGGCAGCAGTGTGGTATGCCAGAATGTATTTTAAAGCAACCACAACTCGAAATGCTAGAGAAATTGCTTAGAGAAATTTCCTTAAGGTTCCTCCAGCACTGCTCAAAGTCCCTGAGGCAGTGCCTGGCTGTCCCACACAGTTTTCACGTTCAGTATGGATTCCACTGCTTTCACCTACCCACTTAAGCATCAAATGATACCTCAAGGTCAACATTTCATCAAATGTGAGAAATTCAATGATGGGTCCTGTGAGTACAGGGAGGGAGGATTCATTCCACACCTATCACTGAAACCTTAACATTCCACGAAATGCTTTCTTCAATGCTAAAGAATTAAATGCTGGGCTGGAAATGCCGCTCGAGTGGTAAAGCATTTGCCTCACATGTGCCAGGCCCTAGGTTCCATCCCCAGCACCACCAAAAGGAAAAATGAAGAAGAAATTAAGTGCTTCTGGTCTTCTAATGGTAGATACTGAAAATCTTAAAAACTCTAGGACTTCTCTAACCATGGCTTATGACAGTTTCTCACATGGATTTCCATGCCTGACCAAACCCTTAAAAAGCCCGCCAGCATTCCTGAATGCGTCTTACGTAGCCCCCATTAGTCTTAGTCGCCCTCGTTAATATTAATCAGTCCTGGAAAGCAGCAGGAAAAGTACACTGGACAGAAATGCACATTTAGAGCTTTTCAATTTTTATCACCAACTATAGTCTATTAACAGCATAAACTCTTTAAAAAAGTAAAGTTTGATTACACATCAAAGGTTTTAATACTGAGTATACCTAACTTTTTTGAGATATTGCTTTTGAATTCTAGAACAAATCATCCTTTCCAATATTAACCTATTACTATCACAAAGACGATTTGATTATAAATTATCAGTATTAATACAGCAACAACAAAATAATTTGGGACTTTATTCAAATACTGCCCCCTTAAAGTGTCAAGGCAATTTGAACAACTCTTTAACTGGGCCATGTGATATGGAGGTCCAGAGACAAGAAAATCTAGAGACAAGTAGGACTTTCATGTCCCTGGGTCTGAACAACCCTGCAGCCCAAGTCCTATCTCCCTCACCAAACCTCTGAAATAAAGCAAATTAATCTAAAGTAAAAACCAGCTGGCACTATGAATCACATAAAACACTGGCTAAACTGTGTTCATGTATCTTTGCAGACTTGTAAAATCTACAAAGTTACGTGAAAGGCAAAAAAAAAAAAAAGGTAGATTCTTTAAGAATAGTTTAAGTCTGAAGGAAAAAGAATTGAAAAAGTAATATCTGATTTGATTTACACATTCATCTGTAAGTCTCTGATTTTACAATTATTCTTTATATTGGTTTAGATCTTTTGTGGCTATTTGGAAAATAGTGTAATTAACTTTGCAATGCCATTTAGAGGTCACTGATACTAATTTTTTATAATTAATTTTAGGTACAAAAAATTCCACATAATAACATCAAGAATCGGAAGGGCTGGGGTTGTGGCTCAGTGGTAGAGCACCTGACTAGCATGCGTGAGGCACTGGGTTAGTTCCCCAGCAGCACATAAAAATAAATAAACAAAATAAAAGTATTTTAAAAAATGATAACTTGTTAAAAAAAAAAGGAATAGAAGACTCTATTTAACTTTTAAGACTTAAAGTTTATGGACAAAGAAACAAGTAAAAACAGAAATAAGGAGGAAAACTGGTACGATTGTTTTGAACTCAAAAGACCAAAAATGCAATGAAAACATGAACTAGTTTCAAGAAAAAGGTTTTGCAATGACATTTGGTGAAAGGAGTCCCGGAAAGTTAATGGTAAATATAAGAAAACTATTCTAAGCTAATCACTACATAAAGTAGTTCTCATGGAGCCAGGCGCAGTGGCTCAAGCCTGTAATCCCAGCACTTAGGGAGGCTAAGACAGGAGAATCGCGAGTTCAAAGCCAGCCTCAGCAACGGCAAGGTACTAAGCAACTCAGTGAGACCCTGTCTCTACATAAAACACAAAATAGGGCTGGGGATGTGGCTCAATGATCGAGTACCCCTGAGTTCAATCCCCAGTACCAAAAAAAAAAAAGTAGTTCTCATGGCAAATGAACATCATTGCAGCAAATACAGACATGATAAAGGGTCTAGCAGAGTGTATTTAGTGTCTAACAGACTTTAACTTACCCTGACCAAAAGATTCTTGCAATCCAGAAACTTCTAGAAAAATTAAAATATCTGAACCATGTTAAGTTCTCAAAATGGTTTGATCAATTTACAAACACTATTAACGTACTATCACAGAAAACCACCACTCATAATTCCTACCAAAGGGGTGGAATCACCAGACTACGACCTGTAAACTCTGCAAATGATTTTGAAAACCTGCAGTGCCCACTTGTTAGATTAAGCAAAATCACAAATATCGAATCTGCCCAGAGTTTGCTAAATGAAAGTCATTCATTTCCCTTCTCCAAATTAATATAATTTCATAGAGTAATCACGTAGTCTCACACAAAATACAGCCCCGTTTTCCTTTGAAAATGTAGCCTATGTTATCAAGTTAGAGTGATAAATCAAACCTGAAATGTTGATCATTTTAAGAATAGCACTGTGTAGGGGCTGGGGTTATGGCGCAGTGGTATCGTGCTCGCCTAGCACGCGTGAGGCACTGGGTTCGATCCTCAGCACCACATAAAAATAAAATAAAGATATTCTGTCCACCTTCAACTAAAAAATAAATATTTTTTAAAAAATCATTTAAAAAAAAAAAGAATAGCACTGTGTAGAGAAAGAGAAACAAAGACAGACTGAGAAGACAGCAAAGACTAGGCAAACACTGAATCACAGGTGGACCCTGCTGAAAACCGCTGGTGTCTCTCACTCCCCAGAACGACTTTCCCCAAGGCCAAAGATACAAAGATAGTGGTAACACAGAGATCACCAAGAGGAGCTGCTCTACCTACAAAAGCATGTGAAGAACTGGGCGCAGCGGCACATGCCTACAACCCCAGCAACTCAGGAGGCTGAAGCAGGAGGATCACAAAGTCAGAGGCCAGCCCTGGCAACTTAGCAAGATCCTATCTGAAAATTTAAAAATTTTTAAAGGACTGGGGAAGTCATTCACTAGTACAGTGCCCCTCAGTTCAATCCCAGTACTGCAAAAAAATTAATAAATAAGTAAAAATAAAAATGAAGAGATACAAGGAATAGGATGTTCACAAATAAACCACTAGTTTCTCCTATTTCAACACCATTTCCTCAGTGAGACCCAAAACACCAAGCCAACTACCCCAGGGCCTGATTCCCTGAATGCACAAAGTGGAGAGTAGCAAAACTGAAGAAAGGAAGTAAGGCTCAGAGGGTTCATGCCAGCTGGGAGAAACTGTTTCAAACGTGCAATAGACCGGAAAAATGGAGGGTCTACTGTTCTCAGGGACTTTCCAGCTGCAGTGCCCAGTAGGGGGAAAAAAAATGATTAGAGCTCAATTTAAAATATGTAAGTTACAGAGCTCAGAGGTCAACAGCCCTCTAGCTCCAATGGGCCCTGAGCAATTAAATAACACCATATTAAAATGTCAAATAAGAGACCAGCTAAGTTGCTAGGAAAGCACCAGAAATCTGCATTGTGACTGTGGTGCCAGGGGTTTTATTCCCACCAGAAATCTCTTCCTTTAGCCAGGCACGGTGGCACACGCCTGTAATCCCAGCACTTTGGGAGGCTGAGACAGGAGAATCACGAGTTCAAAGCCAGCCTCAGCAATGGCAAGGTGCTAAGCAACTCAGTGAGACCCTGTCTCTACATAAAACACAAAATAGGGCTGGGGATGTGGCTCAGTGGTCGAGTACCTCTAAGTTCAATCTCTGGTACCAAAACAAAATATATATATATATATTTTCCTTTACTGGGAGGGGAGGATTAGAGGGAAATTTGTTTTACATAACTGCTCCTGACAGAGGAATCAGCTTGGTAGTAGAGCATTTGCCTAGCACACTTGAGGCCCCAGATGCAATCCCCAACACCATAAAAAAAATAAGACAGAATACTGTTCCCAGCATCATTAATAAAGAGCTAAGCTTACAACAAAATGTACTCAATTGCTAATTACTTATCATTTATCTGATTGATATTATAGACAGCTATTAAATATGTTCTCATTTATCCTTTGATTAAATTTGTACACCTATGTCATATTGTACTAAACAAATAATTTATTATCTCATAAATCTCAGGCATTGTTTAGGATTTCTACAATAATTCTAACCCCCTAATTAAAAATACCCAGCTTCTCTAAAGAAATTAAAATATGTCATCTTACCTCTCCCTCACAGTAGGATACTCCTCCCCATGGCATGAAGAACAAAAGAATCACTGTCCATTTTCCTGGAAGAGGTAACTCCATCCCATCAAAACACCCTTAAATTAAAAAGTTAATTCCCTTTCCTTATTTTCAAGACTAATTGCCAAGAAATATGGATGCCGAAATCAACATGAAGCCGTGGGGGTGGCAGGAACACAAGCTCTTTCCCATCAGGGCCTGCTCTGAGCTGACAGCTGCAGAGGCAGGGTTCTTACATGGCCCTGGCTCCCACAGAAGTACAATGTAACCTGTTGACTATCTCTTCTGCATCAGTACCAAAACAAAGTTTCAAAAAAAGATACTTTTCTGACAGTTTCCCTATGTTATATTTGTGAAAATTTTTAAGTTTTTTATAAAAGCAAAATTAAGTCAATACTAACACTGAACTATCTCCATATAAGTGTTAGCTCACCTGACAATTTCCTAGCCGCAAATGAACACTCAGCTGCCCCCAGTTACTGTTTTTCCATCAGTTGCCAAAGCCACTACTACTTTTGTGATTCAACTTTGCGAACTCAGAGATTTTCAGGACCTCGGCAATATACTTGAGATTTTGCCCAAAATTCAGCAGAACAAAGCTGTGACTGTACTGGCATGTCACCCAAGTACTCATTTCTCACCTAAACTCTCCCAGCACTAATTTGGTCATCTTACAGTGGCTGCTCAGAGATCTTGGAATTTCTCCAACACAACAGGGAACATGGGAAAACTCCCTTTCCATGTAACCCACATGCCAGTGACAGACAGGCTTCCTGAGGTCCCAGGTGAACAACCTAAAGCAAAATGGAAGCCCACGCCAGACAGGGCCAATACTTAACTCTCTTGCCAAGGTGCCAGGCACACTTACATCATCAGTACAAGACTTGCCCAAGATTCTAGAAGGTATTTTTTATTTGGTAGGGAACAACTCTTGTATAAGTAACCTGAGATTCAAGGTTTATCCTTTAAATCTGTTAATGACTTCTGTTCTCAAAAGCTTTCAAAAATCAGTTATACCTACTGTTTGCAGAGCAAGGTGTGCATCACTTCTCAGTTTAAGAAGCCCTTGAATATACATGAGTTATTATTTTAAAGGAAAACATTTCCTTAAGGTTATTCATAGTTCTTGTTTCAAAGTAAAAATAAATCCCTAACCATTTGCAATAAAACCATGACAGATTATTTTGATGTTCGTCTGCTATGGCCAGAGAGACAATGTATCTCTGGTACATGTCTAAAGAGAACAAGAATAAAATAGATGGGGACAATTCCAAGGGGCTTTGAGCTCCAGATTAAACCTGAACTTGACCTCTCAGAGCCTCCCCAGATGCTGTGTGAGGAGTTATCACCCCACTCCCAAAGCCCTGAAGTCTACGGCAAAAGACAGAAGAGGAACTCTGAGAAGCAGAGCCTATGACACCTGCACAGGAGCCAGGTCCAGACAGCCAGTCGAGGTGGTGGCTGTGGCCGCTGGGATGGGCAGCAGGATTTCTGACTGAGGGACTGCCGTACACAAAACAGAGTCTGATTTTTTAAGGAAGATTAAGTTGAAAAAGTAAGAAAGTAGGTGACAAGTAGGCAGCCAGGAGGGCCGGGGCCCGGACCTGGGGCCAGGCAGGTCTGTTAAGATCCCAAACTCACACACAATTAGGGTTTGAAGCGCAGGCCACAGCTGCGAGAAAACAAAAAAAAAAAAAAAAACTGATCCACGCGGTGGAGGAATGGGCAGAACACTCAGCTAACTCAAGGTGAAGAGGTGTGGGGAAATGCGGGGTGACAGCTGGGAAGAGTGATCCTGAAGACATCTTAAAGAGAGAGCAGACAGAAGCAGGGATGAGTCTGAGGAGGCCAGACATTCTGTGGAAAGCTCCATCCATTCATGGAAAGACTGGTCCCCACAGATTAGTCAGGTTTCTGATAGAGATTCACAAATCTTCAGTGTCAAAGGGGTGGCTCAGGACAAGAAATGGCCAACAGGATAAATATCCTAAGAAGAACAGAAGATGTAGAGCACAAGATGTGAAGCTTTGGCTTTGTGGAAGGCATGGAAAGGATGAGAAAAATAGTGCCACCCTCTCACTATGTCCATTAGGGAACACACTAGTAGGATCCAAAAGCCTAAGGACTCAAGAGATAACTTGCAAGGGTTGCTCTCAACAATAACTGTGCCCTAGTATCTCAAGACCTGCAACAGTACGAGAGACTTAAAATTCCCTTATGTTGCTTGCATGTTGTTTACCGAATATTCGTCTCAAAACATCCTAGTGAAAGAGAAGTAATGGCTATCCTCACTTTATAGATACGAGGAGACAAGTGACCTAACTACACCCCTGCACCCAGCTGTGCTTCATCTGTGAGACTGTCACTTGTACACTGAGATAGGGCTCCATTAAATCACTACAGGCTGCCCTCAGATGGCATCTATCTCCTTAAAGGGGGAAATGACCTGCTTAATGTCTTCTAACGAAGGGTATCAGAGCTTAACAATTAAGAATGTAAATTTATCTCAAGAGCACCCCTTTTGAAAATTCCTACTTGCAGGTATGCCTTAAAACTGGAACTTTCAGAATGATGGCAAGGTCTCTAAAATGAGCCTCATAGTACAAGCACCCGAATGTCACTTCTACACTCATATTTCAAAAGAAACTTAACTTATACTTTCTTAATAAGATTTGGGAAAGGTACAGCAGTTGGACTGATGTACATACAGGGCTTATCCATCTCACGATTCTTTTCAAATTTTGATGGCATCACTTTTACTTGAAAGTACATAGAATTTTCCCACCAAAGTGTAATAGTCTTAGAAAATATACAAGTGCTTGTAAAATGTGTGGTTTCCCCAATCTCCAGATTGGCTGCCCAGTATAATCAACCTAACAGCTGCACTTGGCTTTACATGTTTCAGACAAGCTGTGCCAAGAAGTAATTCAGCTCTTTCAAAGCAAAACCTAACATGTGATTTACTGCAAGAGCTACAGAATATTCTTTTCACCAAAATGGCTGGAAAATACACAAGTGTTCAGTGAAACCTCCTTTCTGGCATGTTCAAAAAGACTAATAAATGAAAGCATAGCAGAGGTATGACATGAGCCAGGACTCCAAGAATAAATACTATACAGCACTGAGAAAAATATTATAAGCATATTTCACTCCAAATGGATCAGATTTACTACTACACACAGTAACTCTAACTCATGATTCAGGGAGGTGGGGTGGGCAATAAAGGACACTCACTCTCTTTAAGAAAAATATTTAATGACACATGGCATTTATACCAACAAAATTATGCAGATCTTCTATAATTCAAAATACCACTCCATTATCAAATATGGTTCCTACAGAAGATCCGTTTTGGTATAGTTTTTACTTATTCCACAACAAAATTCAATCTATATTTTCTGTATTTAGAAAGATTATTAGTAAAGATTTGGTGACTTCTATTTCCCCCCTAGAAGGTGCATTAATGTCACATGTTTTCCATGAAGATCATTAGCTCTAAGTTATAATGTGCTGAGTTAAAGTTTGTAAGCACTTCAAAAGTAAACCTTTCCTTAGGACAAATTCATCATTTCTGTGCATAACACCAAACTGGTTGTGAAAGAAAGAAAAAGAAATTTTAGAAAAACTAGTTTGGCATGTACCATCAATCTTCAAGGAGCTGCTTCACCAAGTCCCATTTTCTAGGAAGAAAAGACAGTTATTTCTGGGCTGTTCAGCATAATGGACCCACAGGCTTAAATTTTTCAACATGTATCAACTCTATGCAAATTTATTTAAATTCCATAATAAATTAATCTGCATACGCTGATCTCATGTCATAAAAAATCCTTCATAATCTCCAGGACACCTCACATTGCTTTATCTCTTGCCATAAGAGTGCAAAGCAAAACTGCTGAAGTAATCATTCCATAAAGTCACAAAAGACAAAGCTGGAAGGAATGGGGACAGAAGAGGAGGACCTTTCCCGGGCTTCAAGATATAAACCATACTGTCTATTCTTAAAGTTCTGCGGGATTTGATAAACTGCTTCATTGATTCAACCATCCAGTCAGATGAGATGAATCTTCCTCTAATGCAGCAGTTAAGAATCATGCAATTCTGTCCCCCCTAAAGGACGTTTGGCATTGCCTGGATACTACTGCTTGTCACAATTGGGGGGGAGGTGCCAATGGCATCTCAAGGGTAGGGAAGCTGCTAAACACTCTCCAATGTACAAGAGAGTCCCCACAACAAAGAATCGTCCAGGCCAAATGTCAGCAGTGCAGAGACTGAAGAAAGGCTGCTTTAATGGAGCCTAAGTATTGCTTTCAGTACTAATGGATTCCACAGCTTTCAGCCACGCCACAAAGATGAATTTTATAGCTCTACCCAGAAACTTCTAATTTCAAAAGGAAAGAGCCAGAACACTACCCCAGGCCTCTAACCAAACACTGTAAAGGGTGATGCCATCCTGATGAGCAGCAAACCACGAAGAACTCGATACCTGGCAAAAGGAGCAGGTGTAATGATTGGCAGGTAATGTCCCCAGCCATCCAGAAACTCCCTATATCTACCCCACCCCATTCAAGTTTGACAATTTCCTCCCTCAATGTCCATCTACTCCTCTTGTATTCCCCACTGTGGAATTTTATAGTGAAATTCTACAGTTTGGTTTTAGGGTTTTGTTTTTTCCCCCAGCAAAGGTATTAAAAAATAACAGGAAAAGCTAGTCACAAGGAATAAAATTAGTTAACAACATGAAGTGCTTTCCATCCTAGAAACTCTGATTTAACAAAATGTGAAAGGCTTGTAAATCAGATCCAGACTTGAAAAGAGACTTAAAGAAACAGTTCCATGAATAAACAAACATCTAACAAAATAATCCTCAAATGAGTATGCGTGCAGATATATTTATGTAACTGCACAGATCCAACTGGGAAAAACAGGAAGCTAAAACTGTTATTTCTCACAACGGTATCTGCAAAAAAAAAAAATGCATATTTAGAGGCTTGGAAGCAGAATTTACACTTTTCACATTTCTTAAAAGATTATAGAACTTTAAAATTCACAATAGGAAAAAATCTTTCAAAAAATTCTAATGAAAAGAAAATCTCAGGCTTTAGAAACATTACACATCAATATGAAATTGATAAAGTTATGATTCATAGTAAAGAATAGTTAATGGCATGGATACACACAGCATCTGATGGGAAGCCAGGTCACAATTAATACACAATACAATACCAGTCCTGTATAAATGCAAGCCAAGTTCTATAAATAAATATATATGAGCAAGGATACACATATGGTCACCAAAAGAGACCAGAAGGTGAGAATTTGCCAAAATGTTAACAATGGCTACCTGAAGAGGAATAAGGTTATAATTAATTTCTATCCTTTCTTTGTGACTTGTTATTTTCCAACTGCAGTGAGAATATTTTGTTTATTCTTTGTACTTACAAAACTAATACAATACTTACACATTTAAACTATTATTTCAGGCACTACCTAAAAAATAAGACAAACCCAAATGAATGTACCAACTTTTCCAGGAAAGAAAATACCTTCAGAATCAACAAAAGCAAACACTTACTGAGCATTATTATTATGTTCCTAGCATTTTTCTAAGTACTTCAAATGTACTAATTTAGTTCAATCAAACCAGAAAAGATGTGTCAGGTAAAAAAAAAAAAAAAAAAAAGAGCCCTGGAATAACAGCAAAGGCAGAAGAATGTTAGTTCCCACTATGAATTTCCATCTGTTTCCATAGCCTGAACTGAGGGAGGTTTGATATGATGGTCTTCACCAGTTCACTCAAAGCTAAACTGAGACCCACATGGAAAAGAAAGGCTGTAGAATGAAGGGGCAGTTGTGCGCCATCTCAAAAACACAGAACCCTACTAAAAGAAAAGGGTGTGATTATGTCTCAGTTCCCCCTTCTTAATATCTGTACACGCATTTCCTTCCTACCATGTTTCTTAAAAAAAAAAAAAAAAAAGGAACCAACTTTTTTTTATACATACATGGACACAACTAATCAAACTAAAACGAAATCTGTGCTACTGTAGATAAAACACTCAGGGAAAAGTTCCATTTGGCTGTTAATCGAGGCAGTCATTTCTAACAATAAAACTGGAGTAAACAAAACCTTTAAGATACATTTTAGTCGTGTTGGGGGACAATAATTGTTCTAGAGACAATCATTTCAGTGTCCGATTAAAGGGGTCTAAGAACAAGTTACTGGGACTCAGCAACAGGCGTCCTGCTTATCAAACACACCCTAAAAAAACTCTACACAACCTTAAATGCACCGTGCGGGGCCAGCAGGAACCGCATCTGTGCGCAAGGCCAGGGCTCCCGCAGCGCAGGCTTGGGAAATGGGGCTTCCCAGTTAAGTGTGGGATGTTCGCCACAGCTCACAGCCTGACACAAGGTTGCAAGCCCGTGGGTGCTGCTCGCGTGGCTTGGGAGCAATCACCGAGGTCTGACCTCAGATTCACTCACTTGCCACCTTCAGAAAAAGGTTCATGAATTGCTTTAGTAACGCACCTGTTAACGTACCCAGAAGTGCACATCTGTTACACACACACGCACACGCACACGCCGGTGGGTCCACCGAGACATCAAGGGGGACAATCTCCAGGTTTCGACCACACGAAAACTATTTAGGAAACACAAAGACGCAAGACACAGGACAGATTAAGCACGCAAATGCGCACGGCACACACAGCGGGAACACAAAAGAGGCGCAGCCCGGCGACTTGACAATCGGGACGGCCGCGGAGCCCACGTGGGGTCCCCGGCGGCCCTGCACCGCGCCCCGGGCCCGCCGCTCCGCCACAAAGCGAGCCCCAAACTTCGCCGCGGGGACCTCCTGGGTCCGCAGGGAGGGACCCCGCGACGCCGCCCGCCCGCCCGCTGGGCCACCGACCCGCCCGCGCCTCGCTCTGGGGCCCCCGCCGGCCTGCGGCTCCCGGGACCTCGGAAGGGGCGCGTCCGCCAGTGCCCGGCGTGTGGCGGCCGCCGCGCTCCCCACGGGACCCCGGCGATGGCCCCGAGGCCGCCCGCCCCCGCCGGGTCTTACCCGCGCCCGTCGCGCCCCGCGCCCCAACGCGCCGAGAGCCGCCGCCGCCGCCGCCGCTCCGCCCGCCCCGGCGCTCGCGCCGCGCCGCCGCCATCTTGGCTCCGGCCGGAAGTGACGTCGCGGCAGCGCGGCCTCCGCGACCGCAACCCCGACCGGGACCGCGACCCCGCTCGGCGCCCCGGTCCAGCTCCGCGGTGGAGCTCTCCTCGCCGCCACCGCGGACCCCAGCGCACCGAGGCGTTGAGCTTCCCGCGATTCCGAATTACCCGAGGACTCCGCGGCCTTTGGCGAAGGCAGGGGAGCGGGAGGTCGGGGCCACCCGCAGGTCGCCCGGTACCTGTCGGGGAAGCCAGCAGGCCCGTTGCCCCGCCGTCCAGGGGCCGCTGTAGCCTCGCGCAGGAAGACCGAACTCCACGAAGGCGGGTCCCGCGGGGTTCGCTGGTCCGTCCATCGCGAAGGCGTGTTCGCTGGCTGCCCGCCCAGAGCCTAGCGCCGGTCCAAGGTGCAGCGGCTCCGGCAGGACATGGCAGTCCCCTTGTCCCTGTGGAACCCGGTGTTTGCAGAGCAAGCAAACAGGGTCTGAAGAACACTGCACAGTGCCCCGGCGGAGGTGAACTAGAGTGAACTGGATGGGAGAGACGTCTGGCCGGCAGGTGGTTGGAACTGAGTCTGGAGCTGCGATGTAGAAAGTTAGGCGTTGTCACTTAGAGATGGCATCTGAAAGCCATGAGCCCTTCAAGATAAATTATCCTGTGAAAATGACATCAAGACGACACTAACACTTGCCCTCTGTGGAAAGGACACCATCTAAAGAACACACTTTTTATTAGGTCAGACACACCTCTGAAATTGTCAAAAGATCTGCTCAGTTCATTTATGTACTCCTGTTCATCCACATATATCCCTGTGTAATCTTATTGTAAAGGGACGGTGCTGTAGCTCATGACCTAATTCTAGAGAACAAATCAATTTACGAAGGCCTTAAAAATTGACAGGGCCAGCCTAAGGAAAAAGGAAGTCAAACTTCCAAAGTTTATTTCTTCCACTCTTTAAGGAAAAGAGATTGTCTATCTGGTGGATGCATGCAAGCAAGTCACTAGTGTGAAGTCATGTGAGTCAAGCAGTCATTAGTCTTTTGCATCCCTTACCTGGATTAATGCCTTTCAACTTGATCTACACGCATCAAAAGCATCTGAGGTGGAAAAAAAGAAAACAAAGTCAGGCCCCACCATTCCATCCACCATCAAAACACTGACATACAAATCAGCATTTTATAAGAAAAGCTATAGGCTGTCTGGTGTTCAGTTGCACAGTAAAGGAAAATAAAGGAATGTCAAGTTAGAAGTGAATCAGAACTAGACAGCATAGTGCCAAGAAATGATTGCTAGAATAGTCAGTGTTTGTCCTCCCTGGCCTTAATCTAAAATGGCTGGATGTATTTGTTTCCTGGGGTTGCTGTTACAAATTTGACAGGTTAACACAACAGAAATTTATTCTCTTAACAATGTGGAACAGAAATCCAGTATCAATATCACTGGGCTAAAGTCAGGGTGTCAGCAGGGCTATGCTTCCTCCTTCCCTCTTCTGACTTCTGGTAGCTGCCAGCATACCTTGGCTCAGGACTCCATTCCTTCAGTCTTCAAGGCCAGCGTCTTCATAGCTCTCTGATCCATCTTCAAATCACCTTATCTAGTCAAATTTCCCTCTGCTCTCTCTTATAAGAAGATACGTGATTGCATGGAGAACCCACCCAGATAATCCAGGATAAACTTCCCATCACTTAGTCACATCTTCAGAAACTCTTTTCATAGTGGTTAACAAGATCACAAGTCCAAGGACAGCCAGAGCAACTTAGTGAGACCCTGTCCCAAAATAAAAAGGTCCGGGGATGTAGCACAGTGGTAAAGTACCCTTGGGTTCAACCCCCTTGCAAAAAAGTACTCTGTCTAAATCTATAATGTGGGTGAAATTCCACTTTATACAGGTGCACCTAGCACACCTTCTGATCAGTTTCTTGCCTTGCGTGGTAGTGCTGTTGTAGAGGACATGATCATCAATCACTAAAACACCCCAGGACTGAGAGCAGTGTCTGGTATGTGATAAGCACTAAATAAACTTGAGGAGTGCTGGGGGTTGAATCCATTGAGCTACACCCTACACCTCTTTTTATTTCTTATTTTGAGACAAGGTCTAAGTTGCTCAGGCTGGCTTTGAACTTACTATCCTGCCGCCTTAGCCTCCAGAGTCTCTAGTATTACAGATGTGCACCCCTGCGCTCTGCTAAATAGATGTTTTTATGGGGGAGAAAAGCCTTCTCCCTTGCTCTGGATGTGGATGGATTAAAGCAAATATGTTGTGGCCCAGACGTTGTGCATTTAAAAGACAGCATATGGCTATAATTGGAACCCCGGGGCTCCTGCTCAGCGTAGCAGCCGGAGGCCTACAGCATTGCTCCTGGAAAGATTAAAGCTTTTACAACTGAGATTAAAGAGTTTACAGCACGTTGCCAGCTAAAATGTAAGTGGGCTTCAAACTCCCCAAATGATAACTGTACTTACTCTATGCTGAGTTCTGTTCTCGACGTGTTTTGCATGCACTTTCTCGCTCATCCTCCCAACAGCCCTGTATGATAAGCACTGTGCTTGAGTACGACTGAGAAACCCGAGGCCGGGGAAGGGGCAGTGAAAGAACCGGCCTAATCAAGTACTAGGACCAGGTCTTGCTCCTAGACAGGTTACCCCCCGAGGGAGCAACCTCCTCACCCCCAGTGCTCACGTGTGTGTGCATATGTGCACCTGCACAAGGACACACAAAAGCTGGGCCAGGAGCCAGTGCAGGCGACTGCTCTACATATGTGCCCTCAACTAGTCATTCCTCCTCCAACATACGCGATACTCTGGGAGGATATTGGGAGGTACTTTTTAACATTTTTTCATGAAGAGGCCATCCTAAATATTGTCCCTGGACTCTCGTGCAGGAACACCTATTAAAGATCAGAGGAAGGGGACCCAGGGCCTGGGAGAAACTGCACTGAATCAACTCATCTTTTGATTGGACAGCACATTGCTTACCTTAAAAAACAAAACCAAAAAAACTGAGTCGCCTTTCCTATCACTACAAATGATTTTCACCAAGATCCAGCATGTCTTCTTGGTTTCTTCTCACCCTTCCCACCCGCCTTCCTTCTGCTACATCATGTGCCCCAGCAAGGAGTCACACCTGCCTCTGGTTCTGACTAGAGAGGAGTGAAAGAAACTCAAAGATAGAAACTCTGAGGATAAAAAATACATCTCATTGTGTAAGAGACACTTTGGGCTACTCAGTTCCACAACATATGGATGATTCTCAGCAGTGGTGGAACTTAATGGTAGGAAGGGAAGAGAGGTCATCTGTAGCAAGCGCCAGTCTGCACTTAACACCAAGTCAATATACTAAGTCCTCTTTTAATCCCCACAACAGCAAGGACAGCTTCTGTTTACAGAAGAAGAAGCTGAAGCTGAAATTCAATGCTGAGAAACGGGCTGGTTGCAGTCAAGGACTTGTCTGGTGTCAAAGTCCTCAATGTGTCTACTGATCACTCTGCTGCCAGCCATGAAGATGCTCTCAGACAGTGGGGACAAAGACACCACCCCTACCCTCCAAGAACGTAGGATCCAGTGGAGGAGACTGGATTTGCAAAAGCAGCTCAGTGTGCAACTAGGACTGCATCCCAACCTACTGAGCAAGCACTTGGCTTACTCCCCAGCCCCTTAGGTAGTTTTTTTTGTTTTTTTTTTTTTTGGTACTGGGGCTTGAACTCAGGGGCACTTGACCACTGAGCCACATCCCCAGCTCATTTAATTTAATTAATTAATTTACTTATTTATTTATTTATTTATTTATTTTTGGTACCAGGGATTGAACTCAGGGGCACTTGACCACTGAGCCACATCCCCAGCCCTATTTTGTGTTTTATGTAGAGACAGGGTCTCACTGAGTTGCTTACGCCTTGCCATTGCTGAGGCTGCCTTTGAACTTGCCATTTTCCTGTCTTGGCCTCCCAAAGAGCTGGGATTACAGGTGTGCGCCACCGTGCCCAGCTTTGTATTTTTAAAAAGAAAAGAAAGAAAACTGACTCCAAGTTGCTAATTTCTAACCAAAGTCATGGTCCCAAAGATACCTTTATTCCACCCTCTATGGAAACCCAGAGCACTGATTCTAGATGTTTGTATTGTCCTCCTTATGTCACGTATTTTTTATAACCAGACATGTAATAAATGAGTTAACAGGCTCGTCCTCCCCCACAGATGCCCCTAAGTGCAGTGTCCACTCCTGTTTCAGAACCTCCAGTGTTCCAACCTCGGAGGCCGCCGTGGTTTATTCCTGAGAATACAAAGGGAAGTTCCGTCTCCATCTTCCTTGCAGGCAGAATTAATTCCCAAATACAACGCCATGAGAGCATGAATAAAACATAGAGGGTGACAACAGAGACATAAAGTGAAAATATTTTTCAGCGGGAAATGCCAGCAGCGTGAAAAGGAGAAGATAAATCAGGTACAGAAATGCGCAGGCTGCACCAAGGTGGTGACGCCATGAGCCAGGTTTGCAGCCTCAGATGAGGCACTGCGGTGTGTCACTTTGAGGCTGTCTGCAGACAGGATGGCGTGTCCTACCTAGCTTGTCATTGCCCACTCATCCCCAGCACGAGCCATCTGTTCCCTGGGGACCCCTGCTTCTACAGAGACACTGCTGTGATAGCCCCATAGTCTGGAACTGCTTGGAGCTTTTCTTCGTCTTGCTTTTTGGCTAGGATTCACTCATGGCTCCTCCTCTGCTGCATCCAGATTTTGCCTTTCATTAGAAGCCAGCTCTTGGATGAAATTTTGCTTCGTTGTATTAATTTCCTAGGGCTGCCATAACAAAATACAGCATCCCAAGTGCGGTGGTTTAAAACAACCGAATTTAGCCTCTCTCAGCTCTGCGGTTGTGGGCAGGATCGGTGCCTTCTGGAGGCTCTGACGGGGGATTATTCCAGGCCCTTCTCCTAGATCTGGTGTTTGCCTTGGCATTCATTGGCTTGTAGACACCTCACTTGAACTGCCTCAGTCTTCAGATGGCCTTCTTATAAGGCCTTCTTTATAAGCTATGGATTTAAGGTCCACTCTAGAGCAGTATGTCCTCAACCGAACTCATTATATCTACAGACACTCTTTTTCAATGAGGTCACATCTTGAGATTCTTTCTGGTAGACATGAATTTGGGGGGACACCATCCAACCCAGTCTGGAAGTAGAGCCTACCTTCATCATTTCATCTTTCTGTAAATCCCAGTATAACCCCCACCAGCAATTATCCATATGCTGCCTGTCCCACTGTACTCTAACTCCTGGATGTGTCTTAGGTCCCAAACATATTCTAAGCCCCTTGAGAATGAAAAGAGTCACATAATATCTCCATTCTAATCCATGATGGGCACAAGCAATCCTTCAATCATTTATATTGATTAATACAGACCAGTGCGCTATTTCATGATATAGAAATGATTCCTGAAATAGAAAACGCATCAGCCATAGCTAAGCAAGTACTCAGGCCGGTGTGTGGAATTGGCTTTTCTTCCAATTGTGCTATATGTGTCCCCCTGCCCTGAAGGGTTTAAGTTCTATGGTAATCATAAGATCCTGAGGCTAACAAAAGAAGGAATGATTCCTCTCCAAAGCTGCACAAGCAGAGTGAGACACAGAGGTCAGTATTTCAGCCTCACAAGGAACCATAGAGGTGTCACAGAGAACACATGCCAATACCTGCCAGGGCAGAGACACCTGATCCAGGTTCATAAGCATCATAGCCAACCTACATAAGCCTCCATTCGAAATCAGCCCATCGGCCAAGTTAGGGTTAACTTTAATTGTACAGCAGTGGTCCCACCTGGGGTGAGATTTTGCGTCTGATGTAAACTTTACAGTGTAAGCCATGTCTAAGTGTGCAGTTGAGCAGCCTTCAGCATCTGTCATCTGTCTCCAGAATTCCTTTTATCTGACAAACTGAAACTCTGTGTCCATTGACAAGGGCTCCCATCCCAACTCCTGGACCCCAGCAACCACCACTCCACTTCCTGTCCATGAACTTGACTGCTCTTGGCATCTCAGGTAAGTAGAATTACATAGATTTGTCTTTTCACATCTGGCTTATTTCCTTTAGCGTATGTCTTCAAGGTTCATCCCTGTTGTAGCATGCATCAGGATTTCTTTTGAAGGATGAACAATATTCTCTTGTATGTATACACGACATTTTGTTTATCTATTCATCTGTCCATGGACACATGCATTGCTACCAACCTCTTGACAGTTGAGAATAATTCTGCTATGAACATGGTGTACAGACACCTCTTGGAGACCCTGCTTTCAGTACTTTTGGGTCTATACCTGGAAGTGGAATTGCTTGTTCATGCAGTCATTTTGTTTTTAATATTTTGAGGAACCAACTACCAGACTGTTAGGGCCATCTTTACAGTCCCACCATCACTGTACAAGTATTATAATTTCTGAACATCTTTTTTTAAATTTTTAAATTTGTAGATGGACACAATATCTTTTTTTTTAAAGGTTTTATTTATTTATTTTTTAAATTTTTTTTAGTTGTAGATGAACAGATATCTTTATTTTATTCATTTTTATGTGGTGCTGAGGATCGAACCCAGTGCCTCACACATGCGAGGCAGGTGCTCTACCACTGAGCCACAATCCCAGCCCGACACAATATCTTTATTTATTTATTTTTATGTGGTGCTGAGGATTGAACCCAGTGCCTCACGCACGCAAGGCAAGCGCTCTGCTACTGAGGCACAATCCCAGCCCCATAATTTCTGCACATCTTTGACAACACTATTTCCTGGTTATCTTTTCTTAAGAGTGGCCATGTTAATGGACATGCTGAGGTATCTCATTGTGGTTTTTGGTTTCTATTTCTCTAGTGATTAGTGATACTGAATCTCTTTTCATATTGTTGGCCATTTGTATATCTTCTTTGTAGAACTGTCCATCCAAATCCCTTGCCCACTTTTAATTGGTTTTTGTTGTGTTGTTGAGCTATGGAGTTCTTTTTATATTATGGATATTAACCCCTTATCAGATGTACAACTAGCAAGAATTCTTTTCCAAATGATGGGTTGTCTTTTCACTCTGATGATTATGTGCTTTGATGCACAGATTTTAATTTTGATACAGTCTGGCATGTCTACTTTTTCTTTTGTTGTCTGTGATTTTGGTGTTATAACCAAGAAGTCATTGCCAAATTCAGTATATGAAGTTTCGAATAATTGTCTATTTTTAACTTTTATGTTTAAGTCTTTGACCCATTTTGAGTTCATTTTTGTATATGGAGTACGGTAAGAAGCCAACAACAGTTTCCCCAAACCATCTGTTTGAAAAAACAGCCTTCTCATTAAAAGATCTTGGCACCTTATTACAACTATTTGACCATATAAGGGAGGGCTTATTTCTAGGTTTAAAAACAGTTTTTAAATGTAAATTTAGCTTCTGTGTTTCTTTTTTTAAAAATATATGTTTCAGCCGGGTGCAGTGGCTCAAGTCTGTAATCCCAGCACTTAGGGAGGCTGAGACAGGAGAATCGCGAGTTCAAAGCCAGCCTCAGCAATGGCGAGGTGCTAATAAGCAACTCAGTGAGACCCTGTCTCTATACAAAACACAAAATAGGGCTGGGGATGTGGCTCAGTGGCTGAGTGCCCCTGAGTTCAATCTCCAGTACCAAATAAATAAATAAATAAATAAATAAAATATATGTTTCAACTTTTGAAAAGCTTTTGATGTTCAGTTTTTGTTTTGAGAATTTATGACCAGAATTTTAAAATTTTTATTTATTTAATTTTTGTTACTAGGGATTGATCCAGGGGCACTCTGTCACTGAGCTGTATCCCCAGGCCTTTTAATTTTTTATTTTAAGACAGGGTCTCAATAAGTTGTTTAGAACCTTGCTAAATTGCTAAGGCTGTCCTAGAACTTGTCATCCCCCTGTCTCAGCCTCCCATGTTGCTGGGTTAACAAGCATGTGTCACCATGCCTAGCTATGGCCAGAAATTTTTAAATGTCTTATGGCTAAGATTTTATACCTTGCGACAATCAATTTTTGCCCCTATTGATAGAGCATAAAATCTAACCCATAACATTGCAATTGCTAAGGAGTAGCTCAGTGGCAGAGTGCAGGCTTAGCCTATACAACACCCTGGGTTCAGGCCCCAGAATGAATGAATGAATGAATGGTGATCAAGAAATGGAAGGTTGATTAATGTGAAGGTTGAATACATTGGTAAAAATACGGTTGTTATAGTTTTATTTATGTTATAGTTTTATTATGTATCATTTCCCCAATTATTTTTAATACGCCCATTCTTCATGTGAAATGGCTCTCCCTTGTAAAATCTGCAAGGACCATGCTTAGCAAAGCCAAAGAGGCCACCAACTAAAACCCCCTAATGATGAGTGAACTGAAGCCTCACTTCCTGAACTGTAGTTACCTGACCTAAAAATACACACAAACCCAGCTCCACGGGGCCTGCAGAGGGACCTTCCCCCTTCCAGGGGTGCTCGATGACAGTGCTCCGTGACAGCTCTGAGGAAAGCTTTTATGTCCTCTACTCCAAGAGCAAATGTCAAAAAAGTGTACCAGCAAGACTGGAACCTCCTTAACATCCTCTTAGGCCAGTCGGGATTAAAGTCTGCTTTCCGAGAGAGACAGGCCCAGGAAGAGGAAGCAGCAGGCGCTGGCCATGGTTTTCCAGTTTCCTCCCTGGACGTGATGGAAGTGTGCAGTGGGTGTTCCTAGGAGTCACTGACACTCATCAGGGAGCATCACACATCACAGTGCCTTCAGCACTTCTTAGAGCAGATGTGATGAAATGTCATCACTGTAGTGACAGGAGGGCAAGCAAGCATGACAGCAGGAAGTAGACTAATCTTGTGTGTAAGTTACAAATGGCGCTGAAATGTAAAACTGGCTCCTGTGTTTCCTTTTTTTTTTTTTTTTTTTCCTTGTGGTGCTGGAGATTGAACCTTGTGTTTCCTTTTTAAACTATTTGTTTCAGTCTTTGAAATTTTTCGGGGGGGGGGCATTTTATTTTTGTTTTTAAAGATCTATGGTTTAAGAATTTGTATGAGCTTAGTTATACTCAACAATAACAATTGTTTAAGCTTACTTGTATGCAATTCACCTTTTATTACAGGTGACATAGGAGGAACACTACAAAACAAAGAAAACCACAATATTATACAACTTAAGACTTACATCATATCCTGTTGAAATGCCACTATGGAATTTGTACATTTGAAGTTAAAAGAGAATGTTCTTTCTGTGACAAAAACCAAACCTCATTACTTTATAGGTATTTAATATATAATATATAAAATGCATGATGAAGACATATAAATATATGATCTAATATGAAATAGGCAAATGTATTTATCCAATATGAAATTATTATATTATCTATATAAAAAGTCACTATTCTAAATCAGAGATCAAGATCACTTATAAGATCATTTTATCTTAAAACATTATTGTATATTCTTTCCGTGAGTTGGAAGATACCTAAATAATAGAACAAAAGTTGAAAACAGGAAAAAATTTCTCCTCTAGATCTGTAGTATATATTTTAACAAGCAGTTGCAATTCGAAAAGCCTGAGTATAATTCTAAGAATGATATGCATGAGGCTGGTCAAGATCGTGGTGGTGGTTTCATCCTTTCTAGCTCTGCTGAACCTTTGAAGATTTCTGAGCTAAATGTGTAAAGGAAGAGCCAGGGATAGATTTTTGTTTGTTTTTTCTGTTTCACCTCATGCCTAAAATAATAATGGCTGCCATACATACCTAGAATGTGGTAGGGCAAAATAGTGAAAAAAAGAGGGGGAAAATAACTGGGCGCAACGGAAGTTTCTATAACGTCCTTCTGACCCGAAGAGTGAATATCCTACAACTCATGTTCATAATGTCTCCACCCAGGCATAACAATGAATCGTAGGCCAGAGAAAGCAATCTGCCAGGAACAAACGTTAAAATAACATCAAAATTGTGTTAGCCAGCGTTCTTCAGAGAAACAAAACCCGTGGGACATATGTATCAGAGAAACGAGAGCGAGAGGTTTATTATAATGAATGGGCTCACGTGTTTATGAAGACTGGCAAGTCCCAAATCTGCAGTGCAGGCAGCAGTCTCAGGATCCAGGACAGTCAATATTATAGACCTGTTTCAAAAGTGGGTAGGCTGGAGACCCAGGAGAACTGATGGTGCAGATGAGGTCTGGAGGCCGGCTGCTGGAGGACGCTCTTCTGCTCATTGTTCTAGTCAGGTCTTCAACTGATGAGAAGAGGCCCACCTGTGTTACAGAGGGCAATCTGCTTTACCAGAAGGCCACTGATTTAAATGTTAATCTCATCCCCAAATACCTTCCAAGTTCATGCATAAAATTAACCACCTCAAAGATATAGATATACTAGTAAATGGCACCTGATATTATTGATTTTTGTCTTGGAGGCTATGTGTGCAGATAAAGTGGGTTTTTCCCAATCTATAATATTCCTCCTGAAAGCGTAGTGCTAATTACTGATGCCAGATCTTTGGCATTTGATTCGCTTTGTTCTCTTGTGCACATGAACTTCTGAGTGAAGATTATTCCCACATGGGTGCAATGGCACACACCTGTAGTCCCAGCTACCCAGAGACTGAGGCAGGAGGATCACGAATTCAGTCAGCCTGGCCAATGTAGCAAGACCCTGTCCTGCACCACCTGAAAAAGTACTCCTCCAAAAAGAAAAAAAAATACATTAAAGTAAAGCCAAGCTTGATGGTGTTTATGCATCTCTTAGTATTTGCACAGCTTTAGCTGCAGATTTACACATGGAATTCAGGCAAGTCTTGACACGAGTTCTGGAAGAATTTTTCTTACTGCTTCAGCACTATTTTATAACAAAGTGATTTTTTTAATATTTTTTTACTTGTTGATGGATTTTTATTTTATTCACTTATTATGTATATGTGGTGCTGAGTATCGAACCCAGTGCCTCACGCATGCTAGGCAAGTGCTCTACCACTGAGCTACAGCTCCAGCCCACGAAGTGTTTTTAATATAGACATCTTTACCCAACATTATTAACCAGTAGAAAGAAAAGCACTTCAAACTTCCTAGAGGAAAATGTGTTTGTGTTCTGTGTGCACACACATGACATTTGTTGGGAAAAAAAAAAACCTTCACAACAACATTACATTTAAAAGTAAAAATAAAAATATGGATATAACATCATCAAGTATAAAAAATTATTTTTTCTTTTAAATAACCTCTTACTCTGGAGTCTTCTACAGGAACGGAATCTGGTATTTCCCCTTCATTTGTGTCCTTTATCTATTTTACTGCCTTGCTCGTAAGATGAACTGAGCCAGAATTGTGGAACTAATTGGTATTTGTGTCACTAGATTGACGAGGTGTCAATGCAAGGTCCAGTTAGTCCAGATTCATTTGTTCATTCAGAATGGATTCATTGAGTATCTTGTGAGGCTCAGGAGATTCCGTGTGAGCAGACAGACCTTGGCCTTCATGGATTAGGGGTTTATAGTTGGCGAACCAAGCCAGCGTCTGCTCTGCCTGGAGATCGCGGCTTCAAGTGCCACCACATTCACGTCCCTTCAGCTCCATCTGCATTCACTGCTCACCACGGGCCCCTGGACCCTGGCACCCTGCTTCCCTTCCTCACTTCCCTCTCCTGCCTGTCCACATGTCCTGGATCCTCCCCATCCCTGAGCAGGGAGAGATTCCTCCCATCTCTGCGCTCCCTAGACTTCCCAGAGTGCATCTGTTCCATGGCATCTAGAATCTTCTACCTGGTAGTCTCATTATTTGCATGCACATCTGTTTCTCCCTCTAGACTGCTAATGGCCTCAGGACAGGACCCAGGCTATTTACCCTGTTGCATGTGTGGCACAGAACTCTGCAAACATTAGGTACAGCCGATAGGACAGGCAATGAGTGAGTCTGGGCGAACCATTCAACCTCATTCGGTCTGATGTGGGAAGTAAGCTGGGGTGCGGACAGCATGCCACTTCCATAAATGTCCGCAATGATATTTTTCATCCTGCTTTCTCTTACACGGGATCTGATTAAACACATCTCTGTCTTACACAGAAGTCTGGATTCATGACCTTGAACTTAAAGGGTACAGAGTACCCTATTCTGGTCCTTGTGGGCTCTGCCTCCCCCAGAACCAGCCAATTTTCAGCCAGACAATAACCAAGTGGCCACCAGCCAGACTGTCGGACTCCTCATGTACAGAAATCATCCCTCCAGATCTTCCCTCCTGCCTCAGGCCATCCCCTGCTCTGACACTTTCCTGGTTACCTTGTGACCTCTGCACAGACCTGTCCCACCTCTCTCTCCACTTGGCTTCTTGCGCATGCAGATTTTTCAAGTCATAGTTCAAACTCAAACCCAGATGCACTTGAATAATTTTGTTCATCTTATTGCTCTTCAAAATGTCCCTCTTTCTGCCCCTGCTTTCTAAAAATGTCTCCAGCCTTCATGATTCAACTTTCTGCCTTCATCTTGGAGAACCCTGTCCTGACCCCTTGGGTGGGGTCTTTCAGTGTCCTATCATGCATGACTCCTTTAAAACACCATTACGTCAGCATTCCCCATCTTGTTCCCATGCCAGGTGGCCCCAGGAGGCCGAGAACCCTTCAGCCCACCTCTAGATTATCTTCTTGTCTGGATTACTAATTAAATTCCAACACAAATGCTGTGGGAAGCCTGAGGAAGAAATTAGGGTCTTCAGGGCTGGGGATGTAGCTTGTGGGAGCATGCCCAAGACCCGGGGTTTCCATCCCCAGCACTGGAAAGCAAGAAAAAGGAGGAGGGGGAGGGGGAGGGGAGGGAGGAGGGGTGGTAGTAGTTAGGTAAATGTTTATGCTCATCTAGGTTTTCCTTAGAGAAGGTGGTACTCAGGCTGGGGAAGTATAGCACTTGCCTAGAATGTGCGAAGCCCCAGGTTTAATTCCCCAGTACTGCAACAAAAAAAGGAGGAGGAGGAGGCGACAAGGTTGAGGATGGCGACAAGGATGGCAGCAGCTGTTGCTCTTTGTGTGGGTCACAGTCACATTTTTTTAAAAAATATTTTTGATGGATCTTCATTTTTTGTTTATTTATACTTGGTGCTGAGAATCGAACCCAGTGCCTCACACACGCTAGGCAAGTGCTCTACCACTGAGCTATAATCCCAGCCCCATAGCCACATTTTTATGCATCAATTTAATAAGTAACTAATATTTTCCAGGTTCTTCCAGACATTCATTTTTATCATAGGGTATTCCTATTTATTGTGTTCATTATTTATATTTAATGGGTTTACATCAGGCATAATAAAACATCAGTGAAATATTTAATTTTAGCTTTAAAATCAGTTTTAGCATATTTAACCAAGTTTGCCAATGCAGTTTATACCTTGACACATGGCTTTTAAAAACTAGTTCCATTGTAATTCAATTCAACCAAGAAAAAAAAACTTCAATAATTACCATGTTGTACTGGTACCTTCAAGAAATTCAGAGACTAGGAAGATGGCGACGTAGCTCAGGGTAGAGTATTTGCCTCCTACCATGCACAAGGCCCCAGGTTCAATCCTCAGCACCAAAAAAGGAAGAGAGAAAAAAAAAAGATACTGAGACACTAGTAGATGCTGAAAAACTACTTTACCTTGCCTTTAAGAAGTTTATTACTTTAAGTGTAAATATACAGTAATAATGCTAAATACACATACATATTTCAAACATCAGTAATAACTGCAGTGATAGCAACAAGAGCACTAATGATCAATAACATTTTTGAGCATTTGCTATGTCTTGTATGTAAATACTATTTTATGCACATAGCTGAGAATGAGGGAGGGGAAATACCTGACAGAGAGACGGGCCACTCCTGGGAGGTTGGAAGCAGAGAGGGAGGCGGACAAAGTCAACCAGAAAGGGCCCCCACCGTAGTTATAGATCATAATATGTTTGATTTTTAGGAACCTCGTTGCAGCTATTAACTTAGAGAGCTTAGGCATTATGGTTATCCTTGCTTTGTTGATAAAACCCAAGGGTGCATACTATGCTGTTTGGGGGGAGGAACCTTGAGTCAGACAATATGACCAAATATCCTGGCTTCACAACCGGCAGGTTATATGACCCCAAGTCAGTTACACATTTCCTGAAAGCTTCAATTCCAATAGCTGTAAGTTGGGAGTGGGATTCAATGAGATGGTACGTGCAGATCACTCTGCATGGTGCCTGGTTTACAGACATCTTGGCTGTTAGCATCATTTATTTTAGGGTAGCCAACCTGGAATTTCACTAAGGGAGCTTCAATTTCTGTTTCCCTTCCAATGCAGGTTTCCGCTCTAGAATATCAAAAGTTATGTGGATTTTCTGATTTGGAGATCAGCAGTGGGCCTGAAGTTCCTGCTGGCACTAACTACTACATTTCAAAAATCAGAACATGAAAAATGCAGCATGTGTTGGTGTGGTAGAAGGCACCAGGAGGATTACAGCCCATTCCATTTCTTTTCTTCTGTTTCTTCCTGCACCCCCGCCCCTTCCAGTACTGAGGATCTAACTCAGGATCTCACATGTGCCAAGTAAGATCTCTACCAGTGAGCTCCATCCCCCAGCCCTTTTAATTTTATTTTGAGACAGGATCTCACTAAGTTGCCCAGTTGGCCTTGAACTTGCAATCCTCCTGCCTTAGCCTCCTGAATACCTGGATTATAGGTATGCCTATGGAACCACCACACCTGGTTCCATTCCATGTCTTCACAGAACAACAGGTTTGAAAAGATTCAGAAGGCCTGGTGAAACCACCCATTCTAACACCTTCCATCCCTGTGGGGATCTACTATCCACAAAGGAAAAGAGATGATGGGCTGCCTGTCATCCTTAGGAGCCTCAAACCTTGTCCTTGAAACCTTATTGCCACCAGGCTCAGATGACCTTGGCCACCTATCCAAGGGACAAGCATCCATTCATTCATGTCCCATTATCAGCAGTTCTGTGGTACGCTTTAGGGACAAGAAGAGGAACTGAATGAGTAACTTGGCCTTCTTTAAGTAGAAAAAGATCACCATAAGGAAAGAGGTTTGAAGTTTGGTGGTGTGGACACTAGCATCTGTCCCCCCGGAATCTAGCCCTCTTTCCTAACAGAACTAGACTCGGTTCCAGTGCCCTCCCCAGAAGGATGTGCGGTCCTAGAGTCAGGCAAATCCAATCATCACCATCCCATTCTCTTTTCTATGATTGGGGAGAAAGTGAATCAAGAAAGAGTGCATCATTCTTCTGGAAGCCTGTTGGACTGGGGTCAGGCATAGGATCATTTATGAAGATAATTCAAATGAAAGAGAGAACCTGCCCCATCTCATATTATTGCTGTCCAAGCAAAATATAGTACAATTCTTATACAGAATTTAAATTTTTCTAGGAAGTATTTTAGCGGGGTACCAGGGATTGAACTCAGGGGCCCTTGGCCACTGAGCCACATCCTCAGTCCTATTTTGTATTGTTTTTAGAGACAAAGTCTCACTGAGTTGCTTAGTGCCTCACTTTTGCTAAGGCTGGCTTTGAACTTGCGATCCTCCTGCCTCAGCCTCCCAAGCCACTAGGATTATAGGTGTGCGCCTGGCCCTTCTAGGAAGTATTTTTAAAAGATTAAAAAGGAGCATAACTTATGCCATCTGCTTAAAACATTCAAATAAAAACAATAATCTTATATAAAAAAGGAAGAATCAACAATCTTAAAAAAAGAAGTTAGAAGTCGGGCATGGTGGCTCACACCTGTAATCCCAGCACTTTGGGAGGCTGAGATAGGAGAATCATGAGTTCAAAGCCAGCCTCAGCAATGGCGAGGCGCTAAGCAACTCAGTGAGATCCTGTCTCTACATGAAACACGAAATAGGGCTGGAGATGTGGCTCAGTGGTCGAGTGCCCCTGAGTTCAATCCCTGGTGCCAAAAAAAAAAAAAAAAAAAGAAGTTAGAACACTCATTCTTCTTGTTTTTTTCAAAGCTTACTAAAAAACTACAACAATCTGGGTGCAGCACTGGAAACCACCTCAGTGCCCCTGGCTAGCTGGCTGGATAAAGAAGCTGCAGTAGAGACAGACAACAGAGTGGCATTCGGCCTTAGAACAGGAGGTCCTGCCACTGGCAATGTGGAGGACCCATGCCAAGTGAAGAAAGCCAGACACAGCAAAACACCGCAGGATCTCTCTTCTATGTAAAATCTTACCAAAAAAAAAAAAAAAAAAAAAGTCAAATACATAGAAAGAGAATTCTGGAACTGTGGATACCAGAGGCAGGGGTGAGGTGTTGGGTGTTGGGTGGAGACTGGGGAGATGAAGGTTGAAGGGTGCAAAGTTGCAGTTATGGATGGCTGAGTCTGAAGCCCTAAAGAGCACCGTGGGAATTATAGGCAAATTTTTGTGGTATGCTGGATGCTTGCTAAGAGAGATGCTTGCCCCACCCACACTCAGGTAACTCGGGTAACCATGAGATGATGGGTGTGTTAATTGGTTTGATGGTAGAAACCACTGAACTGAATATGTGTATATCAAGACATCATTTTTTACACCATATACATATAAGAGAGTGTGGTGCTGGATAAGGAGACAGATCAATGGAATGAAATCGAGATTCTAGAAATGAATCCATGCATTTACGGCAATCAATTCATGACCAGGGTACCAGGATGATTCAATAGGGAGAAACAGTCTGTTTGACAAATAGTGCTGATCCAACTGGATAGCCACGTGGACAAGAGCGAAGCTGGATCCCTGCCTCTCTCACATTCGACCCAGAATGGACCAAATACCTGAATGCAGCAGCTAAAACTAATAGAAGAAAACATAGCAGTAAATTGTCATGACCTTGGGTTGTAGTCAATTGACTCTTAGATGTGGTAATAAATGCAAAAGCTGCTGAAGAAAAAGTATTTAACTTGGACTTCAAAATTAAGACTTTCCTCTTCCTCCTCCTCCTCCTCCTCTACCTTCTTCTCTTCCTCCTCCTTTTGTGGTGTGCTGGGGATGGAACCCACATTATGAGCCCCGAATTTAAAAGTTTTGTGCAAACCAGATGTGGTGGTGCACACCTATAATACCAGCTACTTGGGAGATTGAGGCAAGAAGATCACAAGTTCAAGAGCAGCCTGGGCAACTTAACAAAACCCTGTCTCAATAATAATAATAATAATAATAATAATAAGAGCTGGGGTGTGGTGACACACACCTACCCCAGCTACTCGGGAGACTGAGGCAGGAGGATTGCAAGTTCGAGGCTACCCTCAGCAATTGAATGAGGCCCTACGCAAGTTAGTGAGACCCTGTCTCAAAATTTTAAAAACAAGGCTGGGGATGTTGCTCAGTAGTTAAAAATCCCTGGGTTCAATACCCAGGATGATGATGATGATAATAATAGTAATAACAACAACAACATTAAAAACTTTTAAAGGGCTGGGCATGTAGCTCAGTGATAGAACAGGTGCCTAGCTCCTGTGAGGCCTGTGTTTTATCCCAGGTACTGGGGAGAAAACATTTTGTGCATCAAAGGACATTAACAAGAAAGTGTAAGGCAATCCAGACAGTGGAAGGAGATACGGACTTGCATCTCAGATACACTGTTGGTATCCAGGATACATAAAGAGCTTCTACAACCCAACAATAAAAAGAAAAATAGCCTAACTCTTTTTTACAGAACAAAAGATTTGAATAGACATTTATCCTAAGGAGAAAGACAAATGGCCAATAAGCACATTGATAAGATGTTGAACATCATTTCTTATCAGAGAAATGCAAATCAAAACCATAAAAAGATGCCACTCCACACCCCCTAGGGTGGCTGCCTTCAGGAGGTGAACAGGGGCCAGTGCCAGCAAGGACTTGGGACCTTGGAATCCTCAGACGTTGCTGACGAATGTGCAGTGGTACAGCAGTTCTGGAAAACCATTTGGCAGCTCCTCAAAAAAGTGAGACATGGTCACCCCTGACCCAGCAGCCCGCCCCCAGAGACATATCTGAGAAAACTGGAAACACGTGTTCACACAAAAATCTGTACACAAATATTGCATGCAACATCACAATAAGCCCCACACAATCAAGCCCTGCGCTGTGTTTGTGCAATGGGATATTATCCAGCCAGACAACAGAACAAGCGGCGACGCGTGCTTCCACAAGAATAACCCTGAAAACATCATCCCACGTGAAGAAAGCCAGAAGCAAAAAGTCCCGTGTTGTTTGATTTCACTGATAGGAAACACCCAGAATAGGCCAATCGAATCCATGGAGACAGAAAGCGGATGGGCGGTTGCCATGGGCGGGGAGCAGAGAGGAAGGGGAGCGACTGCAAATAGGTGTCAGGGTTTTTTTGGGGTTGATGGCAATTTCCTGCAATCTGCTGATGGCTGTACAACTTGGTGAATAGGCTAAAAATTACTGACTTGTATACTTTAAAGGAGTGATGTTATAGTATGTGAATTATACCTTAATTTAAAAAAAATCGCTAAGATACTCAAATCCCAACCTCTGCGTTATTTGCTGTGAGCATGTCACGTAATGAAATGAGCAGTAAATACACAGCAGCTGAGAAGCCAAGCTCCCAGATGACTAGAGAGCTAAGCAAGTATGGTTTTTCTTTTCTTTGATTGAAGGCGACTTTCATTATTCCTGTCAAAATGGCAGAACAACATAGGTCACAGTTTTCCCTGCCCCAAAAGCAACCTCTTGGAGAACCTATTTCAAAAAGAGAGGTGGGCAGAAGGGGAGCGTAGTGGAAGAGGGCTTGCCTCGCATGCCCAAGGCCCTGGGTTCCATCCCAGCACTGCAAAAATAAAATAAAATAAAAAATAAAGAGTGAGAAAGATGGCTTCCATAAATGAGCAAAGGTAGCAAAAATCAAGTATAAGCCCCCCCAAGAGGCCGTCTACATGTGGTTGTCCAAGCATTGACAGTTCGAGGCTGGGCAGAAACAGCTGGACCAGCACAGAGAGGCCTGGTTGGAGGGAAGATTTCAACTTCCGCTCTTACTTCTCCCCCAAGTGGCCTCATACAGTTATTGACCCCCCTTCAGCCCAGAGATCCCGGGTGACTGGCCCCTAAGGCAGAGCCAGGCCTTGCTGGGCAGAGTTGATGAGAACAGGTGCAGCTGCCTTCTGGCCCTCTCACCTTCACCTGCCATCTTCGGCTTCCCAGGGCAGGTGGGTCTCAGCCCAGAGAAGCAGCCTCCATGCTGCCCTGCCAGGAGTTTTCCTGGGCCTCAACAATTACCAAGCAGCGGATAATGAGGGCCAAACAGATGGACCCAGGACTGTGGCTGGAGATTCTAACAAACCTTCACAGAGACCAATAGGCAAGATTAAAAATGCAGGTAGCCAAGATCGAACAAATGCCATTAGTGAATTCAAGCCACATAAATAAATGTGTGCATACATGCATACGTACGTTTACAAGTTTACATATATACACTAAACATTACATATCTGCATTATGTATGTGTGTTTATATAAATAAGAAAAAACTATATACACCCAAACCAGAATGCATCGTGGTTTTTGAGTACATATGGGAAAATATTTCAAAAAATAGATCATGAACTAGGCCATGAAAGAAACCTCAATAAATTCAAAGAAGTAGGAATTTATATATATATATATATATATATATATATATATATGCCATATTGATCATGTTCTTCAACTCAAATGCAATAAAATTAGAATTTAATAAAGAGCACCACAAAAATACCATATGTCTGGCAAACTAACATATGAAGAAATAACTCATAGCTTGTAGAGGAAATCAAAACCATCTTAGAACTGAATCACAATGAGAACATTTCTCTAGCACTGATAACCAATAAGGACCATTTCCGACATGGTTAGCAATGTGCCTGCCCGCGGGGTGTTTCACAGTCAAGCTGACCTCCTCACTGGGGAGATGATGCCGCATGCTTTTAAACACTAAAAGTATAAGTGACTCTAATTTATTTTATTTATTTTATTTTGGGGATGGAACCCAGGGCCTGGGGCATTCTCGGTAAGTGATGAGCTACTTCCCCAGCTGGAGAGTTTTGGATTTTTGTACTAACCTATAGCACACATAAAGAGTTTGATTTTTTTTTTTTTCATTAAAAATCAAAAAATGGGGCTGGGGTTGGGGCTCAGTGGTAGAGCACTTGCCTAGCATGTGTGAGGCCCTGGGTTCAATTCTCAGCACCACATATAAATAAAGGTCCATTGACAACTAAAAAATGTTTTAAAAAATCAAAAATGTTTCATACTCAATGAAGAAATAACTCAGTGAAGTTTTACTGGAATGATCTTAGTCAAATACCTGAATGATTAACTCAAGATGAAGAAATGCTCTGTGCCAACGGCCACCAAAAAGGAGGCAGGAATCCACCCCCTGCCAATCCCTCATTGCATAGAATCTCCAGCCTCGTGTGGACACATTAGTGGGGTTGGCTCAGGGTAGGGCACTGGGAGAGGATGTCCCGGGGAGGCCCGCCCAGGTTTCCAGTTCTCATTCTAGCTGCACCTCCAGAGCCTCCTTAAGGCCACCATGTACACGGCCATTCTCAACGCCCCACTGTGAACTAGAAATTTATTTGGGGGAGGGGTGTGTATGAGGGATTGAACCCAGAGGAGTTTTACCACTGAGCCACATCTGCTGCCCTTTTTACTTTTTATTTTGAGACAAGGTCTCTCTAAGTTGCTTAGGGTCTCGCCAAGTTGCTGAGGCTGGCCTCAAACTTGTGATCCTCCGGTCTCAGTCTCCCAAGTTGCTGGGATTGCAGGTGTGGGCCATCGTGCCCAGTGGCATTTCTAAGTTAATAAGTAAACTGGGCGGGTGTCATTTTTATATGCCAGGGTTAGTTTGGTAACAGCACCCTAAAATTTTTGGAGGAAACTGCCCTCCCTGTTTCCAGGCTGTGTGGGCCATGTGGATGTAACTCCAGGCTTTAGGATGGGCTGCACTGCCTCTCCAGCAGCTCCAGCATTTCCAGGGCACATGACTGACTTAGATCTGGAAAGATGGATTGGTGATCAATCTGCCCTTTTGCAGAGTTGTATTTTTTTGTTGTTGTTGTTACTTATTTTTGTGAAACAAATACTCTCTGACCTGTTAAGAGTACAGGTAGGGGGCTGGGGCTATAGCTCAGTGGTAGAGCGCTTGCTTAGCATGCGTGAGGCACTGGGTTCGATCCTCAGCACCACATATAAATAACAAATGAATAAAATAAAGATTAAAAAAAAAAAAAAGAGTACAGGTAGTGCCGGGCACGGTGGCGCACGCCTGTAATCCCAGCACTCTGGGAGGCTGAGACAGGAGGATCGCGAGTTCAAAGCCAGCCTCAGCAAGGGCAAGGCGCTAAGCAACTCAGTGAGACCCTGTCTCTGCATAAAACACAAAATAGGGCTGGGGATGTGGCTCAGTGGCCGAGTGCCTCTGAGTTCAATCTCCAGTACCAAAAAAAAAAAAAAAAAATAGAGTGCAGGTAGTAACACATGTTAAGTATGGAGCAGGTTGGAGTCACGTTTACCATCATATAGGCAGAAAGGCCTAGAATAAAGATTAAAAAAAAAATAAAGCACTAATTAAAAAAAATAGGGAACCAAAAGATGAAGAAGGGCAAATTCCTGATGACGGCATTTAGGTACCATAATCCAGACATACCTGAAGTTAGATGTATTCCTGAACTTTCTGATTATGCAAGTCAGTTTTTTTTTGTTTTTTTGTTTTTTGTTTTTGATGCTGAGGATTGAACTCAGGGCCTAATACTTTACCACTGATTTATGTCTCCAGGCCAATAAATTCATTTTTAAAAATTAAGCTAATTTAGGGTTTATGATTTACAATAGGAAGAGTTCTGGTCAACACAACTAATTTAAAAAAAAGTTTTAGAACACAATTGAATTGCGAATCAGACTTCTGTTCTAATCATCATCAACAAATATGGATGCCTTCTGAAAAGAGAAGGGACAATATTATTCCCTTTGCTCAGATAAACAATTATTCTTCATTTTAAAATGCATTGTTTTTTTTTTTTTTTTTTGCTCAAATAACAAAGAACTATAATGAGTTTTATGTCGACCTAAACTTGGAGAGCTGCCTGCATACCAAGACCCCCCTAAGTACCTATAGGTGCCGCTGGTTTGAGAAACACAGAGGTTCCCTGCCCACATGTCCACCTCCTTCCTTCCACAGAGGATTCCAGCATTCCAGTTCTGTGTGGAAGGGTGTTTTTTGTTTTTTGTTTTTTTTTTTGTACTGGAGATTGAACTCAGGGGCACTCAACCACTGAGCCACATCCCCAGCCCTATTTTGTGTTTTATGTAGAGACAGGGTCTCACTGAGTTGCTTAGCACCTTGCTATTGCTGAGGCTGGCTTTGAACTTGTGATTCTCCTGTCTCAGCCTCCCAAAGTGCTGCGATTACAGGCTTGAGCCACCGTGCCCAGCTAAGGGTGTGCTTTGAACATGACATGCTCAACTCCTTTTTCACAAGATCTAGTGAAAAAAAACATGTAACTGGACAGGAAAATGATGAGATCTTCACTTACACAAACACAATTGCTTTTCTTCTGGTTCATGGGAAAGTGCTTTGGGTGCTCATTAGTGCTGCCATCTTGAAACTCGCCATATTATGTACCCTCTGCTCCTCCAAGAAGATCATTATGGGGAGAAGACTACAGGACCCAGGGAAGGAACAGAGAACCTGGATATTAAATTCTGAGCGTACTTATATGCATGAGTGCTTTTTGACAGGGCAAAACCAGATTACATATCAATATTTACATTCAAAGAGCAAAAGTACCATCCAACTTAATGAGAATTTTAAAACCTCTTTTCTATCAGTCTCATTTGCACTTGAAAAAAGCTGTCAGTCAAAGAAAAAATTATTAATTTTTTTTGTTAGTTACTAGAGAGATGATCTTTTTGGAAGAGTGTGTCTTCCTTTTTTAGTCCACAACATGTTTTCCAACTTGAAAGTGCTCATCTTTCTGAAGTCCATGGGCTTCAGTTTTCATGCCTTGAATTAAAGGGAAGTTGCTTTGGATAAAAATAGACTCACAGGGAAAGGGATTTGCAACACAGAAATGTTCATCTAGTGCATTTGGTGGCAACCAGGCAAGTTAGGGCCGATGTAGTGATCTAATGCACAGTTTGAAAAACCATCATTGTCTAGGTGGAGGTAGGGAGGAGAGGCGTCTCCTCCTGACAGCTCTGCAGGTCTCCCAAGCTGGCGATATGCTGGAGATTTGGGGCGGGGGTAGGGGGATCAATTCTGCATCATAGTAAAACCTATTGCTGAGGTTTCTCTTTTCAAAAGAGAGAGGTAAGAGCATGTGAACCCCAGAGCATATTGATAAGGTGTGAAAGCAGCAAAGCAATCTAAATCAAAATGAATTAATGGCTTCTTTTCCAAGAGTGATCCTCCCAACCCCTTCCCTCCTGATTCCAGGGTAGACATTTCCCAGCTCAAGCTGCTGCGTCCTTCCCTTTTCTTTGCTGTGCTTTTTCTACCGGTCCTCTTGGTATTCCAGTTCTTAATCTAGTTGGGGTTGGCTCAGTCAGTTTCTCTAGACAGGTGGCAGTGGCATGTGCTTGGAGCCCTGGGCACATGCAGTCCCCCTGGCGCCTCTCCACAGGTTTCTTTGAAGATTCCCTGATTGGTACTCACACTGAATAGCTTAGAACTCTGCCTGCGTCACACCTGCTTCTGCTCTGAGCTCCCCAGCACTGTGAGATGCCCCGCATTGGCACCTTACAAGGACTATGAACCTCCCTGGTGCCGGAGCACTCTGGGGCCAGTGTCCCCACATCCTGTCCCCCTCCTGTTTGTCCCCACACCTCTTACCTTGCCCTTGTTCTCCATTACCACCCTCCACTGAGTTCTCCTTTAGGGGACTGGTTCCAACCCACCCTCCCCTACCCACCGCCCCACCCTTAAGCTCAGGGGACCGCCCCAGTTCATTGTTCTTTTTTTTTTTTTGGTACCCGGGGATTGAACTCAGGGGCACTCGACCCCTGAGCCACATCCCCAGCCCTATTTTGTGTTTTATGTAGAAACAGGGTCTCACTGAGTTGCTTAGTGCCTCGCCCTTGCTGAGGCTGGCTTTGAACTTGCGATTCTCCTGTCTCAGCCTAAGTGCTGGGATTACAAGCGTGAGCCACCGCGCCCGGCTCAGTTCATTGTTCTTTAAAATGACATGCTGATGAGGACAGTGGAAACATCATGATTTTTGAAGCTAGATATAATTTTGTGCCCTTAAGGTTACTTACCCATGGTCCCATTTTGTGAGGTCACTGTGAGGACCAGGACACAAGGCTCCTGGAAGGAGGTGGTATCCAGAACTGAGTGTCAACTTCGTAAGTGCTGTCGTTTTTTGTTTTTGTCTCTTAGGGGCAGAAATGTCTTTGATAGAGCCACCTTTGTTCATACTAGCCGGAGGTGGTCACTGAGCCTGTTTACCTTGATAGCTCCCAATCTGGAACGTTCTGTTCCTTTCTTGACAGGCAGCGCTGCTGTATGGGAGAAGGCGCCCCCTCGTGGCCATCCTGGAGAGTTGCAGGTATTTTCTGTTTGGGGCATTTTAAGGATGCATAATCCCCTCACTACCGCCCCCCACACCTGGATGTTGTGAGGGCTGTCAAGAGAGAGCTGAGATGTGGAGGTTGCCTTCAAGGAATTAAGTTATCCCACGTCCCAGTCTGCTGCATGCTGAAAGATTGCCCAAGACCCCAAATGTCAGTGCTAAAATCCTGCACATCCTGGACAAAGCAGGACCAGTTGGTCCCTCTGAGCTTATCCCATTCAGCCCACTGCAGTGCAGAGACCAGGCCTCTCTGGGTGAAATGCAGGGATGGCAGTTTAAATGGGAGCAAGGATTGAGAAAATACTGGAAAATGGCAGTTTCCTAACAGGAGTGTGTGTATATGTGTGTGTGTGTGTGTGTGTGTGTGTGTGTGTGTGTGTGTAAGGGCAGCAACAGATTAGAGACTGCGGTGGGGGTGGGGCATGTCGGAGGAAGTTATTAACATAGGGCATTGGCCTTCATTTGGGTCTAAACGCTGTGGTCCAGCTTGGACTCCGTTCTTCCAGGACTCGTCTTCACTGGTTCCTCTGCAGAGGAACTACTGGGTAATTTCTTTCCCTTTTGGAAAGATGATTTGAAGGAAGTTCTTTTCAACAAGGATTTGGCAGGTGCACTGTTACATCTGCAGAGCCCAAAGGGAAATCCAAGTTGTCCTTTCATCTCCAGGTGCATTTGTGCCTTAAACATTATAAGCAAATCACAAATTAATATCCCCTAACCATATCACTAGAAGCTAAGAGGATAATGAGACTTTAATCATGCAGCCTGGAACAAGAAATAAGAAGAACCTCTGCATCCAACAGAAATTGGGAGAAGGAGCAGGAAGGTAGACGGCAGTGGCCTGGGCCATAGCCAGCTCCTGCCACTCTGGGCAGGCATTTCAGCAAATGGAACCCAGCAACCCTCCAACCTGTGAGCACCACTTTCCCCAGAACCTGAACGCCTCTGCGAGCACTTGCTGGCTGCAGTCCTGGCGAGCTAGCTGTGGTTTTCAGCTGGGGAAGATTTCATTTCCTCCTTGCTCCTCCAGGGATGTTTGGCAATGTCTGGAGACATTTCAGATTGTCACAACTTGGTGAGTACCACTGGCATCTGATGGGTAAGGGACAGGGAAGCTGCTATGAGGACACTCTATGAAGACAAGACAGCCCTGCAGCAAGACAGGACCCAGCCCCAAGTATCAACAGTGCCAAGACTGAGAAATCCTACTAGTGGGCACATACCTGTCAGGTTCTTCTGGTTTCAACTTCCTCTGACACAGAGGAAAACGACTCCATAATGAATGGCATGCATCTCACATTCTCGCTTTGAGGTTAAGATTTTTTTTTTTTTTTTCATGTTGCAACAGATTCACGTCCACACTTTTCCAGAAGTATTGCACAAATGCAGAACACAGGAGATAGTAAGCAATGATGCTACGAGACGTAATTTCATCGGTTTATTGGGCACAATGAAAAAAACTGGGCCAATCCTATGACTGCAAGTTGGTGTAGCTCAGGGAGTGAGTTGTGATTTCAAGTCCAAAGTCACAGACTTGGGTTGAATGCAGGGACTGGCGACTCCTTTGGAAAGCAGGTAGAAACGGTGAAGTGCTGTGAGAAGCCAAAGCCATTTACCTGATCCAATGAGGTTGAGTTTTGAAAAAGGTGTTGAGTTTTGAAAAAGGCCAACAAAAAAAAACATATGAGACTGAAACATCTTGGAGCACCACAAAGCAAGAACGTGTTTAAATAAATAAAACTACGATGATATGTCAAAGGGATACACTCACACATGACCCAGGAGAAAGGTCTCCCAGGCCCCAAAGCTGGAACAGTTTCAGCAACAAAATAAAGTAGATTATAAATGGATTATAAATCAAAGGGTTGAGTAACTGTCCATGAGTCCATAAGATATAAATAAATAGGGAAAGAACAGGTAAACCTCCCACACAGAAAAATTTCAAGTAATTTATTTAGATACTCCACTGTCAAGGAGGGGAAGCTCCCCACTCTAAGTGCGGGCCATGCAGAGTGACTTTTTCCAAACAACAGAAAGTGTGAAGAAAAAGTTACTTTATAAAAGAGAAACTTGACAAACACTACCTGAGCCAGGTAATCAAGGTCAACATCAATAGCAGTAAGCCATATTGACAGTAAGTAATCTTTTTTTTTTAAGTATTGAGGCTGAAACTCAGGGCCCCAAAATGTTAGGCAAGGGCTCTGCCCCTAAGCCACACATCCCTAGCACCATAGTAGGTGTCCCTGATATGATGAGATGAGAATGGTGCTTTGCCTCTGTGCTCTATCTCCCCAAACACATTATCCCACTCAAATATTTGTTTCCAGACTGTGATTTGTATTTATTGCTTACAACAAAAGTCTTAGCACATAAGCATATATTCCTAAACAATATATTGTTCAGCGTTGCCTGTTTTGAGCAAATGATATCCTACCATATATAGTCTTTTGCAATATGGCTTTTTCTAAAGATAAAATTCACATACCATATTGTACATGTAAAGTTCTGTCTTTTGGTAGATTCACAGAGTTGTGCAAACATCATCACAATCTAATTTTAGAAGATTTTTCTTCCCCTATAACAAGCTCTGCCCATTAGCAAGTGGTCAGTCCCCATTCCCGTCTTCTCTCCCCTGAGAAAGTGGACTAAGAAACCACTAATCCAGTTTGCAGACTTAATTAATTCTCATGCTAATATACGAAGTAAGAACATGTACAAAGCAACTAAGGCTCAAACAGGTGAAGGTTTCACAGTTGCTAAAGGGAGGAATCTGTCATCCAGTCTAAGACATAAACAGAGGTCGCAGGAAGCTTTTCTGTAAAGGACCGCATAATAAGTGGATGGGCCTTAGAGTCTCCTTTACAACCACTGGGTTCTGCTTTTGGAGAGTAAGTACAGCCATAGACAAACATGTAAACGAATTGTCGTGTCTGTGTTGTTCAAATAAAACTTTATTTACAAAGACAGTTGGAGGGCTACATTTGGTCTGCTGGCTCTAGCTTGTCAACTCGTGAATTCAACCGTCATCAAAATCCTTGCATCTGATGCCTCTCCCAAATCCCCTTCCTGCGCTTCTCAAGATGACAATTATCCTGAAGTTTGTGTTTTCCATTTTCTGACGTTGAAAAGGTTTTTTTGCCCCCCTGAGGAAGCTGCACCTGTAATCTCAGCTGTTCAGAGGCTGAGTCAAGAGGATCGTGAGTTGAAGGCCAGCCTGGGCAACATAGAGAGACCCTGTCTCAAAAAAGGAAAAAAAAATATTTTTTTTCACATGAACTACTTGTCATCAATATATTTAATTCATTAATCACTACATTATTAAAAAACACTGCTTAGAAAGCGTTGCCAGTTTACCACTGAGCCAGTCGCCTTTTCAGAGGTCAAAAGCACACCACTTGAGACTCCATCATTTGTATTTTATAAACATATTCATATGCACACACAGAATTATTTAATGCAAACACATTACACATATCTCTTTTTGAAATATCTATTAGATTCTAGGAGTTCTATGGAACACAATGTCCTACCAGTAAAGTTTTTATTCTTTGATAATGATCTTTTTAATTTTAAGTTTTAACTTCAACAAGATAATTCTCATTCCTGGGATTTTAAGTCTCAAAGCAATTATCCTGGGATAACAAGGGTGCATTTCCCAACCTTTTCTCTGTAGCCACAAAAACTAGCTTTTGCTTCCAGCCTAATCCCGCCTCAGCACCACCATGAATTAAGGCTTAGTGGCCTTGTGTGGGCTCATTAGGTTTCCTGGGTGTGTAAAAGGTAGCAAAAATAAGCTGCATTGACACTGGCAAAGCCAGCCAGCTACCAATGTCAAGTGCACCACAGAGGTCCTTAATTCTCTGTCTGTCTGTTATAGACCCTGCAGGGTGTTGTCAGAGCTGGTGCATAGGCTGTGATTGGTGGCTCTGTTTCAAATTCCAGATTTTTCCATCACAGCATTGGACATGACAAATGAGCTGGGGTCTCATGGTTAATAATACCATCAAGGACAGCCACAGTAGCCTTCAGGCTGAATTAGGATGAAAAACCAAGAAACTGCAAGGCACACACAAGCTCTGTGCAGGTTGTACAGATTTAAAGGGAAATTTTTTGTTGGTGGTGTTTTTTTTCCAAATACAAAGCTTCTTCATTCCCTTCTTTGCCCATCCCCACCCCCAACCATCCTCCAAGGATTCAGACAACCATGTCATGCAAATTGCTTCTTGGCCTTTGATCTGGACAGCATCCTTCAGCATTTTAAATAAAGATGTCTGTATTATTTAGTCAAGAGGGTAAAAATTATATGCTAGAGAAGACACCTGAAAAATAGTTGAGAAATTGAGATGTAAGATTCTCCAATGACAAGTGCTCCTATTTTTTTTTCTTTGCAAATAATGTGTTCATTAATTTTTGCCACTAGCTGGTGCTAGGATACCGGTTAGCAAGTGTGCAATTACTTGATTCAGCCATGATTAGGCACCCTAAGTGGGTCGTTCCTCTTTGTTTGACACAGTGCCCTTTTGTAACTTCCACTGCCTGGCTTATCCATGTAGAGCAAGCAGTTCTTATAGGTCTGCCCAGGCTGTCGCCACCCACAACTGCACTCACAACATCCAAGAGAGTTCCTTTTGAATGAGATGATCTTTAGAGTCCCTCTCAACACAAGAATTTTCTCTTTTTTTGGTACCAGGGATTGAACTCAGGGGCATTCAACACTGAGCCACATCCCCAGCCCTATTTTGTGTTTTATGTAGAGACAGGGTCTCACTGAGTTGCTTAGCGCCTCGCCGTTGCTGAGGCTGGCTTTGAACTCGCGATTCTCCTGTCTCAGCCTCCCAAAGTACTGGGATTACAGGCATGTGCCACCATGCCTGGTTTACGAGAATTTTCTGATATTAGCATCATATCCACTTTTAACATCAATTTCTTTTTTTCTTGCCTTTTTTTTTTGCATTGGAGTTTGAACCCAGTGGTGTTCTACTACTGAGCCACATCTCCAGCCCTTTTTCTTTTTTATTTTGAGACAGGGTCTCCATAAGTTGCCCAGGCTAGCCTTGAACTTACAATCCTCCTATCTCAGCCTCCTGGGTCACTGAGTCCCCTGAGTCTGGGATTTTTAATGAAAACTTTTTTTTTTATTACCCATTTTTTTTCCCATAATGACAGAAGTTTTCAGCTGTTCTGTTTCCTCTAAAATCAGTTTTGCTAAGTCATTTTTTTTTCTAAGAATTTGTCCATTCTAAGTTTTCAAATTTACTGCCAAATAATGTGTTCATTAATTTTTTCATATGTCACAGTGACCGCAGTACCTATACTGGCATGGTGCTGGGGACGGAACTCAGGGCACTATGCATGTTGAGCAAGCCCCTTACCACTGAGCCACATCCCCAGTCATTTAAAAAATTTTATTTTGAGACTGGGTCTTGCTAAGGTTGTTGAGGTTGGCCTTGAACTTGCAACCCGCCTGCCTCGACCTCTTGAGTAGCTGGGATTATAGGCATCACCACCACATTAGGCTCAGAAGTTAGTTTTCTAAAATATTATAATGTTGACAAGCCTCTGATTAAAAACAAACAAAAGACAGAAAGAAAGAGTAACCAATACAAGGATGGAAACAAAAATATCAGTGTTATGAGAGTGGTAAAAGAGAGTTTGTGACTGCCCAGCTTCTGACTATCAGGTGACCCATGAATATTTGGTGAATTGCAACTGCTGAAAGTGGGGTAGCCTGTGAATTTATTTATTTATTTTTTTAAATATTTTTTTAGTTGTAGATGGACACAATGTCTTTTTTTATTGCTTTGTACGTGGTGCTGAGGATCGAACCCAGGGCCTCACACATGCAAGGCAAGCGCTCTACCGCTGAGCTATCATCCCAGCCCCACCTGTGAATTTATTGTTATTCAATAAATTCTGACATTGGGGAAAGACAACCACACAAAAAAACCAAAAAACAAAATTAACCTAACTTTTGGCATTATAGTGTCCCTATTGTATATTTCTTTCCAATTATTTCTCTTATTTTTCTTCCTTGTAGTTTTTTTTTAATCGATGGAGTTATCTTTCTACTGCACCTGATAAATTGATTGCCATTTTTGACAATGATCAATTCACTGGTAATAAATAACAGTTGCTTAATTTCAATTCCACAGCAGACTTTACTGACGAGTCTATACCACTAATCAGGCAAAGGGCTAATGTGTTCGTTCTTCTTTGGGTCAATCAACTTTTTTTGAATCTGTGGCTGCATTTGGGCAGCTTACAGAGGCCACTGACAATTTGTACTGGAAGTCTTTAATTACTGGAAAAAAAATGCAGAACTTCACTACCTGTCTGTCACTTCTGATGTCTTCGAAAAGTGAGGAAATTGCAGATTTTAAGACAAAAAGTCCAAGAGGAAAGGATTCATCCAATGGTAAAAATATGCAGATAATTCCATTTCTATTTGATTTGATATGTATGTCACCTTTCAAAATACTTTAGAGATTTCTACAGTTTCTTTTTCTTTCTTTTTTTGGTACCTGGGATTGAACTCAGGGGTACTTGACCACTGAGCCACATCCCCAGCCCTATTTTGTGTTTTATGTAGAGACAGGGTCTCACTGAGTTGCTTAGCACCTCACCATTGCTGAGGATGGCTTTGAACTCACGATCCTCCTGTCTCAGCCTCCCAAAGTGCTGGGATTACAGGCGTGCACCACCACGCCCAGCTCAGAGTTTCATTTTAGTATACAATTGTCATAAATTCTGCTTTAAAAATCATTGAAATGGGTCGGAAATTTAACAATGTGCAATAATTTATCTGAGATGACCATAATGGCATTTCTAAAAGCAACTTAGAGTGGTTCCCTCTCATTAGGATCAAGGCCAAAAAGTATTTTCATGGCAATGCTCTGTGATACCTGTGACTGACTGACTGTGAGCTGCAAATGGTAGCCTCTCCCCTCCTAATTATATCTGGGATGTGACATTGCATCCAAAATGGAGAGGAAGAACACAGTCCCATCAATAACCCCTCTTCCTGGCATCCTATGTGGCCGCAGCTGTGTCTTTCTGTGTAACTCTGATATTCAGGCAGGACTGAGTGCTGTCGTTAGAGAACTCCACAACAGCAGGGCTGAAAAAAGGGAACGACTATTTCCTACATACTGGTGTGCAACTTCTAGAACATTCTTGAGCATTAGCTCATTGACTGCAAGGCGCTGAAAATCTGGAATGGAAATTATTTTACTTTGAGAGTATCCAATGACTAGTATGTCAATTATTTCAACTAATAGATTCAAAAACCCAGTGAATCGTAAACATTTGGAAAAAAGGGGAAAAAATTCCATCAACAACTCATATGGTGTGTCAAAACGATTTCCAATTGGATCAGAAATCTAAACTGTATTTTTAATCGGCATCACACTGGGCATTTTATTTTGTTATTTTATCTTATTTTTTATTGAGACATGCTATTTGTACCTCATCATGGGATACATTAGGATAATTTGATGTTTACAATCTGATGATAAAATTGGGGGAAGAAGTACTCCCATCTCTTCAAACATTGGTGGTTTTTAGGACTAGGAATCTTGTATTCTTCTACTCAGTTTGAAGTATGTCAAATTGTTTTAACTAATAGTTGCTATGCCGTGATGTAGAAAACCAGGGCTAATTCCCCCTCTCTAATTGTGTTTGGGGGGAATTTTCTAACTTCTTTCCATCTCAGCCTCCCTGCCTTTCCCAGACTCTTGTGACCACCATTCCACTCCATGATTCTATGAGATTCCCCCTTTTTAATGTCCAAAAATGAATAAGAGTATGTGGTATTTTTCTTTTTTTGTTTCTGTGGTAGGCTTATTTTACTCAACATAATGAGCTCCAGTTCCAAACATCTTGATGCCCGTGATGAGATTTCAATCTTTTTCATGGCTGAATAACATTCCATTGTGTATATATAACATATTCTGTTTATCCACTCATTCACCAGTGGGCATTTAGGCTGATTCCACATCTTAGCTATTGTGAATAGTGTAATAGACATGGTGCTATGGTTTAGATCTGAGATGCCCCCAAAAGCTTTGCGTGAGACAATGGAAGAATATTCAGAGGTGAAATGATTCGAGTATGAGAGCTGTAACCTGCTCAGTGGATTAACCCACTGACTAGATTAACTGGGTGGGAATTGTAGGTAAGTGTGGCTAGGGGAAGTAGGTCAGCGGAGGCATGTTTGAGGTTTTATATTTTGTCCCGGGCAACCCCTACTCCTTGCCTTCTCTCTCTCTCTCTCTCCTTCCTGGCTATCATGAACTGAGCTACTTTCCTCCACCACACCCTTCCGCCATGATGTTCTATCTCACCTTAGGCTCAAAGCTATGGAGTCAGCTGACCCTGGACTGAGCCTCTGAAACCATGAGCCAAAATAAACTTTTCCTACTTCTAGTTGTTCTTGTCAGCTCGTGTGGTCACAGTGATGAAAAGCTGACTAAACATGAGAGTACAAGTATTTCTTTGGGTTAACAATTCACCCTCTTTGGGTACATACCCAGCCATGACACTGCTGGAGTACAGGGTAGTTCTATTTCTTTTTATGACACGGGGATTGAACCCAGGGCCTCTTATAGCTAGGCAGGTGCTCTCCCACTGAGCCACTATTCCCAGCCCATGGTAGTTCCATTTTTAGGTTTTAAAGAAATCTCCATACTGTTTTCCAATAGTTTTCTAATTAAATTATGTAAGTAACAGGAAAAATTCATGAATTGCTTTATAATCTAGGAATGGAGAAAAATATTATTCATTGTAACTTGAAATCTACAAGCAATATTGTAAATTCAACTGCCAAAGAAAAACAATGAAATCTTTTTAATGATGGAATGCAAAAGGCAAATAATAAACTGGAAGAAAATATTTGCCATCTATGTCACAGGTAAAGAATTTGTAGAGAGTTCCCAGAAGTTGAGAGAAGACTGATTATTTTTTAAAGAGATGATGTTAGTATTCACAAAAAATAAGCAGCAAAAAAAAAAAATTTATTTTTTGGTGGCCCAGAGTCAAGTAGCCACTAAGTGACCTCTCTAACACAGCAAATAATCTTTAAAGATACGTAAGGCTCTCTAATTCACTCATTAGAGGGAACATGAGAAAAATACACTAACATGCTATTTTTTCACCTATTGAATTGACAAAAGTTCAAAACTTTGACGCCAAATACTAAAGGGGAGGCTGTGGAGGGAACTGGACTCTGGTACATTGTACATGGTTCGTGGGAACACAAAATTCTGTATCTATGGAGAAGAATTTGGCACTATCTAGCCAAATCCTATGTGTATACATACATATGGAGGATTAAAAGAAAACCTGCAGCCAAGATAAATCTGGTTACACAATGAGCAACCCGCCCCCACAGCATTTCTGATCCAAATAAGGCCTCCTTACACCAGCTCCCAATTAGGTCCACTCACCTGTGGCCAATCAGGTGAGCACAGAACACTTGAGCAGAGAACCACTACCATCAGGTGGCACCACCCCACAATATGAGCACCGAGCTCTTATGGGCTGAGCAGAAAGCAGGTTCTGTACCTGATAGGCTACAGGTAGGTCGGCCTAATTGGGAGGTAGTGTGAGGAGGCCTCTGCCTTATGTGGATCAGATATGATGGGGTGGGAGGGCGCGGATCGTTATGTAGCCAATGAGCTGGTTGGCTGCTTGTGATCGGCTGAGATTCATTTTTTCTTTTTCAAGTCAGTTAAAAGAAATACCTCCACGTTATGTGGCGGTGTACTTACCAAAGGGCTCCAGGTATAGACGCCTCCGCAGGCCTCCTACCTATTTTGCTACCACAGGAGCTATTCCCAAAAATTCCTGGTCAAAGAAAAGAGTGTCACCCACCAGACCCTGTATGCAGCGCCCCTCCCTTGAGGAAAGAAGAGCACGAGCTGGGCGCAGTGGTGCACGCCTGTAATCCCAGCACTTAGGGAGGCTGAGGCAGGAGGATTGCGAGTCAAAGCCAGCCTCAGCAACTTAGCAAGGCCCTAAGCAACTCAGCGAGATCCTATCTCTAAATAAGATATGAAGAAGGGCTGGGGATGTGGCTCAGTGGTTAAGCGCCTCTGGGTTCAATGGGGCGGGCGGGGGGCGAGGACATAACTGGGCAAAAACATAGAGCAACATTTTCTTAAACTTTCAAAAGGAAATAAGAAGGATAATAAGAGCGGGAGCTATAGGAGGACCAAAGGAGAACTCTCTGGATGTATCGTGTTGTGCAGCTTCGACTTTGGAATTACTTAGATATTTTACATATTTGAAAAAGTCAAGTTAAATCAAAAGGAGGGGAAGAAGCCCCACCTCCTAAAAATTGAAAAGAAATCAAAACAAATATTAAATTATTTATCAAGTGGATGGTGTATCCTAAAGATAAGAGAGTTATTTCAAGTTGCGGTTGAATGTAGCATAGGAAGCCTGCCTTGTAGGAACATTCTTCAAAGCCAAAAGAAAGCTGCAAAGAAAATCTGAACTTCACTTGGTAATCTTGTTAGTAGCAATGTTGGTATTGTAACTTTGAAATTATTACATGTGTATTATAGGTTAATAAATCATTGCAGCAATAACAGTTATGGTTAGGAATCAAGACTTCTGGGTAACAGTAAGAACACATGTTTATAACATTAATCTAGTCAAAACTCAAGGATGTCAGATCTCAAGTGGACATATTATGAATTTTTGTGGCTTTTTCTTTTTGAAAAATATATATTTTCTAGTTCAATCAAAGGAAGCAATAACAACTCAATATCAGGAAATACACTGTTCCCCATTAAATAACCTGGGCTTCTTAGAGAAAAAGCCAAGTCCCAATCAGAGACAAGAAATGTTTGAGTTGGTTTGGGGGCTTCGTCTTGTACCGGAAGTCAAGAACATAATCCAAGACCAGTGGGGATACATCAAAAAGCCAACTTTATAAGGCTCCTGCTGGCCTAAGATGAAACAACCTGAACCTCAAAAAGAATCAGGACTATAACCAATTAAGACAACTAATATAGAAAAATCAATGTTTACTTATTGGGATGATCAGATTGAGATTGAAGGAGAAAAAAACAACAGCAGATAAAAAAAAGAATTCACCGATTATTTTGAGATAGCTAGGGCACCAACTCTGAGAAAGAATTATTGCTGGGCACGGTGGCACAGGCCTGTAATCCCAGCTACTGAGGAGGCGGAGGCAGGAAGATCGCAAGTTCTGGGCTTGCCTGGGCAACTCAGTGAGGTGTTGTCTCAAAATAAAAATTTAAAAAGAGCTGGGGATGTAGAATTACCTGCCTAGTATGCATGAAGCCCTGGGTAAGATCTGGGGATATAACTCAGTGATAGAAGCACTGCCTAGCATGTGCAAGGCCCTGGGTTTAATCCCCAGTGTGACACACACACACACACAATTTAATTTTTAAAAGAGAAAAAGTTAAGTATTTATCCTGTCTGTTCCATATAAGCTGTATTTCTAGGTTACTAAATAACCCACATTCTTCTTTACAGGGAAAGTTCTTCTTTACAGGACAATTGCAGCTAATACATTTAGAAAGAATAATGGAATAATAATCACCATGCTTTCAATTCCTTATTCAATAACTGGTCCAGAGATTAAATTGTAGCAAAACCTAGTGGAAAATAGTTGATGGGGGAATTTATTATGAAAGTATGATGTCGCCACCACCTGCACCCATTGACCAACCTCAGCTTCACTGCACGGGGAACCCCATGATATATCTTTATCAAAGGGGTTGAACCAAAACCCAATCAGGCCTTTAGACTTAACTCAGTTCATAGAGAAAAAAGGGGCAAATCAACGAGTTCAAGACCCAGATGAAAGTAATCAAGCAGACGCAGTGTGTGCAACATGCCGTGGGAAAACTGACACAGCTTCTAAAATAGGTCAAAGCCACCAGGAAAACTGGGGGCAAGGCAAGGGGAGTGTTCTAGCTTCTAAAAACTCGTAAGAACCAAAATAATCGAATGCAATCAGTGGAGAGATTTGAGTATGAACTGACTCATGATATCATTTAGGAATTTTAACCAGTTAGATGTGATAACGAGATTGTGGGAAACGGCCTTATGCTTCAGAAAGATCTGCAGAAGCATGTTGAGGTGCAATGACGTGGTGTTAAGGATGTGTTTGGAATGACTAAGGAAAACAAAGAGAGGAAGGAAGGAAGGCTGGGAGAGAGGGATAAAGATGGTGGGATGTGATAAGCAGCACCACCTGTGCCCAGCCTGTGACAAAAATCAAAATGTCAAAATTGTTAAACCTGGGGAATGGGTGTTCAGGGGTTGATTATCTCTGCCATACTTTTGGGATGGACACATTTATAATACAATTTTTTTTTTCTTGGTGTTGGGGACGGAACCCAGGGCCTCTCCTATGCTAGTCAAGTGCTCTGTCCCTGCTGTGTTTTTTAAAAACAGTCACCATGGAGGCACTTTGCCAAAGGTTTCAGGTGATGGGTACATCCCCCTGGACAGAACTGTGGTCATAGCTGTGCTGCAATGGCTTTTCTCAGACACGCAGAGGGACACGCAGGTGGGGTGAGCTGCGGTGTCTTCATTAGACACTGAAGAGGCATCACATCTGCAAACCCTCCTCTGCTCTAATTTGACAAGCTGCTTCAAACTGTTCCTTTACCAAAAGTGTCCTGCAGGTGCCAAACAGGCGTTGGCTGCCTGGAATCTAGTGTAAAACCTAGCGATTTGGTTTAGTACAGGCACCTAAAAGGACAAGTGTTTTTATGACCTGAATTCGAAAAAAAACATATAGCACATCAACAAGAACGTTCTGTGGTCCTTGATCATGTCTAAGCATAAAGAGGTTGTGAGGATCAAAAAGTTTAAGAACTGCTGTTCTAGAGAAATCTGACACCCTTTTACAACCAGTCTCTTGGTAAGCATGACACTCCTCCTATTAGCTCCTCAAGGAAGACGCCGAAGAGGGGAGAAGTCTCTGTAAGGATGCACTGGCTTTTTTTTCAGGGACACACCAAGGGCAAGTAGCAGAGCCAGAATCCAATCCAGGTCAGTCTGACTGTAAAGCTTGACCCACGAACCACACCAGGTGGTGCTCGCCCAGCCCCTTGCTCCTCTTCCCCCGTTTTGACTATTTGCAGCTAATTGCATGAGAACCATCCAGACTGACCTTGAGGTCATGACTACAGCCCCTGCTTGTCTCTTCCATGCTGAGTTCAATGAACGGATTCAATATCAGTTAAAGCCATTTGCTGAAGAATAAACCATTTGCAGGGGCATCCGTTACCGGCCTTCAATGGCAAAGAACAACACTACAGATTTTCAAGGTGGCTGAAGCCATGGAATTTAATCACCATACTCAGCAAGAAGGGCACAGGCTCAGGCTGCTGTGGCTCTGGCCTCTGTTTCTGGGTCTCTCTCGTCTCTCTGTCAGCTGGCCATCAGTCCTATGGCTAGATGATGCAAGATGGCAGCCATCGTTCCAGGACGCACACCCAGAAATAACCTTTGCTAGAAGGGTACATTGGCCTCCTGTCAAGAAAACCTTTCTCAGGGGACTCCATCCCCAGCAGACTTCCCTCTTTCTATTCCACTGTCAGAATTAGCTTCTGTTCTTGTTCTAAATCAATCACTGGCAAGAAGAATGAGACCAAGGATGGATTTACACGGATGCCTGGAGATAACAGAGTTGGGGAGTCAACCACACATGGTCCACTCTCTTCATAAATGAAACATCTCTACAGGGACGATGGCCAGAGACAGGTAGTACCCCCTTATGGATCAGATCCTTCTCACTAGCTGTAGTAATGTCCATCCCTTGGTATCAGTCCTCGGTGTTTGGAGACTATCACCAGGTGAGCTGGGAGTCAGGTAGAGCAGCCTCAGTGTCCTGAAGCACAGCCCCAACGTCCCTCTTCCCATTTTGCCAGCCGGACTTGGTGCTTTGATGGCTGCTGGTGAAGCTGAAGTCCTTTTGCTACAACTCCAGTTGATTTTCTAATGACATTGTCTTGGTATGCAAACCTGTAACTGTCCAGTGTCCCCATCATAGTAGAAATGCTGTGATTTTCCAGAGTTCATTTCAATAAATGGTCGTGTTTCCATTTCCTGAATGCACCTTCAGAGGTAAGAAAATTGTGTTTGCTTTGATGAAAAATTAGCATCAATCACAGGTTATGTGAAGAGTCATTTGACAAATTTAGGAAGGTGGACACATGCAAATATTTGTTCAGGTTCTTGGGGCCACATGCAGGGCTAGAGACACTAAGCTTTATTCTAAAGTAGCCTCTTTGGAATAGGAATAGATGGACTGCATCCCACCCAAAGCTCAACCCCAGAACGGTGCGGCCAGGCCACAGATTTCTTCTCTTGGCCTCCTGGCGGTGTTATTGCTGGAGGGCCATGTGCAGTGTGGTTAAGTCCCAGAGCACACGCTGATCTGCAGCCAAAGGCAAACGGACATCCTCAGGAGCAGCTTCTACTGTCACCAGGCCACAGTCCTCTCATGGGCACATGTTACCTTGTTAGGAAAAACACTCAGGAACAAATTGGAGGATCAACGAGAAAAGATTCAAATTGATATTAGAAGTGCAACCATTAGGCGCTCCTAGAATGAAGACCCAAATCCCTAACATGCCCATGAGGCTGGGCCTGGCCTGGCCCTACCTGCTACCCTGGACTCCTCTCCTGCTTCTCTCCCTTCACACCCCAGCCACATTGGTGGTCCTTAGTTCCTTCCTGCCAGTGAGCCTGCCTGCTGGGGATGCTCCTTCCCCGGCTTTGCCTGGCTAACTCCTCCTATTCCGTCAGACTCACTGGAAACATTACTTTTCAGGAAGGCCTCTGGGACCTCCCCCATACAAGTTTTCATACCCCTTCTGTGGTTTGAATGTTGGAGTCTAAACCCCACGGTGACGGTATTAAGAGATGGGAAAGTAACTAAGGCATGCAGGCTCCACCCTTAGGAAAGGAACTGAAGCCTTTATAAAAGAGTCTTCAGAGAGCTTCCTGGCCTTTCATCTGTTCTGCCACGTGAGGGCGCAGTGTCCCTTTGCCCTTCTACTTTCCACTATGTAAGGACAACGGCAACCAGGACCCAACACCTTCCAAGGTGTCATCTTGGAAGCAGACAAGAGGCTTTCGCCAGACAGTGAATCTGCCAGTGCCTTGATCTTGGACTTCCCAGTTTCCAGAACTGTGTAAAAATAAGTTCCTGTCCTTTATAAATGACCCAGTGTCAGGTATGTTGTTATAGCAGCACAAACAGATTAAGACACTGTCAGGTGTTTTTATCTTCTGCTCCTTCAAGGTACATAGTCACCAGCACCATCTACTTGTTAGAGTGATTATTTAATCACTGTCTGCCTCCTCATCTCCATGACAGAAATATCCATCCAGGCAGGAACCAGGTTTGTACTGTTCCCTGCTGGATTTCCAACACTCAACAGGGTTTGACACATAGTTGGCTATCATCGATATTGTTTGAATGTGTAGATGAGGTACACTTCATAGCTCTCCTGCCTTCCTTCAAAAAGAGTTAACTATTCTCTTTTCAAATATGGCTTAGAGTGAGCAATGGTCCTCGCTGAGCTGGCCCGAGTCTTTGGTGTGACAGCCTTCTCCTCTATCTCTTCTACATCCTCCATCCCACTCTCTAGGACTCACCAACAAGGGTTGGGGTTGGCACACTTTTCCAAAAATTATTCTTCACCTTCACCTTCAAGTACTAGCAATCATCCCTTTTGGGATTCCTTTATGCTCCAAGCTACATCAACAAACTAGACTTCAAAATTCCAAAACTATTTCCTGTATTAGTTATGTTACTGCATGGCAAATTACTTCAAAGTTTAGCATCTTAAAAGAACAATAAGCACTTATGCTCAGGAACTCCAGAGTAGCTTAGCTGGGTGGTTCTTTCTCTCAGGAGATCAGGTCCTCTTATGAGGTAGCAGACAAGATGCCAGCCTGTACTGTGGCCAGCTGAAGGCTTGACTGGGGCCAGACAATGCCTCCCCAGGTGGTCCACTCACACAACCTGCTAGTCACTGCTGATGGTCACCAGAAAGCCTTCATTCTTTTTTGTTTGTTTGGTACCAGGGATTGAACTCAGGGGCACCCGACCACTGAGCCACATCCCCAGCCCCATTTTGTGTTTTATGTAGAGACAGGGTCTCACTGAGCTGCTTAGCGCCTCGCCGTTGCTGAGGCTGGCTTTGAACTCGCGATTCTCCTGTCTCAGCCTCCCTAAGTGCTGGGATTACAAGCGTGAGCCACCGCGCCCAGCTAGCCTTCATTCTTTATCACATGGACTTCTCCACAGGGTTGCTTGAGCATCCTTGCAACATGGCGGCTAACTTCCCCTCTGGCAAGTGAGCCTAGAGCAAAAGTGAGAAGGAAACCACAATATGATTTATGAACCGGCCTCCAAAATCATATTTCTTTATTTCTACAACTGCTGTTGGTTACAAAGGCCAGATCTATTTAATGCTGAAGAAATCTGTGTTCAACTGCTGTTAGTTGAATAAATGAATGGTTGAATGACTAAATCTGTGAAAAGAGGAGGTTGGACTAGATTCCTTTGTAGACTGGTGCTTCTCCCAGAACTATGTGTATCTGGTTCATTAACAGAAACTGAAAAATTGCAAGTAAACATTGAGAAAAATTTTTGGCAACTTGATACTGCTGCAATATACAAGCTCAGGACCCATGGCTGATCCTATTAAAGCTGGTAGGAAGTCTCTACCATAGACAATTTGGATGCTAATTCACTTCTATGGTGAATCACGCGCATGTGGCACATGCCACAAACCAGTCATCCATAGTTGGACTGCTTTAAGATGGATGATATTTTAAAGATAGCTTGTCAGCTCTGATCTAAGAGCATATAAAATCCAGATTCTATTTCTTCCATTTAGAATTATTTACATGCAATGATTGCATTCCAGGGTAAATGGTGAATGATGAAAAATTAAAAATAAGTACTGAAATTACAGTCTCACCTACTTCACCCTAAGTAAAGTGAACATCCCGAGCTTGTGTCCCTTCTCCTCTGCAATGTACACCTTGATTTCCAAGGTTCAGATTAAGACTTTACATTTCTCCTCCCATAATGAAATAGTATCACCCATATGCAAAAGTGTTAGCTGGAAAGCTCAGAATACTACATCCAAGCTTCACTGTTGTGCCAGACTGATTATATACCAGCCAAAGATTTTTTGAGATGCCTCCCCAAACTGTGGTGTTTGAATGCAAAATTATGTTTTCTTAAATTACCATTTGAAATAAAATTCCACTGTGTGTCTGTAATGTTTAACATAATTTAAGTTTTTCTGAAGCCATCAAAGAGCCCACTGTCTATCCTGTAATTGTCCACTCTTATTGATTCTCTTCTGCATGTAAGTTGAAGCTGGATGATGTTTCTCTGGCCAGAGCTCATCACTAACACGAAATGAGCTACTTGCGTGTGGCTCATACCCGAAGTTCACAAAGCCGTGAACAGACCCTTCATTCATTCTCTCTGCTGTGACTTTTCCTCGTGGCTGCTGATCCTCTGCTTTGTGATTCTCTGTTCCCAATTGCTCAGAGCCACAAGAAACCGAGTACTGTCTACACTCAGGTGTTAGCCCAGCCCGTGTCCTAGGTTTTCATTTCTGTGACAAGTCTTCACAGTGAATTTCCTAACAAACCAAGCTCATTAAAGCTTCAGAGAAGATGGACTAGACTGGAAGATTCTGCTGAGGGTGTTGGGAGGGAGGAAGAGCCCAGAGGCCTGTGTGCATTTGAAAGGTGGCATCATTAGGGGGCAGGGGGACTATGGGGAAGGGCTCTATGCACCTGGTCAGGAGCGGGGCTCAGAGCATTTCAACTGCACATCCGATCTGCATGCCAGCAGCTCGGCCTTGCCATCCACCCAAACCATGTAACTCCTGAAAACCTGCTGGACAGAGCCAGGTAAGAAGACATGTGACCTGGGCGCAGTGGCGCACGCCTGCAATCCCAGCACTTTGGGAGGCTGAGACAGGAGAATCGCGAGTTCAAAGCCAGCCTTGGCAATGTTGAGGTGCTAAGCAACTCAGTGAGACCCTGTCTCTACATAAAACACAAAATAGGGCTGGGGGTGTGGCTCAGTGGTCGAGTGCCCCTGAGTTCAATCCCTGGTGCAAAAAGAAAAAGAAGAAGACAATGACACGTGATCTCCACTTCCTGTGATGTTGGCCAGTGAGCCTGGGAGGTGAGCTGTTGACCAACTCTTTCTCACAGGGATCTGCAGCCTCACAGTGCACACTGGCCCATGGAGACCAGCAAGAAGTGAGTCCTGGAAGGGACAGTTTCCCCAGTTCACTGCCATGTAGAATTCGCCTCAGGAGGTCCAGCTCTGGGGGATGGTGATGATGGAACCAAAAGGGGAATACAAGCTATGGGTCTAACTGCTGTGATTTGCATGTGTCCCCCAAATGTCGAGTGTTGGAAACTTGGTCCCCAACACAGTAGTGTTGAGAAGTGGCATCTTGCAGGGTGGTTGGATCATGAGGACTCTGCCCTCCTGACGCGCTATCGCTGGAGTGGCTTTGGTGTGGCTGGAGTGGCTCTGACACGCTTGCTCCGCCTCGCCATGCTGAGCCCTCGCCACATGCTGAGCAGATGCCAGCACTATGTGTGAGCTGCCCAGCCTCCAGAACCACGAGCCAAGGGAGCCTCTGTTCTTCATAAACTACTCCGTCTGTGACATTCACTTATAGCTACAGAAAACAGGCCAACACACTCTTTCCCATACAGAGAGAGTCAAGGTCTCTGCCAGGCTCATAGGAATGCTCTGTGGGAACTGAGGGCCCAGGGATCCCATGCTCACTGGGTACAGTAGGAATGAGACACACTGTGCCTGCTCTTTAAGATCATCCTGGGCTATCAAAGAAGAATGGGCAAAGACTTGAACAGACACTTCCCAAAAGAAGAAATATGAATGGACAACAGATATGTGAAAAAATGTTCAACGTCTCCAGCAATTAGAGAAATGCCAATCAAAATCACACTGAGATTCCATCTCACTCCAGTCAGAATGGAAGTTATCAAGAATACAAGTGCTGGGCTAGGGATATAGCTCAGTTAGTAGAGTGCTTGCCTTGCATTCAGAAGGCCCTGGGTTCAATCCCCAGCACCACACACAAAAAAAAATACAAGTAACTATAAATGTTGGTGAGGATGTGGTGAAAAGAAACACTCACACATTGCTGGTGGGACTGCAAATTGGTGCAACTGCTCTGGAAAGCAATATGGAGATTCCTCAAAACCCTTGGAATGGAACCACCACTTGACCCAATTTTTCCACTCCTCAGCTTATACTCAAAAGACTTAAAATCAGCATACTACAGTGACACAGCCACATCAATGTGTATAGCAGCACAATTCACAATAGCTAAGCCATGAAGCCAACCTAGGTGCCTTTCAACAGATGAATGGATTAAAAAATGTGATATATATACATAATGGAATATTACTCAGCCATGAAGAAGAATGACCTTATGATGTTTGTCAGTAAATGGATGGATCTGGAGACTATCATTGCTAAGTGAAATAAGCCAATCCCAAAAAACAAGGTCAAATGTTTTTACTGATATAGGAAAGCTAACACATGATAAGGTAGGGGGTGGGGAATAGAAGCTCAGTGGATTAGACAAAGGGGAATGAAGGGAAAGGAGGAGAATGGGAATAGGAAAGACAGTGAAATGAATCGGACATAACTTTCCTATGTTCATATATGAATACACCACAGTGAATCCTAGTGAATTGTGTACATTCACAAGACTGGGGTCCTAATTAGAATAAGATATAGTCCATACTTGTGTAATTATATCAAAATAGATTCTATTGTCATGTATAACTAAAAAGAACCAATTAAAAAAAAAGAAGTTGTATTGGGCTAAACAGTGCCCTCCCTCATGTATGTCTATGTCTTAATCTCTGGAACCTGTATTTCCTTACGTGCCTGAAGAAAATATTATATTAAGGATCTCGAGAGGATTTTCTGTCACTGTGACAAAATAACCAAGGAAACCAGCTTACACAGAGGAATGTTTCATTTTGGGTCATGATTCCAGAGGTGTCTGTCCGTGGTCAGCTAGCTCTATCATTTTGGGGCCTGTAACAAGGGAGCTCCTGATGGAGTACATCTGCTCACCTAGGGGCAGTAAGAAGCGGAGAGGGAGGGAAAGGGAGAGGAGGGGCTGGGGTCTCAGTATCCCTGGGAAGGACACGCCCCCCCCTCACTTCCTTCATGAGGAAGGAAGAATTCCACCCCCTCCCAGTAGCGCCACAGGCTGGTGACCAAGCCTTCAACACGGGGGCCTTGGAAGATATTCAAGTCAAGACTGCAGCCAAGAGGACACCAGCTGAAGACAGTGACGTGGCTGAGCCAGGGAACCCCAGAGCCCCAGGGACCGGAACAGGTGGAAAGACTGTCCCTTAGAGAAAGAGCCACCGCTGACTCCGGGCTCTCAGACTCCAGCCTCCTGGACTGTGAGGGAAAAGACCCTGATGATTTAGGCCAGCGGTTTGAGATTATTACCTTGGCCCTGGGAAACTCAGCTCGGCAGGGGAAATGGATATTGAAGGAGCCATCACAGACCATCATTTGTGCACAGTGGCCCTGGGGGCTATGAGGAGGAGGGTGTGTTGATGATGACGTCTTCCATGAAGGGGGACCTGACCTGGGAAGGCTTCAGGGAGGCCACGCTGAGGGGCAGCGTGGAGCCAGAGGCTAGGAGTTGGAGTTCAGATCTCAGCTTTGCCTGCATGCAGGGCGCCTTCGGGACAGCTATTTGACATCTACATATAGTGTCTCTTCGGGGAGATGAGAGTAACAGTCTTCACCTCCTGGGTCTCAGGAGGCTGTGGAAGGCCTCCCTGGCCAAGGCCTGGCGCGGCGGGAATTGCAGTAGGTGTGCTCTGTGGGAGGAGAGCTGGGACAGAAAAGAGAAACCAAAACTGCAGCCATCTGAAAACTGGTCACGCCTTGGTTTTCCCATCACAGATGGCTTCTGGCTAAGAAGGAGGTGAAGCCTGCTCCCGATTATTAGCATCATTTCATTTCCATCTGCCTCTGCTGCTCCTGCAGGTCAAGGTCAACCGATGAGAATTTTAACACAGGAGAAAGAACATCAGAGACCATTTCGTCCAAGCCCCAATGGTTCCTTGGCTTTCTTGCCTAAACGGAGGCCACAGCTGCCCCTGGAAGGGTTTCTCTCCAGTCACTATAAAGTGATCCTGGTCTTAAAGGACCCAGGGCTTTCTCTACAGGACCTATGCTTCCACGTCCTGTCCAATCTCAAGGTGTCTATCACAATGAGATGTTTTGGTTTCAAGAACTGCAAGGCATAGGGATCCTAAATGCACAGGACCAATCTGATTTAGTAAGAAATACCAGGTTCAAAGCTGCAGGTTTAGCTCAGTAGCACAGCCCTTATCCAGCATGCGTGAGGCCCTGGGTTCCATCCCCAGCACTGCAAAACACAAGCAAGAAAATGGCAGGTCTTCTTAGCCCCAGGATTCTTCTACTCCATGCCTGGGACACTTAGGCACCAGGACCAAAACCCTCCAGGCCAGAGGCAATGGGGAAAAGCCCCCTGACCTTGGATACTTGGAAAGAGAGCCAAGACTTTAACATGTCCTCAGATGTGATCTGTGCAGGGCTTTTAGCGTTGCTTTCCTCAGCCTGGAGAACATCGTAAGCAAGGAGGGTGAATAGAGACCTTTATGTGTTCGCCTGACTGTTTGTGACTGAGAGAGCTCTGTGGGTTTGGTCTGATGCCTAAATCCACAGATGCAGACAAGAGACCACAGCTAGGGTGACGCAGGTTTATCTACATAAAGGGGGGCTCCGGCTGTGGCTAGAGGGCAGCACAGACTGTGATTTAGATCCTTGTTACCACGCCATCTCCTCCTGGGCCCCCCGAGGTTGCAGGCTTCCTCCCCACCTTGTTGCCCACCAACGCTGTCCTTCCTAAGCCACAGATTAGGAGGGCTGCGAGGGACAGGAGCTGATTTCAGCGCTCAGGTCACAGAGGCTGGTCTAACCCTGTGTGGGCTGCCTGGTGAGCAGATTTCCCCCTATAAATGGTTATGCCCTGCCTGTGGAGAGGGACCACAGGCTACAATCTGAGGCTTAGGTATCATGCTACGATGGTTGCCTTTGGTGGGTCCTCTCCAGGATGGTTTGGGGGCTATATGAAGATGGCTCTTTGCCCCACCAGGTCTAGGTTAATGCCACAAAGGCAGATGATCCCGGCCTGGGGGCTGACATACATTTGCCTGGAGAACTGGTTCCCTGCCACTGCTGTAACAAGGTGTTACAAATTGGGTGGTCCTAAATGACAGAAATCTATTGTCACAGTTCTGGAGACCAGGAGTCTGAACTCGAGTTGCTCCAGGGCTGCACAGCCTCCCAAGGCTCTCGGGAGAATCTGCTCCTTGCCTCTCCCAGCTCTGGTGGCTGCCAGGCAGTGTTCCTTGGCTGTGGCTGCATCTCTCCCATCTCTGCCTGCCTGGACCCTGTCACCTCCTCTTCGGTCTCTCCTAAGAACACTTTTAGATTTACAGTCCATCCAGGGCCATCCAGGACGACCTTCTCGTGTCAAGATCCTTAACTTTTTTTTTTAAATGTTTATTTTTTAGTTGTAGGTGACAGAATATCTTTATTTTATTTTTATGTGGTGCTGAGGATCGAACCCAGTGCCTTATGCGTGCTAGGCGAGCATGCTACCACTGCGCCATAATCCCAGCCCCAAGATCCTTAACTTATGATGTCTACAAAGACCTTTTCTCCAGATAGGTTACATGTGTGGTTCAGGGGACTTGGATGTGCACCCATCTTTTGGGGGCCACCAGTGAACCTATTACACCTAGATACAGATTCTCTTCCTAATGTCTATGTTCTTAGCCCAAGAACACAAGAACAAATCTAGTGTTCCCACCAAAAAAGGTTTTCCAGAACAGGATTAACAGAGAAGCCTCCGTCCTTGCTGTGTTTATATTGACGGGTGGGTGCATTGACAGGCAGCTGTCATCACCCCTCAACCCACAGTCCTCTTGCCCCTCTGGGGTTTGCTTCTGGTGTCCCTCTCAGGAAGCCTTTGCCATTGCTCTGCAGGTGCAGAGCACATCTCCCTCTTTTATGTCAGAGCACACACGACACTTCACCCATAGCCAATGGCCTCAGTGGAGGGCGTGGACGATGATCCTTTGGGTGCAGGAAGATTTTGACACTTCTTAGTTTGTATCTTCAAGAAAGAAAGAAATTATGCCTTTCTAATACTCAACATGCGAATATTCAGAGGTCCATGTATTTATGATGTCTAAACATGTATTGGAGTGCACAGCATCATAAATAAATTGCGATTAATTTTTGGCTCAGAGAGCCTCTGCAGCTGCAATGCATTGTATTTGAGGCACAGAAAATAGTGAGGGATCCACAGAGAGCGGAGCTCCTCTACTCCTGGCACCCATCACTCATGCAGCTGCCCCCACACTTGGTTCCCTCACCTGGAGAAGGACAAGGATCCACATCTCAGGCGTGTGGTAAGGACTGGCATCTCTGCACTCGGAGAACTGAGCACAGCGCCTGGACATGACCATGGCCCCTGTTGCTGGTGGGTCCTGCCTTCACGTTTATCAAACACTCTCAGCAGCACGCTGTACTTGATCCAGGAGCGGTCTTCCGAGCCAGGCTGGACTAGGATGCTACTTCTATTTTAGAGATAGACAGGAACTGTGGGTACACGAACTGCCAGCCAGGTCTGCCCACACTCGACTCCAAGCTCCTTCTACTCTGTGTTCTTTCCCCTCTAGGGGGACTTGCCGGCCAGCTGAGGCAGAGACTAGGAGCCTGAGAATAGGAGTGAACAAAGGGGAGGGAAGAAAGGGGCAAAAAGGGCCGGCGCAGTGGCCACACCTGTAATCCCAGTGCTTTGGGAGGCTGAGACAGGAGGTTCGCGAGTTCAAAGCCAGCCTCAGCAACAGTGAGGCAGCAAGCAGCTCAGTGAGACCCTGTCTCTACATAAGACACAAAATAGGGCTGGGGATGTGGCTCAGTGGATACTCCTCACACAATAGGCAGTTGGCTCTGCCTATTGTTCTAAGCTGTATTTCTTTCACCGCGGGTTCCTCCAACCTGAATGGCAACCTGGAATGACAGCATGGGAAGGTCTGGTGACATCTGTATGTCACAAAGGAAGCACGGTGGCTGCCAAGCCATTGTTTGGGAGGATCAAGGGAATGGCTGAAGGTCAGAGTTGTAGAGATCAGTGTTGCTGTGCATCTGGGCTGGGCTGGGCGGGCAGATGGCTGCTCAGAAGGCACATGAACTTCCTCGGGAAGCGGCATCGCGCCAGCACACATGGGATGGAGTTTGGTCTGTCACAGGCCTAGGAGCCTGACGTCAAGGACCGCTTCCTTCTGAAGGTGTTAGGGGAACCTTCCAGCCTCTTCCCGCTCCAGGTGTCTCCAGCCGATCCTTGGCTTGGGGCAGTACCACTGTCACGGCCGTTTCTGTCTTGGTCTGCTCGTAGCCTTTTCCTCCGTGTTTCTTCTCTTGTCTTCTCTTCTTCTTATAAAGAACACTTGCTTTTGGACTTAGGGTCCATCCAGTTAATCCAGGATGATCTCATCTTAAGATTCTTAATTCAATTACAACCACAAAGACTCTTATTTCAATCATGATCCCCCTCACAGGGACATGCGTTTTGGGGGCCACCATTCAACCTACTGTGTGTGGAGTTGACCCCAGCTGCTTTCTGAAAGTGGCTGATAAAATAATACATGGAGAAATCCTGACCCACATCCAAGCCTAGTCCTTCTTATTTCAAAGAAGAAATGATATTGATTTTTAATTTTGTGTGCCTGCCTCTTCGTCATTTTGGAGGTGACCACTATGAAATCTTTGCAGTCTTGACATCTTCCCCACCAGTGTGGTGGACTGTGGTCACCAAGAAGTGTTTCTCTTACAAGTCAATTTCACATCTTTAAATTCTTTTTCTCTGGCACATTATAAAATCTCTCTCATCTTCTGGTAAGTCATCTCATATTTTTTTTAAAAATGCTGATCATTTTTTAACCAATGCTGATCTTAAAGTTCACTAAGTTGTATTTTTATTAGAAATAATTAACTAGCTTCAAATATATTTTTCCTGAAGTAGATGAGGTATTCCTATCACTTGGAAAAAATAATAAACATGTTTTATTCAAATGTTTTCATATAGAAAAAAGGTCAGGGTAGGTGGTCATCTGAAATAAAGTAGATGGATAGGTGGGGGATTATTATAAATCCAGTTAATTTAGACTTTCTTTCTATAAGCATCAGGTGTATAAGAAAATGCTAACTCCTGGTCAATTCTGGATATTTAAATATGCAAAAAAGCTCATTTTAATTTTTTTAGGGGAAAAAATACTGCTCTCTAGAAACATGGAAGTTTTTTCGATATGATCCCATGTGTCATGACACTGGATTCAACATCCTACAATACCTATTGACAGGAAAAAGCATAAATACAGAGTGATGTCCCTGTAATTCCACACTCTACACCAGCTACCTGGTGATAATCAGATTTCCGATCATCGGGGTGAATAAGGTTCAGAAACAGAATGTGGGTGGAGCAAGGAAGCTGTAGGGATTGAGTCCACATATACAAAAGTTGAAAATACAATACGATGATGCTCTACCTTGATTATGGATATGTGCCTGTGAATTAGAATAGCTAGGAATATGCCTATTTCATCCAGTTCAGGAGAATGGTCCCTCTGGGAAGGATAGAAGGAATAAATTGATGTCCAAAGGGTATCCAAGGGACAATAGGCTCAAGTTTTTATTTCTCAAAAAAAAAAATATTGAAAATGTGAGGAAATGTTGGGATTTGCTAGAGCTGGATGGTGGGTATCTGGGGCTTTGCTATTACTCTGGATTTTTCTGTTTAAGATATTTCATAATTTAAAAATAGGTCCTTTATTTCCCATTGGCCAAAGAAAGTATGCCTTCAAAAAGCATTGCCATTGAGCTGCTGGGGAGACCATCGATTTTAAAGATGACGTGCACTTAATGGAGGAGGACCCAGAATAAATCAAGAAGCCACATTCTGGTTGTGCTCTGGGCCTTGCCTAACTCTGCACCTGTCTGACCCTCAATTTCTTCATCTGTAAAATGGGGATACTTTCTGCCCTGCCTACCTCTTCACAGGGATGTTGTGAGAGTAAATGAGGCCACTGAAGCAAGGCAGGGGCTTGCGGGAGTATGTGCCAGGTAAGTTGTGAGTTATAAATAAGCAGAAACCAGGAAGTAGAGCATAAATTTGTTGCTTGGTCATGAAATGAACCACAAAGGGAGGAAAAATGAGAAGCAAATCAGCTTGACATTGGACACCATCAAATACCCCTGTAGGTGTCTCAGGTGTCCATGGGGAGCACATGGCACCCTCAAAACAGTGATAGAGAGCAGTTGAAGGAAGGGGGTAGTTACCAAGAGCAACACAGGGTTAGGGAAACTGAAAAGGAACGGTGCGGCCCCCGAGAGTTAGCAACCACGGGAAGCCCGTGACACCAACAGACCCAAAGAAGCTAGAGGAGGGTTTGATCCTGAAACCTGGTGAGACCTCTGGCTGTGGGGGAGGCCCATCTGGTGGGAGCTGGGACTTCTGGTAGAGAGATACAACCACAGGCAGCATGCAGCCTTGTAGGAAAGGAGCTAAAAGAATAGACACCGCAGCCTGACTCGTCTGCTGCCCTCAGATCACTGTGTGGTGCCTCCGGTGGCCAAATCTACCTGAACAAGCAAACTCTACCTGAGCAAGGGAGCCTGGTTGATTTGATCCATTTGGGTCCATTTTGTGGATCACAGAGGTGAGGAAGGGTAGAGAGTGAACTCAGAGGGACAAATGAAAACCGCCCAGAGTAGCCATGCAGGTATCCAGATAATCCAGAAGCCAGCACTGTTTCTTGAGGCTGAGCTGCACAGCTGCCTGGGAGTTCCCACAGGATCTGTCCTTCTTTTTGCACGTTTCCCTACGTTTTAGTCAGCCCTTTCTCTGCTGTGACCAAAAGATCTAACAAGAACAACATAGAGGAGGAAAAGTTTATTTAGGGCTCACAGTTTTAGAGGTGTCAGTTCGCAGACGGCCGACTCTTGCTCTGGGCCCAAGATGAAGCAGAACATCATGGCGGAAGGGCATGGAGGAGGAAAGCAGCTCAGGATATGGCAACCAGGAGAGAGAGAGAGAGAAAGAGAGAGAGAGAGAGAGAGAGCACTCCCCTCACCAGGGACAAAATATAGACCCAAAAGGCAAGCCTCCAGTGACCCACCTCATTCCATCATCTGCCTACAGTTACTGCCCACTTAATCCTTATCAGGGGATTAATCCACTGATTAGGTTAAGGCTCTCCTAACGCAGTCATTTCACTTTTTGTTGAATGAGTTTTGGGGAGACACCTCGTATCTAAACCACAGCACCTCACAGTCCGGAGCATTGAATCAGGTTGCTTTCCTTCTGAGTCTCTATTCTTTTCAATCAAAGAATCTAATGACATTAAGTAGTTTCCTCCACACAGGAGCTGGGAGTGGAACCAAGGCAGCGACAGTCTGGTCTAGAATCACTCCCTTGTCACTCTGACACACTAGATATACACATGTGATATAGGTCCCATGACCTATATCATGTGTGGAAGCCCTCCACCAGCAAGTTGTTTTGCAGGAAACCACCAGGGCATTTTTTTAGAACGTGGTGTTGACATGTGCAAAAGATGTTTGGGGAAGATCTTACTGGTAGATTGCAGATCAGAGGGGAGATGGAACTTGGCCATAATGACGAGCTCTTGCTTGCTGGAGGGTCTGAACCAGAAAGGTGGTGGTGGTGGTGGTGGTGGTGGTGTGTGTGTGTGTGTGTGTATAAAGGGGAAGATAATTGTTCACTAGCTACATGCCAGGCACTGCTTCAGGGGAGAAGGTATAGGAAGGAACCACACAGACTCTTGCTTGTCTGGAGCTTGTGTTTCCCGAAGCTGTGAAATACATGAACCCCACAAGGAAGAGACGATAGAGAAGCCAAAAGTGAGCCTTACGTATGCAGGCAAGGGAGAGGCGTGAAGGCGAGAACCAGTGGAGCAGGGAGCAGAGCTAGGGAGGGCGGCCAGTATGCAGCTTGGCGTGCAAACCAAGTGCGCGGACAGGAGTTCAAAAAAGGAGGCAAATTATTGGTGGATTGCACACTAGTGCAACCACGCTGGAAAGCTGGATGGAGATTCCTCAAAAACTAGGGATGGAACCACCATATGACCCAGCTATTCTACTCCTTGGTATATATCCAAAGGACTTAAAATCAGCACACTAGGTTGATGCAACTGCATCAATGTTACAATTCACAAGAACTAAGCCATGGAGCCAACCTAGGTGTTCTTTGGCAGATGAATGGACAAAGAAAATGTGGTATGTATACACAATGGAATATTACTCAGCCATCAAGAAGAATGACTTTATGATATCTTCCAGTAAATGGATGTACTTGGAGATTGTCATGCTACGTGAAATAAGCCAAACTCAGAAACTCAAAGGTCAAATGTTTTCTCTCCTATGTGGAAGCTAAAGTAAAATAAAGGAAAGGGAGAGGGAAGGATAGCATAATATAAAGAACCAGTCAAATATCAATTATTTGATACGAGAAAAAAGGAAGGCTGGTAGAGTAGAGGAAGGAGAATGGGAGAGGCAGGAGAGGACAGGAAGGAAAGTGGGGAGGGAAAGAGGGGACCGTGAACTGAAATGGATTCCCATGCATGTATGAGCTTGTCAGCATGAACCCAACTACCATGCACAATGATGAAACTCTAATAAAATGGTGAGGTCAAGAACAGGACTGATGGCTGTGGACAGTGAATGTGGACAAGGCCAAGAAGAGGCCACTGGAATTGGAAAATGGGAGGTCATTTGGAAGCTTGGTCAGAGCAATTCAATGGAGTGAGTGGAAGCTAATGTAGGCACCTCCACTATTTGAGATCTAGAGTGCAGGCTGCTCGTGGGGAGAGCGGGGGCCCCATCACAGCAAGGGGAACTCCGTGTGCTCACTCTTCTCCAACCTGGCCTGACACATAACTCTACCCCAAATGCCAGAGCAGGAATTTTCAACAAATGACATTCCTTTCCAATGTTGGGGATGTTTGTGTCCATCCATCCCTGTGCTAAGCAGTGTGGTGGCTGGACTTTAGTCAGAAGGTTGTCAGAGGGCTCAGAAGACAAGAACAGGAAAAGGCTAAGCCAGGCTGTGGTTGAGGACCCCTCTGGTGATCCCTCTGCCAGTCTGTGACTGCTGAACTTTGGCGGACTTGCTGTTTAAGATCACACCACATGTGTTTCAGTGACATGGTGGTTAGGCACTGACAGCTCCTGAAATGTGTCTCCAGCCAGCTCTGTAATCGAGGCTCCGGACTCACACGCCCAGCTGCCCGCAGCCACCCCACCTGCAGGTCCTCAGGCATCTCAAACCCACGGCAGCCACAGCCTCCCAGGCGCTTGGGTCAAAGTCCGTGGCGTGTTCTTCACTTCTGTTTCTCTCGTGTCCACAACAGATCCATCAGGTAATTCTGACTTTGTCAGAAACATCACCAGAACCTGACCACCTCAGGTCATGTCCACAGCTATCATCCGGGTCTGTGTCCATCATCTCATTTGCATGATCACAGTGGCCTTTTAAGTGACCAGTTGCTAGCCTGAAGACAGATTGCCTTTTCTTTTCTTTTTTTTCTGAGGTGGAGTCTTGCTATGTTGCTCCGGCTGGCCTCAAGCTCCTGGGCTCCTCCTGCTTCAGCCTCCTGAGCTGGCACATGGATGGTTTCGTTAAAATGCTAAGTCAAATCAGGTCACTCCTCTGCTCAATACTTTCCATGGCCCTCCATCTGCAAGAGCCCCCATCTCCCCATCCTCCCCCAGCCTCACTTTGCTCCAGTCACTTGAGCCTCCAGCCTTTTATGTCACCTTTGCCAGGAACGCTTTCCCCCAGGTACCCACTTGGCTCCCTCCCTCCCCCCATCTCCCACACCAGTATTCATGCTACTTCCTTCCCTTTGCTGCTACCTGCCTCCAACCTCCACATACTCTGTGATTGACTTTATTTTGCATGCGGTCTCTCCCCACACTAGAGGGTGAGTCTCAATCAGAGGATTGATTGGTTTCATGCACCATGTATCCACAGCACCCAGGATGAGCCAACCATGCACATCTGTTGAACAGAGCGTTCCTGCTCCGCGAGAGTTCTTCAGCAACCCAAAGCACCTTGTCCACCTGAGTTGTTTTTTTTTTTGTTTTTTTTGGTTTTTTTTGATACTGAGGATTGAACTCAGGGGCACTCAACCACCGAGCCACATCCCCAGCCCTATGTTGTGTCTTATGTAGAGACAGGGTCTCACTGAGTTGCTTTTAGCACCTTGCTGTTGCTGAGGCTGGCTTTGAATTTGCATCCTCCTGTCTCAGCCTCCCAAAGTGCTGGGATGATAGGCGTGCGCCATTGCGCCCGGCTTCTGAGTGAATGTCTTGTTTCTGGATCTAGCTGGACAGACACTCGCACCACACACTCCCTTTCTAGCTCAGCCCCACGCCATCCACAGCTCCAGCCTCCCCTGCAGGTGCTCCATGGGAGGGTGTGGGCGCAGGAGCAAAAGGTAAGCAAGGAGCAAGCTTTCCCTTCAGTCAGGACATTCTGGCAACTCCCTGAGGGGACACAGCACTACATGTGGTTTTGGTTATTCGAGCACATACTTTAGATTTTTTAAGTCATTTCAGGAGCATCTAGAGCATAACCATGTCAGAAACACTTGCCAGCTTTCCCCCAGTGCATGTGATTCTCTTCCCAAAGATTTATATCAGTGAGAAGTTATATGTAGTCATAGAAAAAGAAAAAGAAAGGAAGGTGAAACAAGCTCTCAGGGCCACATGTAGGTCCATGGCCTGGAGCCCTGGGATGCAAACAGGACACACAGGGCTATTAAAATGATCCCAGAGGCACGAAAGTGCAGAGGAATAATATGAGTCCAGGCACTTCACCTGACCCACGGGCCAAAACTCACCTCCTTCCTGTCCCAGTGGGACGGTCTTCATGCTTCTACTCCAAGATTTCAAGTTTATTCCGCACTGTTGACCAGCAACCACAGTCACACCATTTGCATTTATTTTTTAGAAACTGAGGCTCTCCCACACATTCGAACCCGATTTTTTTTTAAATATTTTTTTAGTTGCTGATGGACACAACATCCCCATTTTATTTATTTTTATGTGGTGCTGAAGATCAAACCCAGTGCTCCACGCATGCTAGGCAAGCGTTCTACCACAGAGCCACAATCCTAGCCCTCGAACCCGATTTTAAGCTTTGAGAAGGACAAAGAGAATTGTAACCTGTCAGGAAACCAGTCTCCCACACACGGGCCCCAAGTGCGTAACTGCTCCCAGCCACGTGTTAACATCCAGCTACATTTCAGGCAAATCCTTCCCCCACGTTCACGGGAACTTTCATTAGCAAAAAAACCTTAACATCAAAGTATGCCTCCTTCCCATGTGTTCTTGCAGCTCCGTGCCCTGCACACCTGATAAATATGAATTAAAATAAAGACGGAGTCAGCAGCCAAGGATTGTTACTCATTCTCTCCCTGTCCATTAAAGCTGATCCTCAGAGGTGGAACATGAAGCAGAACTAACCCCTGGTTTTCAATTAGTTCTTTAGATTGAAAGGGGGAGAAAATGGGGTTAAAAACAAGGTTTTAATGGAGTACAAACAGTGACCTTCAGCACAGCCTGCTCCCCAGATGTCCCTGATGGAGGAGCACAGAGTTGTTCCTTGGACTTCCAGTATCCCTGGCAGCTGTCAGTTTCTCGTCATCTCCTGGGCACGGCATGTGACAAAATATCAATATACTCTTGGTGTATAGGGGACTTGTTCTCTTTCAGTCTGTGGGACTAGGCCAGCATGCTTAGTTCTCTGCTGGAAAAGAGAGACCCCCTGAACAATTGCATGGAAATTCTTAGGAAGATGCCCAAACAAGTTGAGTGACTTTCTGAGGCAGTACAGATGTGAAGGAGCAATGAAAGTTCTGGAATCAGTCTTTTCCAGTGGAACAGGCACCCAGGGTTCCTGGTGATTGGCAAATTCAACCATCCCAATTAAACAAAAACTGAATATAGATTGAGCATCCCTAGTCCAAACGTCTGAGATCTCCAAAATTCAAACCTTTTTGAGAGGTGACTTGATGCTTGGTCTTGGATTGGGAGATTTTGGATTTCAGTGTTTTAGATTAGGGATGTTCACTGGTAAATGCTGCACGATTATTCCCAAATATGAACAACATGCAATCTGAACACTTGTGGTGGCAGGCATTTGGGGTGTTACCCAACCCGTATTCACTTTGAGGGGGGCATGTTGCTTACTGCATCTAGCACCAACTTTGATAGGGGACTCAGGCATGACAATGGAATCCCCAGGGAGCAGGGGAATGGCATGGAGGGGGCCCAGCCCCCTGGCCAGAGCCGTGTCCAGGTAGGATCAGGACAAGCAAGAAGTGGTGGAGCCTGTGGGCAGCTGGAGACCCTCTTGGGGGTTCTTACTCCCTGTTTTTGGAGAGCCGAGCCCTGCACACGAGATCAGGTTCCTAGGGTGGACCCGATTGTCAGAGCCAAGATGAAAAGTCCCCCTCACTGGGCTTCTGTCTATCGTGCAGAGAAACAAGGGACCAGGGAAAATCCTGGCTAACCTTTTGGAACCAGAGAGGGAAAAAGGAACCCAAGGTACCACTTATCTTCCACCTTTTTTCTGTCCTGGAAATTCACCCCTCTGCTTTGGCAGGACCTAGGTGAAAGGTGTAGTTGCATTTCTTTCCCGTGATGAACTTCCTTGACCATTGACAACTAACTGTCAGTCAGGTCAACAGGTGGATGGACATTCACATATGTTAACGATCTCACCTGGAGGTGTTCCCAAGGATGACCCAGAGATTTCCAATCACAGGTCTGACTCATTCTTGTACACAATCATCCGTTTTATTTGAAGGTGTGTCTACACTGCATTGAACACCAACACAGGTGTGACCAAGAAACCCACAGCCCTGTCCCAGCAGGCATTGGGTCCAGTGTGTAACTGGGAAGGACTGTTATTTTTCATGGTGAGGGAGGCACGGAGAGAAAAAAAGAACAGGAGAGAAGTAGGCATTATCCCTAACTCCTGTTTAGGAATCTGAATGCTGAAACTGAAAGCCAAGTAAACGCTGTTACTGTTCCTCTCAGTCAGCTGATGTTCAAGTGCAGAACCCAGTGGGCCAGCTGGATTTGGAGAGCGCACGGATGCACTGTTTAAAATAACATCCACACCGGACTGCAAAAACTGGGCGGAACAGGCTATGCTTCCGACAGATCGTTTACTTTTTCCTGTTTTATAAACTCTTCTGAGCTTATAGGACATCAGGATTGCACAACCCCGATTGTGAAAGAGCATCTGGTCAGTAAAAAAAAAAAAAAAAACCTCTTGTGTAGGAAAAAGAATTCAATGTATTTTTAGGAAGAGAAGCTCTGAACATGGCGGCACTCTTTTATTTTGATCCTTTCAATATGACCCTGTTGAAAAGTGTGGTATGTCATAAAGACTGAATAACTTTTATTTTTAAATCAAATCTTTAAATCCAGCTGCTTTTTTAAAAATTAGTATCATACAAGATTATGTTTTGCTCTCCCCAACTTCCTTTGGAGGCAGAAAGCAAGTATTAAAAAACCGGTGGGTTTTACTTCCCCTGTCAGAGGTACACAAACGGCTTCTTTCTGCTTGGGAACCCAGCTTGGTTCTTGGTTTCTAGAATGGCTGAGCCTCTAGCACCATGGGGCATCCAGAAGCTTCCTCCACATCTGGGGCTGAGACCTCCACGCTCAGAACAAAGCAGCCAATCAGAAGGGTCTGCGTCATAGGGAAGAGGGAAGGCGGCTGCTTGACTCTGGCTCCCCGTCATCTGAGGAAAGTGGAGGGGCCGGGTGGAACCAAACCTTTGCGTCATGGTCATTGGCCTGGAGGATGTGGGGGAGCTTGTGAGAAACACAGTACCTTCCCCAAAGTACAGATTTCCTGCTTATGATCTAGAGTGATGGCTTTGAAATGTTTATCTGAACCTTCTAAAGGCAGTTGCTTTATCACATCTTATCCAGGTTTAGACTCCTTGATTATTCATACCCAATCAGGCTGTAAAAAACAAGCTACGCTAGCCTGGAATGTGTACATTTCAACAGATCAGCAATTGCAAAATGCCAGTGCCACTTACTGGTGTAGCGCTGGGTCCAATGACTCAGAGGACATAAACACTCCCAGATTCCTTCCAGATTTTAACAATAACAGAGAATGACCGGGCATCTCCAACACCGACTGCATGATACTGTCTCAGTTACGGATCAGTTCACCTAGTTGTGTTTCCTTTTCTGTGCATTTTGTCCTTTAAGTGATCTTGTATAAAATTTACATTTAACATGTTTTTCAACAGGTAAATGCTTAGAGGAGCCAAGTTGTGTGCATTATCTTTCTTGTGCTTCCTTTTGGCAAGTGGAGGGATCGCCATGGATTTTGACCAGGGTGGGCGAGCATTCCATGGGTCATCTTCTCCCGTGAGCTCGGGGAAAGGGGATGAGGGGAATGGGAGGCTGTTCTTCAACACGTGGACTGAATGGCCAGATCCTTCAGCTCACTAGGGCCTGTGAAAACAGAGGGGAGATTGCTTCCTCTACTGGCACTATGAACAGTAACTGCGCATCCTGGTTCTCTAAGTCTCTCCCATCTGGAACCCTTCTCCTCTTCCTTCTCATTCCTCCTTCATGCCTCATCCTCAGGCAGCCAGACTCAGCTTCCCAGGCATTTCCAAACATGCTACGGCTCTAGCTGTATGGCCAGCCACAGTCCCCAACCCCCTTACCCTTTATCATCTACCCAGCAGAAAGAAGAAAAGGTTTTCATCCGGCCATGAATTTGAATATTCTGAATTCTTAGGGAGGTTTCATAAGGAGCAAGAAGGCCTTCCCCTCCTCGACCATCAGCCTAGGAGTATATGATGGCCATGTGTGGAGATGTGCAGGGTGGGAGGGAAAGGAGGGCTCTAAGTCAAAAAGACCCCGTCATGAGTGGGATTCCACATCAGGATGGGAGCTTGGCTCTATGACAGGTGCTTCTTTAGAAACCACTTTCCCCTGATGGATGGCGTCAGGGGGATTAAGTTTCAAGTTAAAAGTTGGTTTGAGTTCCCACCCCACCCCCCAGTTCAGTTAGTTGGAAAATTAAGACAAGGACCCAAATTTTGTTAGATCTCAACAGAAGTCAATTTAAGAGTCCTATCTGGCTTAAGTAGACATTGGCTCTTCTGGGGAAACTTCAGACAGTACTTGAGGAGGTTGATGGGCTTTTGAAATGACCTTCACTCAGAGGTTTCTATTAGTTGGCAGGTTTGAGTCCTGAACTCAATGGCCCTCACTCACCCACCACGTGGGCGTGAGTACTTACGAGTACCCTCCAGACATTTTCCGCACAACCACAAAAATGATCCAACCAATGAAGCCAATGGCCAGTAAGACCCCGACTATGATTCCAACCAGGGTCACCGTGGCCAAGCCATCTGCACGGGAAGGAAAAAAAGCATGAGCCCCAGATGAGAAATATACCCGTGGCACCACATGTCACGTATAACAACGCCACCGCTCTACTCTACACAGCAAATACGCTCTGTATTGTTTCTCCCGTATCCAGGGGAAGTTGACTCAGGAGTGGAGAAGTGTTGGTCTCTTTTCCTTCTCAGTGCTGGGGAAAGAACCCAGGGCCTTACACAAACTAGGCAAGCACTTAACCCTGAGCTACGCCCAGCCCTACTCTATCTACTCGAATCCCATCGGATGAATGAAAAGATCTTTGGGTCTCAGGAACTATCGTGCATGACACACTGATTTCACTTTATGGGCGGTGTTTTTATGTGGCTCGTCAACTCATTTCTACTTTCATTCTTAGTAACTCTAGATTGGAGTAAGTGTCATCCCCACAGCTATCTTTAAGTGAACAGTTTGCTTCTTTTCTTTTTTTCCCCCTTTTCTTTTTCACGTGCTAAAGGAGGAGCCCAGCACATCATGCACGCTACTGCTCTACCACTGTGCTGCAGGCCCAGCCCTATTTCTTTTCAAGTAAAGGGAATTCTCTGTACTTGCTTTAAAAAAATGTATATGGCTGGGTGCGGTGTGCACGCCTGTAGTCCCGGCAGCTCGGGAGGCTGAGGCAGGAGGATCACGAGTTCAAAGCCAGTCTCAGCAAAAAGCGAGGTGCTAGGCAACTCAGTGAGACTCTGTCTCTACATAAAATTCAAAATAGGGCTGGGGATGTGGCTCAGTGGTCGAGTAGCCCTGAGTTCAATCCCCAGTCCCCGCCAGCCCGCAAAAACCCCCAACTATTCTCAGGTTTTCTCTTCTGCTCTTGTTGACTACAATCCAGGAAAAGTATGTAACTCATCAAGAAGACTGGGTTCAAAGAAACTTTGTCTTCCACGCCCACAAGAATATTTTGAAACTATGATCTTGCCTACCTTTCTCAACTGTTGTTTGCGTCTCTTCAGATTCTTTCTCTGTAAAGAGAGAGGTAATGACATAGAATTATTAGGATTTAATAACTATAATTTAACAATTGGCAAAAGATATGCAATGTAGCAAAACCTGCAAAGAGGATACTTTCTTAACTAAATTGGGTGGGGTTTTTGAGCAAGCTCTGACACGCAACTGTCTTGGTGCCTATTATCAAATTCATGAATGCTTCTTGCCATCTGTGGATCCACAGCACTTCTGTGTACATGACTTCTTTCTCCTCCAATTTAGAAAGCAGAGTGAAGGACACTAAGCCACAGAGAGATGAAGTAAATGGTCAAAAAAGTTTCAGAGATTATAGTGGCAAAAGAATCCAACATTGAGATCATGGAAAACTTACAGACCGTGCCCAGGGCTATTACTCCTTTGGCGAGTAATACTCTAATCTGAGAAGAAGTGACAGGGCCATGATTCGTCTCATGTCATCCATTTCCCGCTTTGGTTGCCAAAGCCAGACTCCAGAGGCAGCCAAGCTTCACCTGGTTAGGCTGCTGAATTACTTTAAGACTTCTATCAGCAGCTAGATCTACTCTAGAACTTAACAATATGAATATTCTCCATTGTGAGTCTCTTCTAGATAATTCTACACAGTTCCTCATTTAAAATCAAAGTGTTTTGCTTTGTTCCTCCATTATATACTGAGTCCTTAACTTGGGCTCAAAGGTGGCCCCTAAAGTGTTGGGGGAGCAGTCTTGAAGAACTGAGCCCTCAACCGATGGGGTCTAACACCATCTCCAGGTAGATAATATCAGAACTGAACTGGATTAGAGGATGCTCAGCTGATGTCCACAGTAGAGTTGGTTGTTTGGTGTTGGGGTGGGGTGGGGGGGACAGGGTACACATTTGATATCAGAAGTGATCTGTGTTGAGAGGAGCAGAGACAGTCTTGAGTTCAAATTTGGGGTTGGTTTTCCCAACTCACTAGCCAACCATCATCTAAAAGATGCTTACTTTTACCAGATGGTTGGGTTTGAAATAATCCATCCACTTTGTACGAAAAGTCTCCTCAAAACAAGGTACATTTTCAAGATGGCCCCGGGGTAGTTTCCCAGACCCAGGTCTCCCTGCATGAGCTAATCCCATGGCTCTGGAACACTTATACAGAGTGCATGTTGACTGTTCCACACCCAGAAAATGTTGGGGAGACTGCTGGATTGAGCCTCCCAGAGCAGAGGTGTCATGGAATCAAACTCTCATCCTGGGCAGCCAACTGCAGCAGAGATAGCTCAGTCATTTGCTCATCAGGTCCTAGCCTGATACACAAATGATTATCACCAACCAAAATACCATCAGTTAGCAAATGTATTATGGGAAAAAAGTTGGTAGAAGACTTTCTACTAATTTAAAACTTTTTGGTTCTGTATTCCCCAGTCCCTCCCAATTATGCTGCCCATGATCACGAGCATGGGAACATCATCGTACTTGGGCACTCCATGGGAAAAATGGCCATCTGCTTCCCTAATAAAATTACCTCTTAAAATCTAGTGCTCATAATGACATTTTTAACTCTTTTGTGAAATATCTCAGGATAACGATACCCAAAATGGCATGAGCATTTAACAGAATCTCCTTTCCTTTTAAGGCTGAATGATATTCTGTTGTATTTATATATATACATATTTTTAATTTTCTTTGGTTGCAGATGGACACAATACCTTTATTTTATTCATTGATTTATATGTGGTACTGAGAATCAAACCTAGTGCCTCACGCATGCTAGGCAAGTGCCCTACCACTGAGCCACCACCCCAGCCCCTGTATATATTATATTTTGTCTTCATTGGCCCATAGACATTTGGGTTGCTTCCATATTTTAGCTATTGTGAATGCTGCTTGCTATGAACATGGGGGTACAATTATAAAAGCACTTTAAAAAAATCCTCATAAGTCTGTGGAGTTTTTAAAACCAGATTGGCAACTGGACCCAGAAGTATTTATGGAAGAGTAAAGAATAACTTTATAGTTGGGGGCAGTGGGGTGTGCCTGTGGTCCCAGCTACTGAAGATGCTGACACAAGAGGATTTTGAGTTCAAGGCTAGCCTTAGAGACCCCCATCTCAAAGAAAAAACACAAAAAATGTGCATTGCTTATAAGGAGATAGCTCAATAGTAGAGCATTAGCCTAGCATGCACCAGGCCCCGAGTTCAGTTCCCAGCACTACTCCCCCCGCCCCCAACACACACAGACTGACTTTCTGGGTGTTCAGATGTGTAGTTGGTTTGAGGAATTGGCCTGGAGAACCCACTGCTTCAAGCAGTCTTTACACTGGCTTTTCATCTTGGAGACAGAAACATAAAACCTAATTAAATGAAATAATTTATATAAAACTTCTCAAGTTAGAAGCACTCCTTGGAGTTACTTGAGGATTTGCTCTTTTTCTCTCCTACTACAAAATAAAGTACAGTTTTTTAAAAAACACCTCCAATAGCTGAATTTCTTTTAAGAAATGAACCCATCCATGGCTGAGCGTGACCCTCCCTCTGCTCATCGGCGATGGTAAAACTTCATGACAATAGTGATGACCCCAAAGTCCCCTCCAACGCTTCTCCATTTGCCCTGCTGCCTGTGCCAACCATGAATCACAAACACAACCGCAGATCCTGATCAGTGTGGTGTAGAAGATTCCTGCTCTGTGTGTGCAGACATGAAGACGGTCAGGTTAGCCGAGGATCTATGAAGACTCACTTAGGTGGGCCGAGCTTCATGCTGTTGAGCGCTCGCCTGAAGTCCTTGATGTAGGTCAACAGCACAGCAGTTGGGACCTGGCAGGGGCCATGTCACTAGCTATCATTCAAGGTAGAGAGAGATCTCCAGCAACCTGATCATTTGAATTTGATTTAGTAACTCATAAATCAAATTCTGACTCCACCACACAAAACTTAGTTCAGAATTCACTCTTTTTTCCTTCCTTTCTTTTTCTTCATTTTTTGTCTATTTATTTATTATTTTATTTTATTGTTTGGGTCTTGGGGAATGAACCCAGGGGTATTTTCCACTGAGCTACATCTCTAGCCCTTTTTATTTTTGATTTTGAGATAGGATCTTGTTAAGTTGCTGAGCTGGCCTCAAACTTGCAATCCTCCTGACTTAGCCTCCCAAGTAGCTGGGATTATAGGAGTGCATCACGGTGCCCACTCTTCTTCTTTTTCTTAAAAATATATTTCAGATGTTAATGAACCTTTATTTTATTCATTTATTTATATGTGGTGCTGAGAATCGAACCCAGTGCCTCACCCGTGCTAGGCAAGCACTCTAAGCCACAACCCCACCCGTGGTGCCCACTCTTGCATTAAAAATATGTCCCCTATTATTACATTTGTTCATGCACTTTTGGAAGGCATGAACAAAAACAGATCAGGCCCTACTGGGGTGACGGGTCTCCTTACCCACGGAGCGGCTAGTTGCCACATCGGGGGCTGCAGTGCTATGGCTTTCTTCGTGGGCATGGACTGAGCCGCCTGGGGTCGGCAGATCCTCGATGTGAACGTCTGTCCTACTCTCTGCGTTTGTTGGCACCTGTCAGACATGCAAATGAGGCAAAACAGAAAACAAAGCCTAATCTTTTAAAGTTCATACTCTGGCTTACAACAGAAAAGGGTTTAAGGTGGCATAAATATACACAATACATATGGCACAAATCCAAAGTGGAAATAAGAAAACAAAACAACAAGCCAGGTGCGGTGGCGCACGCCTGTAATCCCAGCACTTTGGGAGGCTGAGACAGGAAGATCGCGAGTTCAAAGCCAGCCTCAGCAATGGCGAGGTGCTAAGCAACTCAGTGAGACCCTGTCTCTACATAAAACACAAAATAGGGCTGGGGATGGGGCTCAGGGGTCGAGTGTCCCTGAGTTCAATACCTGGTACCCCCCCCCAAAAAGAAAACAAAGCAACAAGGGTGGGAACAGCAGCGAAACCAGGTCTCCTCCCAGAATGGATTCCAATGTTTGACACGCCAACTTCCTGATGGCTAATTTCTTCCACAACCACTGGATCGCTAGGCTTTCATTCTTGCTTTCCCCTAAACCCGAGCCGCACCTTTTCCCTGGAGCAAGTGTTGGGCACACATTTCTATCACCCTTAACATCCTCCCACCCCCTGTGAGAGCGACCGACCGCCCACCTTCGCTGAGAGCTTACATGGCACCAGGCCTTTAAGTGCTTTCTCACTCCACACGACCTTGGGAAATAGATCCTACTATTAGTCCTATTGCACAAACAAAGCTTAGAATAATTTGACAATATGCCCAACTCCTATGGCCCTTTATACTACAGGGCAGGACTTGAAGTTGTGCTGGTTTAATAGTTCATTATAGAGAGTATTGCAAACGATACCAATGAAGAGATGCACAGGGCCACATTATATAGGAGAGGTGCAGAGCTTCCAGGCCCTCTCTGGGCACCACTCTCCAGGGATCTCCCTGAATTCAGCTCTCTAGAAGTTCTCTAGACCTTGTCCATCTGAGTCTGTGCAGAGACTTTCTTACACATGGATGATCGATTCGATCACTGGCCAATGGTAATCAATTTCACCTTCAGTCTTCTTCCTTCCCTGGAGGTTGGGGTGAAACTAAGAGGCCTTTTAATCCCACCTTGGTCTTTCTGGTGACCAGCCCCACTTCTGAAGCTACCTAGGGGCTGGCAGCTATTAGTCAACTCATTAGCATAGAAAAAAAAAAAAAACCACGGAGCCCTTTGAAGATTCCAAAGAAGCGGTTCTGTTGACTCCAAAGTTCATGCCGATGTAGCATTTAACAAGCAAGTGAGCACAAGCAACAAAACCCAAATCAACAAACAGGACAACATGAGACTTCAAAATGTGTGTGCACCAATGGGCACAAGCCACAGGGGGAAAGGCCACCTGCCTGCACGGGAGAAAATATCTGCAAATCATTTATCTGATAAGGGTATAAAAGACTCCTACAACTGAACAACAAAACGAACCCAAATATCACAAAAATTGGGCAAAGGCTGCAGTAGACATTTCTCTAAAGATGCTACACAAAGAGCTAAGAAGCTTATGAATTAACGCTCAGCATCACTCACCAGAGGAATGCAGTTCAAACCCTGGCGAGGCAGGTAAGTGCTCACTTCCGTTAGAATGGTTACTATAAATATATGTATATGTCAGGTGTTGGAAAGGATGTGGACCAACTGGAACCCTTGTGCACTGAAGTGGTAGAACCATTGTGGAAGCCGGCATGGCAGCTCCTCAACACAGCAAATCTAGAACTATCTGAGGGCAGTTCCACCTGGGAGTGTGCACCTAAAAGAATCCCAAGCAGGGTGTTCAAGAGACATTTGCACACACACAGGAAATAGTGCTGCTATGAAGCATAATTGTCAAGAGGGGGAAGAAAGCCGGATGTCCACCTGTGGATGCCCAGGTGAGCCAAATGTGGTATACACACACAGGGGACACTCAGCCTTAAAAAGAGAGGAATTCCTGACACATGTACCTTAAGGACATTATGCTAAGTGGAATAAACCAGCTCTCAGAAGACAAACACTGTAAGGTTCCCTTATGAGCTATCTAGAGAAGTCAAAATCAGAGACAGAAAACAGAGGGCGCCAAGAAGCACCAGGGTCTTTGAGGAGGGAAGAGGAAGAGCTGCTGTTAAGTGCGTGCACAGATTCTGATTCACAAGGTGAAAATTTTCTGCAGGTCTGTTTAGCAATGTGAATACTTAACATTGCAGAACGGTACACTTAGAAATGGTTAAAATGATAAATTTTACTTCTGTGCTTTTGACCAGAAACTACTGTGGGTCCAGCATAGTTCCAAGCCCTGTGGATATAATGAATAACAAAAATTCTCCACTAGTAGTCTGGGGCTGGGTTGCAGGGTATGGACACTTAATATGTAAACAAATACAAAAGATACAAAACAAATACAAAAGATCATTTTAAATGACTTGAAGTGCTTTAAAGAAAATATAGACTGGCCTGGACTAGCAGTTGGCAAACTTCTTCTCCAAAATGGTGCATAGTCTCAGCTTTGCAGGCCCAAATGGCTCAATTCTGCTCTTACAGTGTGAATGCCACCAGATTGTTCTCACCCAAACAGCCATTACTGTGTTCCAACAAAACTTTATTTACAGTCAGTGGGCCAAATCTGGTGGGTAGCTTGCTGACCTCAGGACTGGAGAGTTACTCCTTGCAGCTGGAAGATGGGATTCTTTAGATCAAATCTCTTTGAGATAACTCCGAACTTGATGCAAGAGAAAGTCAGCCAGCGAGGATGAGGGAGTGTTCCAGGAGGAGGAAAGAGAAGCCTAACTTGGAATAGGCGTGGTGTTCTAAGGTCAGAAAGGCAATAGATGAAGCAAATTGAAGGATGGTACATGAGGTCAGGTGGGCAGGAGGCTCTGTCTTGTTAACCAACGAATCGTCGACTCCTAGAAGATTGACAGTGCGGCTCACTGCCTCCTCCCTGCGCCTAACTTCCTGTCTTACCTAAGGCAGGTGCCTGAGACACGTGTCAATCACAGTCCACTAGGTTAGGATGTGTGTCCACGTGGAATCCACGTGGGTTATACCTGTGGGGTCTGATTACAGTTCATGCCTTACTGGTCTACGTAGTGAGGCAGGAAATGGAGATTACATATTTAGGAAGTTGTAGCTGTGATATTGCTACGACATGCGAGGAGACGGTTGACTATATTGAAACTGTGCTGGAACGCAGGAAAATTTTTAAAACCTGGCTCTTTCCTAGTCTGAGCAGCCCTGGGATACTGGTCTCAGACCACCGGTCATCAGCACACTACCTCCCCACTGGATGGAAGCGGGAGGTCGTTTTTGTCGTGAGCATGCCACTCTAGATTCCTTGGCAAGGTGGCTTATGTTGATTTTACATACAATATTCATTATAATCATCCTTCCAAGAGAGGAGCAAATTCCTCTCTTCCCAAGATACTCACCAGAGCCGTAGGGCCAGCAGAAACATCAGACTCTTCAGTGGTACCTGTGGTCACGATGTTGTCTTCTATGGCTGGAGTGGCTGAGGCATCATTTGCACCTGGGGTCACAAGGTCATCTTCTAGCTGAACCGCTAAAGTAAAACCGAGTCAGGGTTTAAGATAGAAACTGTGGGCCGACCTGCCTGGCCAGCTGCAGATGATTTTGTTTCCCATTTCTTGAGGTGCTTTTATTTAATGCTAGTCTCTTTCTGACCTATCACAGTGCCAGAAACCAAATCATTGTCCTTGCAGGACCCACGCAGTGGCCTCGTGGTCTCCATTAATGGAAACACAAAGAGGTGAAGCAGCCAGCCCTTCCCCGGATCTCGCCGAGAGAGGCGGACACAGGCGTGAACACTTTTCCTAAAGGAAGCAGATTCTTCCTGGCACTGATTCCTATGATGAATCAATGCATTCAGATAAATAGAATATCATTTAGACCTGGAAAAAATTCTTGATAGAATCACCCGGAAAGATCTCTAAACCTACTTAATTCTAGGATCCATGCAAACCTACTGAATCACAATGTCCAAAATCAGAGTCTCTTGTCTTTTTAAAATCAAGTTCTCAGGGCTGGGGGTGGAGCTCAGTGGTAGAGTGCTTAAGTAAATAAATAAATGAAAATAAAGTTCTCTCCCCCTTTAATTTTGAGACTGCTGTCCACTCGGATGACTAGGAGCATGGGCTAGAATACAGACCTCATAGATACAGTCAACTTCTTAGTTTACAGCCTTGTGGGAGGGCCAGTAATGTACTCAAGGGCCCCAAGATACCAATACAACTCTTAGTGCCAAGAAATAAACTGATCAGACCTCACTGCCCCAAGCCTGGCTTTTCTGTGCCAATAAGGAGATGAATGACTGGGTGGTGTCAATGAGAAGGGTTTCCAGGGAGCAGGCACCGTGGAGAGGCAGAACCGGTAGACTCCCACAGTGGGGAGTGCTCTAGCTCACTTGTTTCCCCCGAGGCTTCATATATTGAAAACTAATCCCCAAAGTCAGGTGCTGATGGTATTTAAAGGTGTGGCCTTTAAGAGGTAATTAGATGACGATTAGATGAGGTCATCAGGGTAGGGCCCTTAGGATGGAATTGGTAGCTAAATAAGAAGAGGCAGAGAACGCTGAACTGTTGCGCTAGCTCTATCTCACCATGCGATACCCTCCACCTTTTTATAATGCGGCAAGATGGTCTCAACTAGATGCTCTTGAACTGCCCAGCCACAGCCACGAGCCAAATAAATGTCTATTCTTTTTTTGTGGCAGGGTACTGGAGATTGATTCCAGGGGCACTCAACCACTGAGCCACATCCCCAGCTCTGTTTTATATTTTATTGAGAGACAGGGTCTCACTGAGTTGCTTAGTGCCTCGCTTTTGCTGAGGCTGGCTTTGAACTTGCGATCCTCCTGCCTCAGCTTCCTGAGCTGTTGGGATGACAGGCATGCGCCACCGTGAGCAGCATTATGAACTCCCTGGTCTCAGGTATTTTATTATAGCAACAGAAAATGGGCTCAGACAGGAAAGAGTAGAAAATAGCAGTGTCCTCTTCCATCTCTGCTGCAATGATCCGGAACTAGTTAAGACTGTGCCCAAGCATCATCTCTGAACTCACCAGATAGATAATCCTTTTCATGAGTTAAAAATCTGACTCATTGGCCACAGGCTTCCTCTCCAGACTTGAGTGGCTCTAGAAATTCCATGACTAAATACAGTTGCAAAATAAGCAAGCACGTGCATCCCAGAAGCAGGAGGAGGGGTGCTTGGAGACCTCTTCGTGTAATTAAAGAGCAGATGTTCATCTGTATCTAGGCAGTGTTCAAATTAGCAATCCATTCCTTGCCTACGAAGCTTTATTTTTGCTCTGTTTAGACAGCACAGCCAGAAGCACAGCTAATAAATATTTGATCATAAGTTCTCTGCAGATGCCTGGAGGGAGGAGGCCCCCAGAGGAAACCTGCTCGCTTCCTGAGCCTTCTCTCTGCATCTCAAGTCCTTATCCAGCTGTGGATTGATGGCTTCAGATGAACTACCTAAGCACATACATTCGTGGGAGTGGGGAGAAGGCTCAGAATGGAAAGACTCAGGACACATAAAGGGGTCGCCTCTCCTCTTGGTCATTTGCTGGGCTGGGGAGCTGACAGTGGCTGGTCCCACAGGATCTAGGACTTTGTGGAGCAGGCACATGTTCACTGTATTTATTGAACTCAATGGGAATACTCTTTCACCGGGCCAATGTCCTTATTGAAAAACTAAGCATCCCATTTTCTTTTCTTCCCTCCTCTGGTTTGAACTGAGTTAACAAATCATCCATTTAAAAAATGTCTTTTGGAGCTGTTCAGCAAAATCACTTGCTATGTGGCGTCTCCAACTTAAAACAAAACCACCCTTGCTTAAAAAAAAAAAAAAAGTACTGAATGAAGTTGGTTTGAATTCTTTCATAGAGAGCTCAGTTCATTGAAAGCGTAACTTGATAAAAATTCCCTCTTGTTCTTTTCTACCCCTGGCCCACAGAGCCAAACACTAAAATCACTCTGAATGGACAAAGGATGTTTTATGAATGACAGTCAGGATTAAGAAGCAGGTCCTTTGTCCCATGGCCCCCGCTTTCTTTCTGCGCCCTGGGAAAGTTGATCTTTACAAGAGATCCTCAATCGCCCCTCTTATCATTTTGGCCAAAGGCTTTCCCCGGGTAAAGAGTTCCTCTAGGTCTGCTGCGGAGTTTCCAGCCAGCATTTGACGTCCTGTCCCCACCGCCCCCATCCTCCTGAAACCATGTATTGATATCTCCTTGCTCCTGTGTCCTTCTAAGACACACAGGAAAGCTCACGTACACACAGGCGCACGTATGTGCTCAGACACAACTGTTCATGTCGGTACAGAGTGAAGAACCCACAACCATAACTGATATTCACAGCCAGGCACGCAGGGAATTCCAGAGCCTGGGACCCTCCTAGACACCTGTATCGCTCTTCTTGCCACACCCGACCTTGGCCAGCATGAGGAATCAGTGGACGTTTCCAAATAGGGCAGGAACTGTTTATATACCTGGAAATTTTTTGGTTACTATTCTTTAAAAAGCTAGGCCACAATTTATACTACTTAGGAGATTTGACAAATCAACTTAAGGTTCTTCATTTTGAAAATAAAATAACTGAAGAAAGGCTTATTTGTATCTAAGTGGTAATTATGAATGATTTTTATCTTTGTATTAAAGTCCAACATCTCACTGGGCATGGTGGTGCATGCCTGCAATCCCAGCAGCTTTGGAGGCAGCAGCAGGAGGCTCGCCAGTTCAAAGCCAGTCTCAGCAACTTAGCGAGGCCCTAAGCAACTTTGGCAAGACCCTACCTCAAAATAAAAAAATACACAAGGGCTGGGGATGTGGTTCAGTGGTTAAATGCTCCAGGGTTCAGTGCCTGGTACCAAAAAAAAAAAAAAAGTCCAACATCTCTAAAGAAATGATCCAAGTTTACACACATTTATGGGAAAGCATTTCTTAAAATATATTTTAGAATTTAGACACAAATTAAAGCAGGATAGTGCTGGAATGATAATACCTTCCAATTCTTTTTTTTTTTTTTTTAATTTTTTTAGTTGTAGATGGACACAATGTCTTTATTTTGTTGCTTTGTATGTGGTGCTGAGGATCGAACCCAGGGCTTCACGCATGCGAGGCAAGCGCTCTACCGCTGAGCTACAATCCCAGCCCCTACCTTCCAATTCTTAATAAAAATCTTTTGAATATATGCTTGATCCTTTGGTTTTATTTGCCTCTCTTTGGTTTGTGATGATGACCGTCTCTATCTATCTGGTTGTTGCCCTTGAAGAATATTTTCTTTGGGAGCTTTTTCCTTTGTGGCCATATTCATCTTTTCTGTAGTTGCTAGTGCTCTTCATACCTTAAGAACTCATTCTTTGGACTAGATGCTGCAGACCGCTTTCTCGCTGCTTGGCATTTGCCTCTTTTGCAAATGGCAAGCTCTGTCGGCACTCAACTTTTTTCTGTTTATTTTCTCCCTGTGATGCCAGGCTCACAAATGCTTCCTCAAGAGTGTGTAAATATCTACCTGTGCTTTCCCCATGGTTTTCTTCTTACAGTTAATATCTCCATTTTTCTTGTGTTTATTTTGCAGTATTGTGTAAAGCAGGAACACAGGTTCCAGAGCTGCACAATAATGTTTCCGTCAACAACAACACAACCATGTCCCATAAGATTATAATAAAGCTGGAAATTTTTTTTCTTTTTTCTTTTTTTGTATTGGGAATCTAACCCTGGGGTGCTTAACCACTGAGCCACATCCCCAGCCCTTTTTATTTTATTTTTTTGAGACAGGGTCTTGCTAAGTTCTTAGGGCTTTGCTAAAAGTTGCTGAGGCTGGCCTCAAACTTGCAATCCTCCTGTCTCAGCCTCCCAAGGTGCTGGGATTATAGATGTGTGACACCACGCCTCGCTGGAAAATTCTTATCACCTAGTGACACTGCAGTTGTCATAGTGTCATAGCACCACACATTCCTTACGTGGAAGGCCGGTGTGTGCAAACCTACTGCCTTGCCAGTCGAATAAAAGTCTAACACGCACAAGCATTTGACTTACGTAATACCTGCTAATGACAATAAACAACCACATGGTCAGTGCACGTGTTTAGCATGCTTTTGATCATGTCTCACCGTGTACTCCTTCTGCTTACTGTCTACCCCGGGCCACTTCTCCTGATTGCATTTGAAGGCTATGTCAAGTGATCGGCCTCTTTCACCCAGGTTTGGGTCAGCGTCCTCCATGACAGTCACACCATAACAAAATAGTCTAAACAGTTATATGAACGTGTCCCTGTCCTTAAGTGGCACATTAGTGTAACCTGACTCCCTGGCAAAAGGTGAGCGTTATTCTGACCAAATCCTTTCACCCACTGTTTCCAAACACGCAGCTCTTGCTGAGACAGACATTTTCCAATTTTGAGCCACAGTCGCAGGACAGACTTCCCAGCACAAGGCCCAGCTCCAGTGGCCTGACCGCGGCCCACCCCCCATCCCCACACTGGCTTGTCTTGCAGTCTTGACAAACTGATCCTAAATCTGTGTTCCTCCTCCTCCTCCTCCCAGGGAAGTGAGTGCCCAGGTTGGAGCTAGAATCCAAGTGTAGGAAGAGAGGGCAGGGGCTCCTGCAACAGAGCAGGCTGGGGGTCTTCCAGAGGGCCGGCCTGGGCGGGGCTGTGGGTTCTATCTGGGAAAGCACAACACCCTGGCACCCGCCTCACCTGTGCTGGCCAGGCCAGGGTTTGTGTCCTCTTCCAGCTGACCACAACAGCCCGAGGGTGAGCTGAGTGGCATCACTGCCCCTTAACAGACGAGGAAATAAAGCTGGCAAGGACCCCTTGGCAGCCTTTCCTCGGCCTCCTCTGAGCCTTCCTGTCACGAAGGCCCCTCTTGGCTTCTGAGTCTGAGTCCAGCTTTAACACGGGTCCCGCCACATCAGCGCCATCAGAAGCCCCATGCTGGGCATCTGCAAGGACGGCATCCTCCACCTCTGATGCCCAAGCCCTGTTGCTAGGCCACTTGGACCACAATCCCCACCTGTGCGGCCTCCTCCTAGTGACTTTCTGTCCAGGACTCCTCACTCTGCTGGCTGGCTCGTCCTTGGACTCAGAGTGGAACTGGCTCCCTCCCTTCGCCATGTCCCTTATTGCAATAGTGTAAAGTCCCCCTTACATTCTAACATGTTGTCGGGACGACTTTATCTTGAGACGTCACAAGTTAAGTGCTTTGCTGAGTTCGTCTGGTTCGTGAGTGACAAGAGCCAAGCACTCTGGCTGTTCATCGTGGGTCCACCGACACAGGACCAAAGCGCAGCCTCGCCCCTTGGACACGTGGGCTCCTGGCAGCTCTCAACAGCCTGCGCCTGCTCCCTGGGCTCTACCCTCCTGCCCCTTCTGCGCCATCCTCGTCCTCGTCCTCCCCTAAATCACAGCCCCACTGGTCAGAAGCAGCATCTTCCCCAGAGCTCCACTCCTCTCATGAAATCTCATCTTGCTAGGATCTTCCAGTCTTGCTATTTGGTGACCACAATCTTGACTTCCTCAAAAGAGTCCCCTTCCAGGGAAAATCTGGGAGGATCTAAGCTTTCAGAAATGTCTGATAAGGAGGAGGGTGGAATTTGCTCTCAAAGAATGTCTTTCCTTGAACTGCAGTTTCTTGGCTGTACAAGCAAGTCAGCAACTATGATCAAGACCAGAACCCCTGAGGCGAGGGTGTCACTCTGCCGTAGAGTCCCTGCTTAGGACGCAGAGGTCTTGGGTTTGATTCCTTGCACTGAAAAAACAAAAACAAAGCAAAAAACATAAACCAAGCCCACCTCTCTCTCTCAAGCTCCTGGGACTTATATTTATTTTACAACTATTTCTTGAGTAGCTGCTATGTGCTGAGTACTATTCTGAGCTCTAGAGTGCTCAGGCCAGGTCTCTGGTCTCATGGACTTGCTAGAACTGGAAAAGGAAGGGGTCCTGATTGTGGAAGGCAGCCAGGAGGTGCTGAGAGGGGAGCACTTCATCTGAGTCCAGAAAGCAAGGCCACTCTGAGTGCCGTGTGAAGGCACTGTGGTTGGGAAGGCGCCCAGATCAGGCTGAAGCAGTGAGGCCACTTAGACCATTTCTGCCACCCAGGTGACAGTGGCGGGTGCTCGCACCAGGACAGTGGTGGCGGGGAAGGAAAGAACCAGACAGGTAAAGAGGCCAGGAAGCATTCCAAGTAATCACCCAGCGACAATCAGAACTATGCACATCTCTGGATCCAAGAATCCACTTCACCATCCCTTTATAGCTATGCTGACAAACATTTAGGCCAGGAGTGACCCACCCAGCTGCTCCTAGGTGAGCCACAGTCCTCCACCCGGGAGGCATCCCTCTCCTTTGATCAGGATATTCACAAAAGTCAAGGGCACCTGCCCTGTGTCCACCTGCAGGCGGGGAGGAGCTCCTTCCACTCTCGTTTCTGCTTTGGAATCTCACAGCTGCGCAAGCAGTTTTTTTCCCCAGCGTTCTCTCTAGAGATGGTAAAGTTGATTTGAAAAGTAAAGGAGTCTCCAGCTGAGTCACTCTTGGGGTCTTCAAAGAAAACCTGCAGTGTTGGTCAACAGAGTAAGGCAGGCCTTCATGCTGCCTTGAGTCCTCCAGCACCAGAAGTGCACAAATCAGCCTTTGAGGAGAGCTGGCCAAACAGCCTTGGGAAGACATGTGCGGCCATCCAGAAAAGTAAAATGTTTTTTTATTGAAGGACATTTTAGGAATGTAGGGAATCTGGTTTTCCCTCCAGGAGAAACTGTCTGATAACTAATAAACAATGACTGCTCAGCCCTCCCAGTTATACTTTTTCTTTTTTTTTTTTTTTTTCTTTTTTCTTTTTTCAGTAAAGTAATGCTTTTGGAGAGATGTCAAAACGTGTATTTGGAAAGGAAAAACACCACTTCTTTTCTTTTACGTAGATACAGTGTCTTGAATCTTATTTTCCCATCAAGTCTCCAAATTGTACCCAGAAATCTGAAAATAAACACACCTCAGACCGTGGAGAGGAGTCAGCCACGCCAGCGTGTTCCAGTGCCGCTGACCACCCAAATCTCTGCCCAGCCCCTTCATCTCCGTTCAAAATGCACCCAACGTAGCTGTTTGCCAGCCCTTCCCTTGATTACCACGAGGTGGGTTTCTGTCATCAGAGGGAAGGCGTCAGAACACTGCCCCTGAGCTTCCCGGTGGCCCTAGACTGGCCTCGCCCTGACCTTGTGTCAAAGCCTTTCTTTGGAATATTGATGGAGCCAATAGCCTTTGAAGTTCCAAAGCTCCTTTGCACAAAGAAAGCCATTCCCTACTGCAGGGCTGAGTGCCCTCGACTCCTGGCAGTCGCTGGGTGTGGGCCACATCCTCACTGATGTGGCCAGTGGGTTACTTTTCCTCACACCTTCTCTACACCCTGGTAAATTGCTTACTGGATCAAAAGTCTGGCCCTGGACAATCTAAGCAACTCACTTCATCTAGGTAACTCCTAGAAGGCTTGGCCCTGCCACCCTGGGCACCCACAGAAATGCTCTCTCTTAATCTTCTGTCAGAAGTGCACAGGGCTACCTACAGCCCACACGGCCCACATTGCCAGAGGCTGGCGCCATGGCAGGCCTTTGGCAGACGTCTGTTGGGTGGATGACTGTGTAAGTACGTTTATAAGCCAAGTAGGAAATTTCTCTTGAATGACCCCTTGGATTACAATATCCCTGCCACTGTTTGCTGGCCTTCACCCCAGAGTTGGTAAACACCTCTCCCTCAGGAAAGGGACAGACCAGCTGAAGACAGAACCACTCACCTGGGAGATGAGATGAACTTTGCCGCCCTGCTATTTGATTTCTAATGAGCAGCGGCTGTCCACTCACTGTGACAGGTCCTGTCAGCCCTTGTAGGGGTTGGGACTTGGCTGCTGGCTGCTAGCATTTGGAGAAGTGTGTCAAAGCTGAGGGGATCAGACAAGGGCCACCAGCTCCCCTGGAGGAATCAGAAGAATTCCTACACAGTAAGGTCTGGAGCAGCATTCCCTTGAAGTGAGCCAGGAGACAGGCACAATACCCCAAAGTTTTCTTTGGACTCTGGGTGGGGTGGCCCCTCTGGGTCACCCTCGCCAAAGTTGAAAGCAACATTTTGAAAGTTTCTACAGCTGCTGGGCACAGTGGCCCATACCTGTAATCCCAGCAACTCGGGAGGCTGAGGTAGGAGGATCACAAGTCCAAGGCCAGCCTCAGTCACTTAGTAAGACCCTGCCTCAAAATAAAAATAAAATAATGGGCTGGGGTTGTAACTTGGTGGTAGAGGGTATGTTTAGCATCTGAGGTCCTAGGTTTGATCCTTGGCATCAATTTTAAAAAAAGAAAAAAGAAAAGAAAAAATAGGGGCCAATGGCCATTAGGAAACCTACTTTCATTTCAATTGCAAGGAGTCACATTTTAAGTCACTGGACAGGTAGACGAGATAGAATATCGGATCCAGAAGACATAATATAAGGCAACCCAATTAGATCCATCTTCTCTCCCCGGGGAAGGGGAAAGGAACTGAAGCTTTCTCTGTGTCATTCATAAATTCTGCACTTCATCTGCACAACCATGAGGTGAGATTTTGATAATGGATACTTTTTGCTGAATTTTTAGAATGTGTAAAACGTGGTCCCATGTGCCTTTCATTGGCCTTGCAGACTGAGTGGGCTGCCTGGGTCCGGAGCAAGCAGCAAAGCAGAGCATAGACCTCAGGATCTACCAGACCCAAAGACCCCAACGCCCATGGCCTAACTGTCGTGACACAGCTTCACATGAGCTGGCTGCTCTTGGTCACCTCCTACCCACGGGCCTCTCTACTCCTTAAAGAAAGAGCTAGAATAGACTGTGACTGCTCTGAAGTGGCTTCTGCAGGAGCTTGAGGCTGAGCTGCTCCAGGTACCTGCAGGTTCATCTTTCAACGACCTCGCTGCCCATCCAATACAATTCACTCCCCTGGTAAAATCCCCGTCCCTCAGAGCCCTCCTACAGACCCAGGAGAGCTGCTCCCCTGCACCAGCACAGGACGATGCTTGGGTGGCTTTGCCATTTACTGCTGTCTTCAGATCAGCATCTGCAGCTGCCAGGGCAACATGCCATCCTGCCGTAAGCTTAGGTCCAGCCACTAGCACAGGGCCTGCTGGCTGGCAGAATGAACGGATGGGTGATATTTCGACTCCCCAGGGCTCATGGAAGTGAATCGACTTTCTGGGCAAGCTCAGACTAGGCTCAGCCTGCCTCAGCATTCACACAGAGGCCAGCGACTCCGACCTCAACCAAGATTACTCAACCGTTTCACCCTTGACTAAGAGCAGTGTTCTCGGTAAGAGGAAATGAGTTCACACGTTTTGAAACTGGAACCACACCTCTGTTAGGAGGTCTCTGCAACTCAGTGGGGGGTCTGGGAGCACAGTCAGGTAGGAAAGGCCACCTCCCAGGGAAGACTGCTAGTCCTGAGTCATCAGATGACAGCAACCTGTCTTGGAAGTGCTGCTCCCGGCAGAGCTTCCTGGCAGAGCCTCCCGGCAGGGCAGTGGGATACTGGGAAGCACTTGCCATCTGCTGGGAATCTGAATGGGAATCTGAGCTTCTGATTCACCCTGGTCCGTCTGCTGAGCAGTCCAATTTCGCAAGAGTGAAAGAGAAGCTTTGGATCCAACCTCGCCGCCCACCCCTGCGCTCAGAAAGCCCAGCTGTGAGCCCAGGAGGACCAGCCCTGCAGGAATGGGCAGAATGTAGCAGTTTCCACGAGCTGCCCTTGGCCTTGACCCTGAGCCTGGTTTGAAGGTTGGAAGTGCGGCTCTATAGATTCTTTTTTTCTTCTAATAGTTGTTATTGGCTGGGAGGATCTCTCTGGACTTTCCCTTGCCTTCTTTTTCCCTCTGTTCTGACGCAGGGGAAATTCAGACACCACACTTCACTGGCGGGGCTCACCTCAGATGCCCCTTAGCAGGCGATTCCCCACGTGCTCGTGAGATGGAGCCAAATGCACCTCCTACTGTAACCTCGGGTTCCCTGCATCTAAACCACGTGCACAGACGCCGCCTCCCACCAAGCTGGCTCCCAGCCTCCTGTCCGGCCTATTTGATTTTCGTAATATTTCTATCATCTGCTGCTTGTCCTTCCTACTAAAAGGCCACTGTTGTCTCCCTCTTCTTCGTAAGTGGACTGTGGTTCCACCAGGGGTTTTGTTGTTGATTTTTGGTGGTGCTGGGGATGGAACCCAGGGTCTCTACATGGAGGCAAGTGCTCTACCACCAGCCCCTTTGAGCTCTTGTAAGCACTCTCCTCTCTAAGGGCAAGAAATGTACACAGATAATGAAAATAGAATAGGAAAAATAGTGAACACAGTCTTCATAAAGAACAAAGGAAAAGGTCTCACGCTTCCTGATTTCAAAACTTACTGCAAAGCTACAGCCACCAAGACTGTGTTTAGCTGGATATGGTGGGGTGCACCTATAGTCCCATCTACGCGGGAGGCTGAGGCAGGAGGATTGCTTGAGTCCAAGAGTTTGTACAGCCTGGGCAATACATGAGACCCAAGATTCAGTATCCAAAAAACAATAAAAATAGAGTGGTGGTGTAGCTCAGTTGCAGAGCATGCTACTTGCCTAGCATGTAGAGGCCCTGGGTTTGATTCCCAGCACAAGGGAAAGTTTTTAAGTTAAAATAAATTTAAAAAAAATAAAAGACTGTGGTATTAGCATAAGGATAGCAATATGGGTGAATGAAATAGAACTGAGTTCAGAAATAAACTTTTACATGTATGGGCAATTGATTTTGGCAAGGATACCAAGATAACTCAGTGGGAAAAGAATCACCTTTTCAACAGATGGTGGTGGGACAACTGGACATCCACATGCAAAGAATGGAGCTGGGTCTCTGCTTCACACAAAAATTAACTAAATGAACCCAAGACCCACATACCAGGGTTAAAACTACACAACATAAGAGTAAATCTTTGCAATCTTGGTTTAGGCAACAGCTTTCTAGATGCAGCCCTAACGGTATGAGCAACACAGGGAAATGAGATGAATCTGGTTTTAAGAAGTGTTTAGTTTGTGCTTCAATGAATACTGCCAAAAAATTGAAAAATTAACCCACTTCACAGAATGGGAGCAAAGTTTGCAATTCTTCTATTTGTTAAGGGTCTGGTATCTAAAATTTTTTAAAAATGCTTTTAATCACAATAAAAGGACAACCCAATTTAAAAATGAGCAAAGGATTTGAACATTTTCTTCAAAGATCTCCAAGTGGCCAAGTGAAGGAAGAGATGCTCAACATCATCTGTCATTAGGAAAAGATAAATCAGAACTACTAGATACCACTCTGTGCCCGTTAGAATGGCTACTATTTAAACACAAATACACAGAGAACAAGTGTTGGCAAGGACAGAGAGAAGCTGGACACGGTACAGGGTCAGTGGGAATGTAAAATGGCACTGTCACGTTGGAAAACAGCAGGGAGGTTCCTAAAAAGTTAAATCTAGAGTCACCATGTACAGCCCAGTAATTCCACATCTGGGTGTACACCCGAGAGAAATGAAAACGGACATCCACACCAAAGCTTACACATGAATATTCACGGCAGAATTATGCATAAAAGTCCCAAAGTGGAAGCAACCCGATGTCCCTCAGTTGGCAAATAGATACACAAAATGTGGTAAATCCATATAAACAAGTATTACTTAGCCATAAAAAAGAATGAGGTTCAATTATATGCTATAACCTGGATGAACCTTGAAAACATCATGCTATATGAACGAAGATGGACATACAAGGTCATGTATTGCAGGATTCCATGGGTATGAAGTACCCAGGATGGACGAGCCCATAGAAACAGAAAGTTGATTAGTGGTTCCCAGGAGCAGAAGGGAAGGGAAAATGGGAATGACTGCTCATGATTTGGGGCTTCTGGGTAAAGGGGAAATGAGCATGTTCTAAAACTAACAGTGGTGATGGCTGCAAAACTGTGACTATTAGGAACCACTGAGCCGGGCGCGGTGGCACAAGCCTGTAATCCCAGCACTTTGGGAGGCTGAAACAGGAGGATTGTGAGTTCAAAGCCAGCCTTAACAATGGCGAGGCTCTAAGCAACTCAGTGAGACCCTGTCTCTACATAAAACACAAAATAGGGCTGGGGATGTGGCTCAGTGGTCGAGTGCCCCTGAGTTCAATCTCCAGTACCAAAAAAAAAGAAAAAGAAAAGAAAACTGAATCATTGACTTTAAATCGTTCATTTTATGGTATGTAAATTACATATCAATAAAAAATTTAATATAGCAATGAGTGTTAGAAGAAGTCAATCTAAGAAACCAGGAAGCGAGAAAAGAAGGCAGAAAATACCGAGCTGCAAGCCCTGTTTCCTCCAGACCTCACAACAAACCTACGAGGTAGACACTATTTGCAGTTTATAGGTGGGTTAAGACCCCAGTGAGGGTCACTGACAGACATACAGACACAAAGCTAAAGAAATAGCAACAGTGAGACCTGAACTCAGGCAGCCCAAGCCCCTCACCTCTTAATTAAACAGCCACCTGCACCTGCAGTCCATGTGCCAAGGACACCAGCGATCAGATGGCCGATCTCTCCCAGTACTTTCTGCAGCAGCCCAACCACCTGTTATTGTTATATACATTTTTTGGTTCTCATTTTGTTTGCCGTATGTGTGATTGTGATTGATTAAAGATACACTTGATGCCAGGAATACCAAATCGAAGGATGCTGTCCTTGTCCCCTTCGGCATTTACAGAGCAGATGTGTTAAAAAGAATTGTGGAGTTCGAGGGTGGGGGATGGAGAGGGGATGATTAATGGGTACCAGGATGCAGATGGGTGGGAAGAGTGACTCTAATGTCCTGTAGCTCTGCAGGGTAACTAGGGTTGATGACGACTGCCTGTACATGTTAAAAGCGTGTATGTCACTGTTCCCAACACAAATAAGAAAGGCTTGAGGGAAAGGATATGCCAGTGATCCTGATCTAATCATTAGATGTCGCATACACAGATTGACATGTGGCACTGCACCCCATGAATATGTATAATTATGTGTCAGTTAAAAATTTCTTAAATTAAAAAGAGGACCTGTGAAGTGAGGCGGCAGCTTGACAAGAGGCAAACAGGCAGGTGCGCATTGAGGATACAAGAAGAACACGCCAAGCAGCAGCAGGGCCCGCCCTGGGCTCAGACACACTAGCCCTCGCCAGGGGTGTGCAGGTACAAGGGAGTACTGTGACTGAACTGGAAAGGGCCAAGTGGGGCAGGCGGGACTTGATCTTGGGCGGGGCAATCCTGGCAGAAGAAACTTCTAGAGCAAAACTATAGAAATCGGCAGAGGCCGGGGCTGGAGGAAGGGAACTGGTGAAGGCCAGCTGGAGTCCCTGCTGGAGCTGGGGAGTGGCAAGCACCCGGGAGAGGCAGGAGTCCACGTGTGGGAGAGGGGCAGGAGACGGAGTGAGGTGACAGCGGGAACAATGACTGCCGGAACACAAATGAGGAGGGCACCATACTGAGGTTGAACCTAGTTGTGGGGCCCCTGAAGGGGAGTCAGCAGAGCAGGGCACGAGATCAGATTTGGGGGGATAAGGGATCAAAGCCCTTGGTAAATGTTAGCTGTTAAAACACAGTTAATGTTCCTAACACCTCCCGTGCAGAATGTCCCTTGGCTTTACAGATTGACAACTAATCGTATTATGCAGTGATCCAGCTTAGGTGAAACTGTCTCCCACGAGCAGAACTCACAACGGGCCAGGAAATCAAACAGGCTAAAATCGAGCGGGAAATAGTTTTCTAGTGTTCAGGCACATATTTGCTATCGAAGTCACGCTCCACTCAGGAACACAAAGAGAAAGGGAGAATCCAACATGCTATTTGGTCACCTGTAGAGACCAAAAGCAAAGGGCAGGGCGTGTCCAGACTGAGGGAAGAGATTCCGGATTCTCAGTGAACCACCTTGATTGAGGTCAGAATCCTCATGGCCAGCAGATGTGACATCTTTCATACCAGGTGGAAGTGGGAATGACAGTGGCCCTATTCCCCATACGGCAATTACTCAATAAACATTTGTTAAATAAATGAATTCCTTGGATGGGGCTCGTTTAATGGCAATAAATCCAGTTCCTTTCCTCTGCCTTTCTAGATTCTAGACAAACCGGGAACACTTGTACTTTGGGTGGGACGCTAGCCCTTGGATCACAGCTTTTCTTACAGTAGCTGTGTTTTATTCTCCCGGATGGAGACACGTTGATGAATTGTAGGAAATACTCTGTTCTCATCGGTAATGTTTACAGATCTTCTAGCACCCCCTTCCCTGATCCCCACTTCTCTCATGTAATTGGCATTCCCCTGAATGCCTCAAACCTAACAATGGTGACTTGTACCCAGACGCTCAGTGTTGGCCTCTCTCTACTGTCTGGGGCATTTTGCAGGTCTGCCTCCCTGGGCAGAGGTTGAGAGCACATCTTTCTTTGGAAAGGTGAATATTGTTTTCATAGGTTTTTGTTTTGTTTTGTTTAAAAACTGCATTAAAAGACTGGGGGTGTAGCTCAGTGGCAGAGTACTTGCCTAGCATGTATAAAGCTCTGGGTTCTATCATCAGTACCACAAAAACAACAATAAAACAGTAACAACAGAAAAACTGCATTAAATTTTTCATCGCCCTAACAATTTCAGTTTTCTGCTTCTTAAGCAACTAAGCAAATCAGCTGACTAAGGCTGCACATCTCCATGTGGACATGGCTTGATTCACCTCCAAGGACAAACCCATCTCCTTGGAGTAATTCTTGAAGCAAGACACTCAGCCAACAAAAATAAGGACACACCCATCTTCCTCTTTTTGCGGAAGCTCAAAGGAGCTCACCATTGCCTGGCTAGCTGTGAAGAGCCTGGGTACTGGGTACTGGGCTCAGGACCCTGGAGAGGAAGCAGCCACTTCCAGCTCCTGCCTTGGATGAACAGGGCGGGGTTGCGGCTCTTCCCTCACCTGGCTTATCTCACAGCCTCTGGATAAAATGCCAATCAATCACTTTCCTATCTCAAAAAGCTTCAAGAAATCAGTAGAAGGGCTGCAGATGTAGCTCAGTGGTAGAGGTCTTGCCTAGCAAGCATGAGGCCCTGGGTTCCATCCCCAGCACCAAAAGGAAAAAAAAAGACATCAGTAGAGAAAGGATTCAAAGCTCCAATCAGGGGGAGCTTTATCTCCTGCCCACCCGTGAGAATCCTGATAAATCTCAGTGACTATACACTTGGCTTTAGAAAGAACCCTGGCACCCCTAATCATTTGATGCTCTTCCAAGGAAAGGCTCATGCTGGATATTTTCCTGAGAGGCTCTGAGGCGGCAGGAATGGCAAGGCTTCTGTGGAGAGCCCTACAGGATCTTTTTCAGATTCACCAAGTGAATTTCACAAGGGCAGGACCGGGTCCTTGAGACTTCCTGCTCCCTCCTCACCCTCCCCTGCAATATTTTCACAAGTTGTAACCTGGCCTGCCTGGCTCTCAGAAGCCAGAAATATGACAAATATTCAGATAAGCCAATGGAATCCGGAGCACAGGTCTGTTAACTTCGTGAAGACTGCAGAGCATGCTCTGTGCTAGTGTACTCTCCCCAAAGCACCAGAGTTCAAATCCTGCATCCAGCAACATACCCAGTGCCCAGGAGATGGACCGAACCCATGTGCAGAATGAATTCATGAATCTTCTTTGAACATACTGCAACAATTTCATTCATAAAGGGATAGCATGGTAGGTAACGTGAAGTCTTTATATCTTTAGAAAATTTTTGTTTTCATGTTTAAGAGTCTTAAAGTAGGCAAATTTTTAGTTCCAAGTTCAACTTTTCTTTTTATTTTGATGGCAGAGCAGTGTTGTAAAAAGCTTGAGGTTTGGGATCAGACTCATTTCTGAATTCCCAGTTCTGGCATATTCTGAGGTAATGTATAATTTACAGGAGTTGTGACAATTAAATGAGGTAGTTGGTGACATTCCGAGCACGTGATAGGGGATGGAAATGCAAGGGAGGGGGTATCCTTCCTGCTGGTCTAGCCATCCTCCGTTAAGTTTTGAAGGCTTTATAATTCCCCAGGATAGAGTCACTCTCGGGCTGCTCATTTACACCAGTGGGGAGAGGGACTTAGTCCTATTGACCACTTAGCTTTCTCCTGCCTGGACACATTTTTTTAAATGTGCTTTTCTTCATTGGATGCTATTAGAATTTTGTCCCCCGCCCTCCCGCCCTGTCGCTGTAATGTATAGGGCTTTCTCCCAAAGCATCTAAGAGACCCAACCTTTATAAAATGCCTTAAATGCAACAAAAATTCTTAGCAGCTCACAAAGATTTCAGGGCCTCCAAAACTGGCAAGAATTTCAGGGAAATCACAGGGAAATCCATTCGCAGCATGATTAATCCTGGGTGAGTTAGTCCCGGAAAAGCACACATGGGTTAGCAGCAAGCAACGGCTGGCAGAATTTCACAAACTAAACTGTCTAACGAATGCACAGGCCCCAAAGGATGCATTTTGGACCAAGGTTTAGAGGGAGGGTGGGGCCAGAAAATTGAGGAAAACGCCAGATGTGTGGACAACCGTCTTCTTTTGAATCCACTAACACCCCAAGAGGTGACACATGGGACCAGATTATAGCACTAGATGGGAGAAACCCAGTAGGGCCCAGGACCCTAACAGAAGGATAATAACATTCATCACCATAATTGCCCCCAGCCCAGCTCCCCAACAATAGCTCAGCTCAATGAAGTTAGTCATCCATATTCAAGTCGCCTCCCTCATTATACCCAGACAAAACCCTGCTGGGCCTCAGCTCCTGGCCGTGCAGCGTCCACACAGCTACCCCCGGCCCTCCCCAGGCTGCCCACCCCAGTGGGGCTTCTTTCTTTCTTTTTTCTCCAGTGCTGGGGATGGAACCCAGGGCCCCACGCACATTAGACGAGTGCTCTACCACGGACCGCAGCCCACCTCAGCCCCTGGCTGGCCTTTTTTCTTTAGCAGTGGACTTTCAAGCTATTTTTTCAAACTAGATGGAATACCTCCTTCTAGGAGTACTTGTGATGTTTAGGAGATGACTGGACATGATGACAATTAACCCTAGCCCCAGGGGGAAACAAAGGACCAGGGAGCCTAGCTGCTGTCTGTCCTGGGATGCTGGGATGTGTGGCCCAGGTGGGGGCCTCCCTCACCTTGCTCTACTGAGCACAAAATGTTGTCCTTTGCACATTGTCTGGCCAAAACGGAAACGAAATACTGAACTGTATATATTCCAGTGGAAAGAGAAGTTCCAAAGATAGGACTTCCATGAATAGCTCACGGCCCCTGTAAAAAGAGTGGTTCAGTCTCTTTGAGGCAGACACCCTGGCCCAGTGCGCTCTGTATAATTTCCCTAAGACTAGGGATTCTTGTCTGCCTTGGAATTATAGAAATGCAAGTTGGGCACCCTGGAGACCACACCTTCTCCAAGAAGGACTCTCTTGGGGCTAGGCCTACCTGGATCTTCAATATGAAAAACTTTCAGCACCTTCCACCCTTAAACATCAATAGCTTGCTTACAATTCCTTCAGCCAATATTTGGTGAGCAACTACTATTACCAGACATTGTTTTGACCCTGGAGAACAAACCTAGATACATCAGAGTTCTCTGGAGCTTATATTCATTCCATCAGGGAAACAGATACAAATTAAAATCCAAGAAAAGAAATAAAATACTGACAGGTGTTCATGGAGACTACCACACAGCACACTAGGTAGAAAGAAGCAAGAGGTGGATGAGGAGGTGTGAGAGGAGGGCACAGGGGAGGGGAATGTGTGGATGACGGCCTGGTCATCAGGAGTCCAAGAAGTCACAGGCACGAATTCAGTCATTGGCATTTTGGCCACGTTCAATACATGGCCCCGAACCCATTTAAACCTCAATGTTTGTAAGGGTGCTCCAGGGCTGGGGTGCAGCTCAGAGGCAAAGCTCTTGCCTAGCTTGTTCCAGGCTCTGGGTTGGGTCTCAGCACCGCCAAAAGAGAAAGTAGAAGAACAACCATCCGCCATCCACCGCCACCCCCCAACACACACACACACTGCCCCCCCTTAAGAGGTAAGTGAGGCCTCTTCTAGTCAGTCCCCAAGAATGGAACCCTGGGCCGGTAGATGCTGGGACACAGCGGGAGACCTAGGCCACCGCAGCGGGAAACCTTCCCCGGCCCAACCCTCCTGAACACGACCCCAGGGGAAAGCCCAGGGGCTCCGGCCTAGGCAGAAGCCCCTGGCTGCCGTTCTTCCACCTTCTTCCACCTAGTCTCTTGTGAGCTGACCCTGAGGGCGGCCCCTTGGGCTCCCAGCCTTGCCGCCTGTGGATTCCGGGGCGCCTCCTGCCACACCCACTCCGCTGTTTCTTTGGGACTTGTCCCCAGCTAAGCCGCGGAGTCGGCTCCTCTCCTCCACCGGGGTGCGCGGCCGACTCACACGCGTGCGTACCCTGCCAGCTCCCCCGGCGCCCTCGGTGGCGACCTCAGACCCCAGGCCCAGCCTTCCAGCCAGTCTCCGATCGCCGGTCCCCAAGCCAGTGCAGGCGGCCACGGCCGGCGCTTACCTCCCTGTGCCGGGACCCACAGCGCTGCGCTCCCCAGGATCAAGAGCAGCACGGGAGCCTTCCCCATCTTTCCAGAAGGCGCGCCCTCTTTGTGGCCGGTGGCAGTTGCCGAGCTGGGGCAGAAGACAAGGCAGAGCCGCCTCGGGCCCAGCCCGGAGGAGCGCGGGTGTGGGGGCGCCGAGCTTCCCAGGCGCCGCAGCCCGGAGCGCAAACTTGGCAGCTGGCAACTTGGGCGCCGAGTCAGCATTTATCTGTCCCGACAGGGCGGGGAGCGGGTGGGCGTCAGGTGGTCCCGGCCCGGGGCACCCTGGGACCGCCCTCGGGCTCTGTTTGGCCAGCGCCAAAACGATGATCTCAGGCCAGGTTTAAAGTTACAGGGCCGCAGCTGCGGGGACCCAGCCCTGGCAAAATGGGCTTTTTATTCTGTTCAACAACCCGGGGGAAAGGCGCCGCTTGCAATAAACGGTTTTGCTTTTTAATTTGAAAAAAAAAATTTTTTTTCTGCTGTATTTATTATTCTGTTTTTAAGAGGAAAGCACAAGCCTTCATTTTTCTTGTTATGAGCTGAAGCGAAAAGTAAACGGATCCTTGGGTGGTCAGTAGTTTTAGAACCAAGCATGGAACTGTTCTTTTGTAAATATTGAATTTGATGGCTTTGAAAAAAAATTGGCCTTCATCTGGGTGGGCGAGAGGGGCTCATGCTGGTCAATTGCACCGTTGTCCAGGGGACCAGGTGGGAGGACTCAGTGGAGAACTGGCTGGAAGGGGAGCTTGGCTGATTGGTGGCTTTGGCAATTTTGAAGAAAGGGGAGCTCCAGCAGCCCTTTACCCCCAAGTCCGGAAGCTGAGGAGCTGCGGCTCTTGAGGAGAGCAGTCAGATCAGGCCTGGACAGGTGGTTACTCACCTGTGTCTACTATCAGCCTGGGCTCATCCCTTTTAATCCCACAGTTTGGGCCCTTAATCCCCACTTTATTGGTTTAAGCAATCTTTCCTTGATCTCAGGTACTGAGTGAGCAACAAGAAGAGAATTGTGAACTGTTGGAATTATTTTTTCTTTTTCTTTTTCTTTTTTTTTTCCCCCAAAGCATGAGATTTGGGGAGGAAATCTCTGTGCCTAGTTGCCACAAAATTCCATTGAACAAAAAAGGACTGAAGACTAGCCACCCCCCTCTCTCAAGCACCACACTGGGGGTACAGTGGGTTGTTCTCGGATCTTTATCTTTGACATCCCCCCTCCCCACCATTCTAAATTTATTTTGTCCTAAGAATCACATGAGGGAAGATTGTTTTAAGTGCTCACTCAGATTGCAGATTCCTGGGTTCCAAACCAAGCTCATTAAATAAGACCTTTGGGGGAATTTCTAGTTTAAACCTGTATCCCCGGGAGAACCTGTCCACGGGAACAGCTGGCGAACTCTGCCCTCCAGCAGCCCTTCCCAGAGTGAATCACTGGGGGCTGTTACCAGTTTGCAGGTGCAGGAGAGATCTTGTCCTGGGGCCACAAGGTAGGAACCGAGTACCTGAAACCCGGAGGGAGAAAGATACTCTCCGATCTGACCCCTCCCCTTGCTGATACTTTATTATTATTTCTCCAACATGAATAGTATCTGTTGGGGGACTGGATGGTGGACGAGGAAGCTAATGTGGAACAATGCTTGGGGCTGGATTCTGGTTCCAGGAAACCCAGCCCGTACCCTTCTCCCTGCCTCCCAGCCATGTGTACAGATTCTAGAAGGTTGTTTCTTTGACTTTGTGATAAAGGATGAAGGAAGGGAAGATAATAGGGAGTAGAGTCCTGTAGGGGGGACTGGGGATGCGGACAGGGTCCAAGACAAGGGGAGTTCTATGCACAGGTTCTGGGCACTTTTGGTCTGAGTAGCTAGTAAGCGGGTCTGGGCTCAGGAGGGGCTGCTGAAAGCCCAGTGGGCAGAAGTCACCTCCCTCAACAGTGGAAACTCGGGGCTGAGAGAGGGAATGCTGGCCTTGGGCAAAGGCGAGGCTGTGGAGCCCAGGGGACTCAGAAGCCTGGGGGGGGGGGGATGAAGGAAAGGAGAGCAAATGCCAGAAAAGTCCCCATCTCTTGTGAAACAGCGTGTGGACTGTGTGAATAAGGATGAGGCAGAGATGGAACTGTGACGTTACTGGTGAGATAAGAGTCACAGCCACTCCCATTCAATGGCTTTGCCTTCTCCTGGGGATGTGCATTATCTCATTCGGTCCTCAGAACAACCTCTGATCTAGGAACAAAGTACTCGAGGAGTTTGGTTTAGAGCTGACTCACCTGGAGGGCTAGGAAGACTGAGGTTTCAGGGTCCTACTCCCCAGATTCTAACTTCTTTGTTCTGGGGTAGGGCCTGAGAATCTGCATTTATAACAACTTCCCAGGTGCTGCTTCTCCTGCTGCTGGTCCTGGGGCCCCACTTTGAGAAGCACCGTTCAGAGGACACCAGAATTGCTCAGAGTCCTACAGCCAATGAGTGATGGAGCCACAGCACGTCCCTTTCCTGTGAATCGGGCTAGAAGATGCTCTGGATGTTGTGCTTTGAGTAAGGATTTGGTAGGAGAGGTCTGTAAATTGCTTTCAGAGAGCAAGACAGCCCCCTAAGAGTGGGAGACTATGTTGTGGAATGAGAAGGAGCTGGGCTGTGGGTCCCTGCATTATCTCATTTGGTCCTCAAAACAACCTCTGATCTCTGCGGGATGCTGGAGATTGAGACTGGGGTCTCTTCCTGCCTTCTCGGTGGCATCTGTACAGTCCAGAGAGCAGCAGGCTGAGCTTCTACAGGTTGTCCGAGGAGACACAGTGTTCCTGGGGCTGAAGCACCTTCACTCGAACCTCCCAGGGTAAGGGCAGTTCTGTGACCACGAGTAAATCAGGCACTTGGGGTACAGGCTGGGACCAAAACGTATTTGTCAGGAATGAGATGAGGCTGTGGGTGGTGAGAGGCGCTGGGACTGAAGGAACTTGTTCTGATGGCAAGAGCCCAAGTGTCTGGGAATTGAAATCAGTGCTATGTGGCCTCGGGCGATGTGAGCCTCAGTTTCTGGTTCTTTAAACTATGGAAGTGTCCTTCCAAGCCTTTAAGGGCTCCATGCATTGTAAGAAGGGCCGTTTCTGTGCTTGCTCCTGTCTGGTTCTCAGTGTCTTTGGTCCTCTGGTGCCCACCTATGCCCACTCGAATACTCAGCCAGCCCTTGTCTCTCCTGCAGAATCCAAGAGAATGGGTTTCTTTCAAGTTTAGGAGACCCAGCAGGACCCATTCAGTGGTGCTCCCCTCAGATCACCGTTTTCGCTAGTGCAACCCTCACCTTAGGCCTTGTATCTAAGTTGCCCTTGTTTCTCCCTGACCCCTGGGCCCCAGGCCCCCTCTGGGAAACTGGATTATCTCCCTCCTGCACTCAGGAATCAGCATCCTGCACCAGGACCCCAACCTGGAGCCTGGCTCCTGCCATTCCATGAACAGGGGGCTGGCTTGGCTTTCTGGGCTCCTCCGGAGCACTGTGCTGCTCTCCGGATGCTGACGGCCCCTGCTACTGGCAGTGATGCTATCTCCCATATTTGACCTGCTTTCTAGTAGGCTGCATGCAATTTTCCTTGCCAACCCCCTGAAAGGATTTTGAAAAGCTAGGTACCAATTGTCTTTCAGCACAGAGTTAAATAAGTACAGTGGTCAGTCCTTGAGTCTGTGGGGGACCAACTCCAGGGCACCCAGCTCCTTGGGTATGGACTTCTGTGGATGTTCAAATTCTTTATACAAATGGTGTCATGTTTATACTTTAAATCATCTCTACATTACTTGCAATGCCTACTACAATGCAAATGATATGGACATAATTGTTACATTGTGTTGTTTATAAAGCCAGAGGAAGGAAAATCGTGTAGGTGTTCAGAATAGAGGCAAAGCCTTTTTTCCAAATATTTTCAATCTGTGGATACAGAGGGCCAACTGTATATGTTTAACAGGGTGTATGTAGACCATATTAAACACTCCATAAAAAGGAATCACATGAAGATTGGCTGTAATGGAAAAAAAATGTTTTATGACATGATTCCATAAAATTAACCATGAAAAAACTTACATAAACTTTTGTCTGTGAATTTTAACTGGTACATCATGACATTTTGGAAAAGTTATTTTATTTTGGGTTGGGGACAGCACTTGCCTAGCATGTACAAGGCTATGTTCAATCCCCAGCATTGCAAAAAATAAAAAAACAAAACAAAACCAAAAAACACCAAAAAAAGAAAGAAAAGAAAGAAGGAAGGAAGAAAAACAAAATTTTAACTTTTATTTATTTATTTGTGTGGTCCTGGGGATTGAACCCAGAGCATTCTACTGTTGAGCTACAGACATCCTCAGCCCTTTTAATTAATTAATTATTTGTTTGTTTGTCATTATTTATTCATTTATTTAGAGGGAGAACAGTTGATTCAGGCTCATGGTTTTAGAGGTTCAGTCCATAACTGGTTGACTCCATAGCTCTGGGCCAAGATGAGGCAGAACGTCATGGAGGAAGGACGTGGCAGAGGAAAGCAGCTCCGGACATTGCAGTTAGGAAGCAGAGAAAGAAAACTGCTCACCTCACTGGGGACAAAATATAAACCCCAAAGACACCCCAGTGACCTACTTCCTCTAGCCACACCTTACCTACCTACAGTTATTGTCCAGTTAATCCATAGCACTGAATTAATCCACTGATTATGGTAGAGTTTTCATATCCTAATCATTTCACCTCTGAACATTCTTGCATTGTCTTATGTAGGAGTTACAGGGGGACATCTCTTATCTCAAGCATAATGTTCTGCTGCTGGCCCCCAAAAGCTCATGCCCGTCTCACAATGCAAAATAAATGTGGCTCATTTCCAAGAGTCTCTATAATCTTAACAGTTTCAGTATTGCCAAAAGCCCATGTCCAAAATCTCATCTGAGACTCAAGACAAACTTATGGATGTTTTCCCCTATACTGATCAAAACCAAGTCACATATATTCACTATAACATGGCACAGAGTAAATATTTCCATTCCACAAGGGAGAAATAGGGGCACAGAAAGAAGGGATGGAACCAAAACAAGACCAAAATCCAGCTGGGCAAACAAGTCCTGCACTTTCACATACAGCATCTGGGGCACGCATCCCATGATGCTCTTTCCAAAGGACTGGAGCAGCTCTGCCCCTCTGGCAATGCTGGTTGCCGCCCACACGGCCTGTCTCTTGGCTTATTTCTGCTTGATTCCTACAGCTTTCCTTGGTCGATGTCTCATGTGACTGGCATCTCTTAATCTCAGGGGCATCCATTGCAGCAGTAGCTTTCTTCTCACATCTTCATGCATCAGCCCCTAAGGGGCTGCTTTACTTTCTGTTCCTATCACCGTGACTCTGACCCTGGAGCATCTTGCCTGGCCTCCGAGGCCTTTCTTTGAAATCTTGGCGGAAGCCTCCATAACCCCCTAACTCCAGCATTCTGCCTTCCTAAAGAACCAGGCCCATGGGGTTGACTACAAGGTCTGATGCCATCTTGAATAGTAGCCAAACCTCCTGGGACCATGGCTGCATCAGCCTCTGCATGCCTGTGTGGCTAAACATGGTAAAAACAACTTCCTAGGTGCCCTCCTGCCCCATACAAACAGAGTGCCCCCATGGTTTCCTCTCAAAGAAATTTTTACTTTTACATCTTTGAGCCTGAGATGGGTGCGATCTTGCCAATTCCTGAGACGCCCTCAAACCAGCTTTCCTATTTTCTCTGTGCAAAGTACTTAGCATCCTTTCAATGGCTGTAATGTCTTTAACAACCACAACTTCCTAAGCCCCAGTTTTACTTGCGCTTTTATGCCTAAACTTTTTTTTATGCAAGTTTTTCAAATATTTCTACTTTACTTTCTGTTCCTATCACAGTAAACTTGGCTAAAAGTAGCCAGCAAAATCCATGCCACTGCCTGAATGCCATGTTACCTTGAAATTTCCCCTGCCAGATTAATTAGTTCCATCATCTTTAAATTCAGCCTCACAAAAAGTCTCAGGATGTGAGCAAAATATAAACAACTTTTTTCTTCATTGCCAAATTGTAACACAAATGGTTCCTAGTACAATTTTCAATAGAGTCCTTCTCCTTTGAAACCTCTTGAGCCAAATCTTTACTGTCCACAGTCCAATTAGCATTCTGATCTTCTGAGCTCCCACCAGAATCACCCACTAAACTCCACTTACAACATTCTAAAGCTTTTCCAACCTGCATCTCTAAACTCTTCAAAATTCCTCACCCTGCATTCCTCGGTCCTACTGGCATCCAAAGACTTTTGAACCACAGCAATGACCTTACTTCTTGGTACCAATTTCTACATTAGTCAGTTTTTTTGTATGCTATGACCAAAAGACCTGACAAGAACAACATAGATGAGGGATAATTGATTTTGGCTCACAGTTTCAAAGGTTTAATACCACGATCAGCTGACTCCATAACTCTGTGCCTGCAGTGAGGCAGAACATCATAGTGTAAGGGTATAGTGGAGGCAAGCAGCTCAGGACATGACAGCTAGGAAGCAGAGAGTTATTATTATTATTTTTATTTTGAAACAATGTTGCTAAGTTGTCAGGCTATCTTCGAACTTGAACTTGCAGTCCTCCTGTATGTACCACCTCACTGAGCCAACACATCTTGACATTTTTGATACAAGACCCAGATAACTTTCCAGTTGCACCTAAAAGAGTCAGCATCACTAACAGGTGTCTTTTTTTTTAAAATTATCAGCATTTATTAAAATTTCATTGTAAAAAGTAGGCTTTCATTAAAGAAGATTCTCAAAGGACTTAAGAACAGCATACTATAGTGACACAGCCATATCAATGTCTATAGCAGCTCAATTCACAATAGCCAAGCTATGGAACCAATCTAGGTGCCCTTCAACAGATGAATGGATGAAGAAAATGTGGTATGTGTACACAATGGAATATTACTCAGCCATAAAAAGAATGAAATTATGTCATTTGCCAATAAATGGATGGAACTGGAGACTATCATGCTAAGTGAAATAAGCCAATCCCCAAAAAGCAAATGTTGAGTGTTCTCTCTGATATGTGGATGGTAACACAAAACAAAGGGTGGAGGAAAGAATAGAAGTTCAGTAGATTAGACAAAGAAGAATGAAGGGCAGGGAGGGAGGACAGGAAATAGGAAAGATAGTGGAATGAATCTGACTTAACTTTCCCATGTACATATATAAATACACCACAGTGAAACTCCACATCACGTACAACCCAAGAAATGTGCCTTCAACCCAGAAAATGCTCCATAATAAGATTCAGAATGAACAGGATTCTGCCTTTCTTCTGGAAATGGGGAAGGGTTACTGTGGAGGTATGATGTTCTCCCAGCCAATTGAGAAGGTAAGAAAGGAGCAATGAGGTTTCGGAAATTGATCCCCTTGAACCCTCCAGGGTGTCATTCTCCTGGGAAAATCCATGTGCATCTGCCATATGAAGCCCCCTGCCCTGTCCCTCCACTGGGCTAGGTCTCCTCCCAGCTCAAGAGCTGTCTCACTCCACCCTGTGGTAAAGGGTTGAGCCTGGGGTGTTCCCAGTGAGGGTGTCTTCCTGTCCTCTTTGATAAGGTCATGAGCTGCTTGAAGCCAGGAGTTTAGCTTACTGATATATCATTTTCAAATACAGATAGCTGAATATAATATAATATATTATATTAGCCTCTGGTGCTGCTTCCTAAATGTCTGGGAAAGGAAAGCACGTGATTTTCTCCAACCCTCTGGAAGGTCCTCACCAGAGAGGAACCTGCCCATCCCCAGACTTGGAGGTTGAGTGATCGGCACGTGATCTATATTGACAGCCTGACCGGGCAGACAAGATGAAGGAGTGACTTCCAGGATGCTGGGAAGGTCCAGCTGGCTCCTCCCCAAATCTCGGTTCACTTCCGCACACCATCCGCAAGCTGGCGATGGCTAGCCTCCCGCGAACCTGCATTCCTTGACTTAAGCCCCATCCTGATCAATGGCAAGTTCTCCTGGGAAGAGCGGTGCCTTGGTGTGGACCTTGATACAGACGGGGTCTGGGGCTGCTGCTGTGTAGCTACGTCAGGAAATATGAGGCTGGGTAATATATGGATTAAAAGAAATGTGTTTCTACCAGGTCTAGAGGCTGAGAAGGCCACTGTCAAGGGTCTGCATTTGCTGAGGGTCTTGCTATGTCATTATGTGGTAGAAGGGTGACATGGCCAGAGGCTGCAGGAAGCAGACTCAGACCTTTCCTCTTATGAAGGCACTGATGCCAATGTGGGGCCCGCCCTCATGACTTCCTCTATCCCTGATTACCTTCCAAATCCCCTGCCTCTAAACCCCATCCATGTATAAATTTAGGGATTACATTTCCAAAACATGAAATTTAAGGGACATGTTGAAACCATAGCAGATGCATCTCTCTCCCTCTTATAAGAGAAGGTTTGATAAAGTATCCAAGGTACTATTTTCTTGGATATCCTGAGAAGGAGAAGCCAGAAAGATTGCACACCTGTAATTATAGTCACTTGGGAGGCTGAGGCAGGAGGATTGCAAGTTTGAGGCCAGGCTCAGCAACTCAGCAAGACTTCATCTCAAAAAATTAAAAGGGCTGGGATGTGGATCAGTGGTAGAGCACCCTTGGGTTCAATCCCTGGTACTATAAAAAATAAAAATAAAAAAGGGAGAAAGTGTGTTAAATAGGAAGCCCCAGGTTGACAAAGATACATTTTACCAATTCTGTACATTTTTTGGTGAAGCAGGGCCTGCTGGCTGCGGTGACTCCTGGGCTTGGCAGGAGCTGCCCATCCTCTGGCCATCCTCTGCCAGATAGACACGGTGAGCACCCAGGGCCTTGTCGGCTCTGCTCCTTATCTGCTCCCTTTAGCTAGTGGAAGGTTGAGTCTTCAGAACTATGTCTCCCGTGGCCCAGGTGGGGCCCTGTGGCTTAGGACAAGGCATAAGGTGTGACGTTCAGTCTTTCCCGGCTCTATTAAAAGCACCAGGCTTTCACTTGAAGAAATAAGGAAAACATTCAACTCATGGATCAACAGGCTTCTGTGCTCTCTGCTGTCCTGGGATGTCCTTGGCCCTCACTGCTGGACACGGTCTTGTGTACAGGCTGGATGTCACACCCTGCAGAAGAACTGAGTGTTGCTCTGACCAATGGGTGAATGTCACCTTCACAGTGATGGGGAGACACCCCATCTAATATACTCCACGTCTGATGTGGCTCCACACTGTCCCAAAGAAATGCAAGAACTCCTCTGACCCCTGCTAATCTGCCCCCTGCAGCTCATCGCTTATGTATAAATGGCCCTTCCCCCAGACAAAAGGTAGGTGGCTGAACCTGCCTGTCCATTTGAATCCAGGTGTCTCTGATGGTTTGATGGAAAGGGTCATGGGCTACTTCAGTGGGTGGGGACAGAGAGTCAGGCTGATCCTTTGCTTGTTTTTAAGATAAATACTGAGTTTTAAAGGGCAGTCCAGCAGCGGGGAGGTCCATGTGTTTCCAGATCCAGACACACAGGCAGCTCCTTTCACGGGTGTGTTCAGAGAGCCCGAAATCTGAAACCAGGACTCTGAGTGTCCCTGAGAACTGCCACCCAGGAAGGCTTGACTCCCAAAACATCACCCTGTATTCTGCCAGCTGTTACCCATGGGCTGGGCACAATGACAGCAAACTGCCACTGCCACAGGCCTGACGCCACCCAGCCTGGAGTGCTGATCCCCAAGATGAGGCCCCAGGTGCAGTGGCCCAGGCCCACCCCTCCTGCTGGAACACCCTTGGAAGAGCCGGGATCTTGTTGGTATATGAGAATCTCTTTGGTTGAGGTCCCGAATCTGTCTTAATCACCGCTCAGGAATCTAATTCAAATATTCAGACTTCAGAGTCTGCCAAGAGGTGGGTTTGGCCAATGATAGGAAAACAGGAAGAGGCTTTAAAGTTAATAAAGCTGGAAGAAAACAGCTTTTATGTTAGCTGTACAATCCCAGAGCCCTGCTCCCCAGCTGCCTCCAGATCAGGGAAGTTCCATCAGGGAGGCGGCAAGGGCTCTCCTTGTCCCTGAACAGCCTGATTAAGTTTTCTGGGGACAGGCAAGAGACACAGGGAGTTTCTGGGAGATGTTATTGGAGCGCATTAATTGTTTTCCTTCACAGACTCGGGCAGCCTGGTCACATGTCCATTACTGGCACCCAGGGAGGACAGCTACCACACAGACTCTCCGTTCAGTGGGCCACTGGCTATGGAACATGGAGTGTGCAGCAGCCAGTGTCCTGGGCGCCAAGGACCCAGCAGGTGCCTGTGTCTGAGGCTCTTACCATCTGAGCGGGGGACAGATGATAAGTGCAGAAATTAAAAAGGCAACAGAGGTTGTGCTGAGTGTCCTGAAAAAGAGGAAAGTCAAGGAACAGCGACGTCTTCCAGCGGAGGCAGCACCAGCTCTCCAGGGGACACAGGCAGGAGGGGTCCTGGGCATTCATTTTCAGAGTCTCAGCCGGCGTGTGTTCCCTTTCCTGACAAACAGCCACCTCCCTGTCCCCAAGTGTTCTTCTCCTACTTCTCTCTAGAAAGACCGACCTCTCCGCCATGCTTAATCCCACCAGGCCACATTGCCCAGGGAGTGTAAGGCCCTCCAAGGGCGCAGAGGGACAGTGTGGAATATTGGTGAATGCTGTGCACTTGTGTGTGTGTGTGTGTGTGTGTGTGTGTGTATCACTGGGGATCAAACCCAGGACCCTGCACATGCACTCTGCCACTGAGCTGCCTCTCAAAGGTGGGGTCTTTGGGCGGTGAATGAGATGAGATGACGTCATCAGTGCAGAGTCCCCATGATCTGATCCTGGTGGCTTTATAAGAGAGACCAGGAGCTGCATGAACACACACGCACTCACTTGCATGCACACAGACACCAGAATGTGAGCACTTCCTGTCTCTTACCATGCTCCACCTTGGGACTCTGCCAGTAAGAAGGACATCACCAGAGGCGGCCCCTTGACTGTGGATCTCCAGAACTGTCAAACTGACCCAGTCTGCAGTATTGAGCTATTGGCCCCAGAAAATGGACAGACACAGTGTATGTGCAGCCTCCCTTAGGCCAAAGAGCCTCTTCCAAAAGAGATCCCTGTGTCTTTTCCTGATGCAGAGATGTTTCTGTTCCGTGTAAAGCCTAGCTTGGTACTGGGAGATTTTGACGCATGTTCAGTCACTCTGAACTCAGGTGGAGAGAGTAGTGACAATATTAGCTTTATGACCTGGCCTCTTCCGTACCCCGGCTCTTGACCCAGATGCATTGCTGTGGGAGGAGAACCCTGGGGAGGCTGCAGCACCTGGCTTCCAACCAGAGACAAACTCACCCCCCACCTCATCTGCCCATGTTAGAATTCCCAAGGAGGTATTTAATAATGCGTTACGCTGATAGGAAACAAAGGTAAACTCTTGACAAAAAGAAAGCCTGATTTGGTTGACTGATCTGATAAAGGAGGGTAAAGCTTTGCCAATTAGGTGTCGTGGGAGAGATCTCCCATTAACTCAATGAGCAAAATGCACAGCTCTGTGAATTTTTGTGAAAATAAATATAAAAATGCTTATAAGAAGATAAAATCAACTTATTTAAATGCACTGGCAAAGGTCTCCTGAAGTAAGAACTGTCATGATTTTCCACCCATTATTTGAGTATATATCCAATTAAACAAAATGCCTCTAAATGAAAGAATTACAAGTAATGAGTAGTCACTTCATAATTCTTGGCAATATGAATTAGCAACATATTCTTTTTGAAAACCAAATGGTATCCAATCCTTTTGTTCTCCTCCAATAAAACAGAAAGAAAATATAATCTAATTATCATTATTAAATTATTACATAATGATTTATTACTATGTCATTTTAGGTAAATACACATCTTTGATACAATTGAATGAAATTGGCCTGTACCCTTTCCAGTATTGTTATTGTCTAACTTTAATATCCAGATTTTATTAGCCTTGTAGAATAAATTGGGGAGTGTTTCTTCTAATAATCTGTTTTTTGAAGGTTTGGAAGGGCTCCCCTGGAATGCCTATGGGGTTGATGTATGTTCTTCCTGTTAGTTACTTTTATTTATTTTGAGTTTTAGTTTTTTTTGTGGCAAGGTCTTGCTGTGTTGCTCAGGTTGGCGTCTCACTGGGCTCAAGCAATCCTCCTGCCTCAGCCTCCTCTAGAGCTGGGGCTACAGGTACACATCATGGAACTCAGCTGTTTGTTTATTTGCTGCTGGGTTGATCCAGGACCCTGCGCATGCTAAGTAAACTTTCTACACCAGCCCCAATCTTAACTACTAATTCTTTTTTTTGAGTCCTGAAGATTGAGCCCAGGGGTGCTCCACCACTAAGTTCCACCCCCAGCCCTTTTTATTTTGAGACAGGGTCATATTTATTTGGGTAGTCTCTTTTTTTAATTTGTCTTGCCAGAAGTTTTAAACTTTTGTATCTCAAGAAGCCAGATTTGTCAGGTACTGTTCTAAGCGCTTCACATGTATTAGCTAATTTAATTTGGTGTATAAATTACTTTCTCATTCCAGCTTCCTTATTTTTCATATTTTCCATTTTTTCGTCTGCTTTGCATTCTGGAAGCTTTCCTCAGATCTCGATCCCCCTTTCTCTCTCCCCCAATTGCCCCATCCTCCCTCCACTCTCCTGCTTAACACATCCACTGAGTTTCAATGATCATATCTTCCATTTTTAAGGGTTCTATCTGGCCTTTCTGTCCAGTCTGCCTGGTCGGCTTTCCTGGTCTCTTGTTCTTTGCTCACTTCTTTAAGCTATGTAATGATTTTTCTGTAAACAGGCCATGCTTTGGTGTTTTGCATCTTACAATTCCAATATCAGAAATTCCTAGGACCCTGCATCCGTCTTTGGGGAGCTCCTCCTCTTCTGCCCCGCGGTGTCCTCGAGTGAGGGGGAGTCTTCTCAGGGAGCTTCTGTTAGTCGGACATGGTCTGCGGGGCTCGTGGGAGCTCTTGGTGATGCTGTCCTTCAGGAAGGATTTGCGCAGTGCACACTTGAGCTCCCTTCTGTGAACCAGGGCTCAGCTGGGAGTCCCAGACTCACCTCCCAGGTCTTCTGGACCTTGGGGCTTAGCATCGTGCTGGTCCTCACCCACCTTCCATGGTCACATTTGCTGAGTTCCCGTTCAGTATTCTCCTCCCTTTCCTCACTGACCTTGAGATTGTCTTTCTCTTCCTACAAACCTAGCAATACCTGGAGAAATGTTTATTGCCATTTTCCCAAGACCTAGTTACAGTACAGTGGGGGGTCCTTCAGACACACTGGTTTGCCAGGCTCCTGGGAGAGAATTATGTGCATTTTTAATCTTTGGATTATATCAAAGAGAAAGTCTGAATTAAGTGTTTTTTCCCCCTTGGTCCCGGGAATTGAACCCAAGGGCACTTAACCACTGAGTGACATCCCCAGCCCTTTTCAAAATATTTTATTTAGACACAGAGTCTCGCTAATTTGCTCAGGGCTTTGCTAAATTGCTGAGGCTAGCTTTGAACTGGTGATCCTCCTGTCTAAGCCTCTAGAGCTGCTGGGATAACAGGCATGCTCTGCCATGCCTGGCCCCTGAATTAAGCATTTTGTGTGTGTGTGTGTGTGTGTGTGTGTGCAGTGTTGGGGATGAAAACCAGGGCCTTGAACATGCCAGGCAAGTACTGTACCACTGAGCCACATCCACAACCCTCTTCCTCTTTAACCCCTTTTGAACACCTCTTAAGAGTCAAAAACTTCAGCAGCAATAGTATCTAACTTTAATTTATTTAGTGATTTACTGGTTAATTTTTGGTGCTGGGATGGAACCCCAGGGCCTCATGCATGCTAGGTGAGAGCTCTGCCTCTGAGCTACACCCCAAGCCCCGCAGCTCCTAGAATTTAATATCACTGTTTTGCTTTCATTCCCTTTATAATATGATTATATTCTATTGAGGCAAATAATACTAGTTTTTAGTTTACCATAGCAATATGAAGTGGTCTTTAAAGAGGAATCAACTTTGATGTGAAAAATGATTCAATTTAAAGAAATCATTAGATAAACAATCATGCTGGTTGCTATCAAATTTTGCAAAAATCGTATGAGAACAGGGCCTAGGAAACACTGGTCAGTACCTTCCCAGTTCCTCAGACCCCTTGTCCTCTGCAGCCCAACCCCGGAGCGCCTCTGCCCCCCTGCGCAACCTGAGAAAGCTCTGTGGCCAGCGCCTCCCAGGCCCCTCCTGTGGACCATCCCTTTATCACGTGGCCTGTGGCCTAACTCACCGGGGACTGAAGCAAGCTCCTGAGGACAAGTACAAACCCAAGCCCACTCCCCCCAGGCAAGTGTCCCTTACACCTATTTGTGTCCCCTCAGACCTGGTGTCCTTAAGCGACCTCGTTACCCTGCCTCCCGTGTCCCCCCACAGGCCTCCTTTCCCTAGGAACCTGACCTGGCGTCTTTCATATAACTGGTGCTCCTGTGGCAGTTGGCCAACTCTGGTTGGATTTGGACAATAAAATAAGTTGGCATGACCCGGGGGACAAGCTGAGGTGGGAGAGTGACCTAAAAGGCAGACCATCCACCAGGAGGTGACAGCCAATGAGCTGTTGTTTGATTAGATTGGAGGCATTAAGACCCCAAGTGGCTGGAATTGTGTTCCTTGGGGAGTGCAGTGTAAACCCTGCCCTCTCCTGGGGTTGAGTCAGCACGTGACCAGCTCTGAACACCCTGTAGAGCCTCTGGGGGCCACTGAGAGGAGCCGGGTTCAGCATCCTACTCCTGATTTCAACATAGCATCAGCACCTATGGAAGTGAATGGAGTCTCTGGCTGGAAAGGAAGGAGTTTCCTGGTCCCTGCTCCTGCCTTTTGAAAACTGCTATTTCTTTGCAAGATGTTGTTCCCTTTTTCAATTCTAAGTCTGCTCCTAAGACCTGGGGAAAGCACTTGGGGATTATGTTCTTTCTGGAACTTGCTGTGGTCCAACAATTTCCCTTATTTAGTCTTTCTCTCCTTTTTCAAGTCAATGGTTATTTTAAAATTCATCTGTTTCAACAAATATTAACTGAACAGCCTCTCCAGTGTGGGGTTTAAGAACCAGGCTGTGAATCAGACGGGCTGGCTTCAAACCCCACTTCCACCATCTGCTGTGTGACCACATCCTGTAGCCACCAAGCGGGGACTGTAGCCACCGAGTGGGGAGAGCAACGGCGCCTGCCCCAGAGGGGCGCGGTGGTCAGCTGACCTCACCTGCAGAGGTGAACACACTGCTTTGCAGGTACTGGGTGCTCGGTGATGGACAAGAAGGAGAACAGTGATGATGGCACATGTCACGCACCATGGTGGGTTCTGGGGACACCAACCTGGACGCTGGCTTGATCAGATGTAGCAGGCAGTGCTGGAATAGAGAGGTGTGGGCCATGGCGACACCGTGAGGATTCCACTCCCTGGCACATGTTCACAGGAGGGCAAGTCTGAGAGAGCCCCCAGCCTCTCGGGGAAGGACGTGTGACCTGCAGATGTCCTGTCCTCAGCGTGCTTCTCCTCGCCTCTGCTACAGTTTGGGTCTGGAATGTTCCAGGTGCGCAGCTTTCCTCTGCCTCATGCTCCTTGCCGTCATGTTCAGCCTCACTGGGGCCCAGAAACGAGGGAGCCCGCTGACCATGGACTGAAAATGTGAGCCAGAGTAAGTCCCTCTCGGCTAAGTTGATTTCTGTAAAGGATGTTGTCACAGCGACGGAAAGCTGACTGCCATGTCCTGCCTCACAGTCGTCCAGCTAATTCACGCCCCCATTCCTGACCCTCAAAACCTGCCAGACAATAAATATTTAATGTTGTTGTTTGAAGCTGCCAAATTTGGGGACCATCTCTTGCACAACAACAAATAACAAATACAGTGTGTTTCTCTATTGCGTCCACACTTCCTAGCGGGGACAGGGCTCCCCACAAATCCCACGGATGAAACAAGCCGAGGTGTAACAGGTGGTGGATTCCACTACCAGGGAAAATAGCGCAGGGTGTCTGAGCAACCCTGAGTGTGAAGAATCCTGCCTCTGCCGATCTCACCTCTGGCATGGTCACGGCTGAGTCACGCAGCCTCTCTAAGCTCAGGAAGAAGGGATAAAGTAAAGCTGTCCTAAGGATGAAAGGACATCATGCGCATGAAGGGCTTGGGGCAAGCGCCACCTTACAGATGGACCGATGGACCGCTGTTAGCCTGAATTACGCCAACCTTATCTTGAAGTCACAGAGGTGAGGCAGGGGGATGTGGGGTGGGGAGACGGGAGGACCTCGGTTCTGAGAGCTAAGTGCGATATGTTTACAAAATTGCAAATGCAGATTTGCCTTTTGAAAGTCACCTTAACTCTCACGTTAATTTGGACAAACCACAAAATAATCCCACATGGGACATGAGCACATGTACAGCAGCTCTATTCATGGATTTGGTTGAAGGGCATTTGGGACAACTGTTCCCTTTCAGAATGGGTCTTTTTTATTTTTCTCCCAAGATGGATAGAGTCTGATTATTTTATCAAGCGTCCCCACCCCCGCCCCCCAAGTGACGCGTCCCCAACAGACATTCAGACGCTTGAAAGCAAGCGTAATGCCCCAGTGTGGAGTTTACTTGGCTAATTTTAAACCCCTGGGCATCCATCATGTACTTAGCACCAAATTATATGGTGGACCTGGGCTTGCTTTTCTTAGGCTTCATCTGTGCAGCAGGTAAATAAAACAGCCTGTGAGGGATACATGAAAAATCTTGTGGGGCTTTAGTGTCCATCCTCCTCGGGCAGGGCTACGGGTCACCTGTCTAGGCAGCTGTCATCCAGCTATGGGGCAGTCTGGCAGTCCTGGGATTATGAGAGGACCCAGGATAAATAATAGCCCAGGTTAATGGAGGCCACCAGAGCCAGAGATCGCATTCGGATAAATCAATGCCCAGCAAAACCAGGCAGCTCTTCAGTCCTTGGAAATAATGGGTTAGGGGCTTATGCAATTTCCATTTGGGCCACGAGGGGGCAGCAGGGGCGCACTCTGCCGGCGGTGCTGGGGCCAGGCAGGGACGGTTAGGCATTTTCCTTCCTGTCCCCCAGGATGACGCCTGGAGACAGGACAAATATAGAGTAAACAATCCTCGGAGCCTGCAATTTGGGCGCCACAGCTTCAGATGTCAGCTTCTTCTCTTTTTGTGACTTCTTGTTTTTTTTCACATCTAATGAGAGGGAAAGGCGCTGGGCGTTTGGAAATAGAAAGCTCCTTTTTCAGGTCAAGGTCTAGGCTCAGATTTGCCTGCTTGGAGCGGCGCCCTGTCCCTTCTCACATGAATTAATAAATGTGTTCGCTCACATGACAGAAATGATGGAGGCCCTACTCCCACGTGCCAGGTGCTCTGTGGGCCAAGGGCACCTGGTGGAGTGGGGAGGAGGTGCTCCCAGGTGCTGGGGTAAGAGCAGGGTGGGATGGGACTGAGCGAGCAAGGTGAAGGTCCCGGACCTGAGGCACTTCAGAGCCCAGGGCAGAGGGGAGGACGTGAGAGGCAGCTGTCAGGTTGGGTCTGGAATGTTGCTTTCATTCCCTTTATAATATGATTATATTCTTTAAAGAGGAATCAACTTTGATGTGAAAAATGATTCAATTTAAAGAAATCATTAGATAAACAATCATGCTGGTTGCTATCAAATTTTGCAAAAATCGTATGAGAACAGGGCCTAGGAAACACTGGTCAGTACCTTCCCAGTTCCTCAGATCCCTTGTCCTCTGCAGCCCAACACCGGAGCGCCCTCACCAGGTCCAAAGCCACCATCACCTGGGCTTTCTCGCCCTGCCCCCTGCTTCTCCTCAGACCCCCCCCCAACATCAGCCTCCACCTGGTGACGGCTGGCTTTTTGAAAATATTGATCAGATCAAGTCTGTCCCTCATGTGCAGCCCCCCTGTGGTTTCCCATCACACCCCCATCCCGGGCTCTGCCACCTCTCTCTCCTGCACACACCATCTTCTGACAGCCTCTTGTGTGCCCTCTGCCTTCCAGGCACGCTGTCTTCTTTTTAATTCCGGAACTTTCCAGGCTCCTCCATGCCTCGGGGCTCTCGGATCACTCTTCATTCTACCACGGCCTGTGTCTTCCACAGGCAGCCCACACAGTCCCATGGACCCTGAGCTTAGTAGGGCACCTAGTGCGCTTTGCTCTCTGAAGGCGCCACCTTGAAATGCTTGGTAGATTTGGACTGAGGCCCCACAGTTTCGTTTGTGCTCTGGGTCCTGTGAATCATGTCGTGGGTCCTGCACAAACACTGCTCTTTGCAGGTCTGGATCCTTTAGGTCTCTTCCATTCAAACCTCACTTTCTCAGAGACTCTCTGTAGACACCTGTCCAAAGGAGGCCCTCGGTCTCACAGTCCTTCTCCTCATGAAACCATCCCTGTGTGAAATGGCCTTGTCTTTTAGCTATCTCTTTGTCTGCTGTCTGCCCCCTCCTGTCTGCCCACAACTGTGTCCCCATTCAAAGCCCAGAACTGACATCCCCCACCCCCTGCCCTGTTGTGCAGGTACCTGAGCTGAATGCAGGGCACAGAACCTGGGAGGAGGGAGGGCTGGGTCTGCTGGGGCAGGGCGTTCTGTGTGCAGTGGGCCTGCAGTTCACCCCGTGTGGACAGCTGCCCTCCCTGAGTGCATCCAACGGCTCCTTCCTTGTCCCTGTTGGGGTCCTGTTGACTCAACATTTTTCTCTGCATGTGGGTCATAAATATTTTTGTTTGTTTGTTTGTTTGCAGTGCTGGGGATTGACCCCAGAGTGCACTTGCACACACTAGGCAAGTGCTCTGCCACTGAGCTACATCCCTGGCTCTTTTCAGTTTTTACTTTGAGACAGATTCTCACAAGTTGCCAAGGCTGGCCTTGAACTTGGGATCCTTCTTCTGGCCTCAGCCTTTTGAGTTGTTGGGATTATAGGCATGGGACACCAATGCAGAAGGTGTTTATCCCTGAACAAACACCTGTACCACCTTGAGACTGGTTGGTATCAGCGTCAGTAACATGTGAGGAGGAAGGTGAAATGTAACCACAGTCATAGTGATAGATAGATAGATAGATAGATAGATAGATAGATAGATAGATAGATATAGATATAGATATAGATATAGATATCGATGGTATTTGTCGGGCTGGGGATGCAGCCCAGGGCTCTGCACACGCCAGGCAAGCGCTCTATCACTGAGCCGCACCCCTAACCCCATCAGAGTAACTATCTGGTTTGGGAGTGTGTTTTCATTGTTGGGGCATTTTTATCCTTCATGGACAATAGAATTGGGCACTTTTCAGTCATTTATTTATTTTTTAAGAGACAGGGTCTCACCATGTTGCACAGGCTGGCCCTGGACTCCTGGGCTCACGGCTCCTACCTCAGCCTCCCGAGCAGCAGGGACCCACTCCTCTTTTGGCTCAGCACCACGGTGCAGACTCAGGCAGGGAAGCACTCCCATCCAGTGCCAGCATTGATCTGTCTGTCTGTCCTCTTATGGAGCAAGACCTTCCTGGCATGGATGAGCTGTGAAATTCTAGACTAGAACCAGAGGGAGCGAATTCCTCTCTGACGTCAATGGTTGATCCCACTCAAGCCCTAAAGCCGGAGAAGAAATGACTGGCATTTCCCACACACATACTGGCTGCTGCTAAGAGGCCATCCTGGAGACAAGGAAGAGGGTCCATCCAGGCAGGCTGTTCCTGGCTTCCCAGGTCTCTGCAGCTTGATAAGAATGAAGTCAAACTTATTACTGACTAAGCATTTGCATGGATGTCTCCAGGTTGAAGTGGCCCTGGGCAGGGCCCTTGAAGGGCATCTGGAGTCGCACAGCTGCTGCCCTGAGTCTGTTTTGCTAACTGATGAGGTTTCTTCTGAAATTTCTCCAGCACAGAAAAAAATAGCTCAGTTAAGCCTCTGGCTTCTGAGACCAAGTGCTCAATCTGTATTGCTTTGTAGTGTTGAATTAAAATGTGACTTGATTATATCCGCGCTGCGGCTTGTTGCCAACTTCCCAGGGCTGCAGAGCCGGGTCGTCTCCCTCTTGGTCACAAGGAGGCTCTCATCCAATTTATTCAAGAAGTCCTTTTTGACCATCCAGCTGTAACAAGCCCAGTGGGATGCTCACTTGGGGGGAACAGAGCGAGAATAATTGCTGTTCGGACATCAGGCACTGAACTGGGGGTGTGTGTGTGTGTGTGTGTGTGAACTCACTGTATCTACCACTAATTCTTAGGGGTGTTGCTTTTATTCTCATTTGACAGAAGAGGAATTTGAATCCTAGAGACAGGTGGAGCCACAGGCTGTCACCCATTTCAGATGTGGTTTGTGCTCCAAGGATGCGTGTATTAGAAGATTGGTCTCCAAGGTGGGAGTGTTGGTAGGAATTATTCTTATTTATTTGTTTATTTTTGGCACTGAGGATTGAACTCAGGGGTACTTGGCCACTGAGTCATATCCTCAGCCCTATTTTGTATTTTATTCAGAGACAGGGTCTCACTGAGTTGCTTAGTACCTTGCTTTTGCAGAAGCTGGCTGTGAACTTGCAATCCTCCTGTCTCAGCCTCCCAAGTCACTGGGATTACAGGTGTGCACCACTGCGCCCGGCTGTTGATGGGGACCTTTAAGAGATGGGACTTAACGAGAGGTCATTAGATCACTGAAGATGTACCCTTGGAGGGACTGAGGTCACTCTTAGGGGACCCCTGAGCTGGTTTTTGTGAAAGGATAATTACAGAAGAACAAGTCCGGCCATATCCTGGTCTCTTTGCCTTCCTGTCTGGTGATGTGATCTCTTGCTCGGGTGACCTCCTGCCATGGCAATGCCATCACCGTGAGGTCTTCTGCAGAGCCAAGCTGTTATGGTGCTATGCCATGAAATTGTGAGCTTAATAAATCTTTTTTTCTTTAAAAGTATACAGTCTCAGGTATTTTATTACAGTAACAAAAATAGATTAATATACTCAGCTAATATATGCATCACTAGGACTGGACCCTTCTGTTCAACTCCAGTGCCCAATTTTATGAGCACCACTTATAAACCCTTTTCTGAGACAGGAAGAAAGATAGTGACCTAAACTCTTGGGCTTTAGTAGGGTCCAATAGCCACAGTGAAAACAAACCACGTTATACTACCTCTCTTGTCTTGGGAGAAATTTCCCCATTTGCTCTACCCAACAGAGCACGTGACATTGAGTACTTTTCCTGACCTAGTCTTGGCTGGGATGTTGTGTGGAGATGTGCAGGTTGTGTACCGCATGCTTATCTGTCTTAGTCAATTTTCTGTTGATGTGACAATACCTGAGACTGGATCGTTTATAAAGAGTAGTTTATTTGGCTTGTGTTTCTGGAGGCCGGGAGGTCTAAGAGCATGGCACTGGCATCTTCATGGCTTCTGGTGAGGGCCTTCTTGCTGTATTATAACATGGCAGGAGGGCAAGAGGGGCAGAGGCAAAAGAAAGCTAAGGAGGCTCAACTTGCTTTTATAACAAACCACTTGTGTAAGAATGGTACTAATACACACCAAACACCTCACATTAGGCTCCATCTTCCAACACTGCTGCCTTGGGAATTAAGGTCTCAACACGTGGATTTTGGGGGGACACATTCAAACCATAGCACACTCTGTTCACATAAACTCCTATCTCCTATTCACTCTTGTATGCAGTGGCTGCCAGGTGGTATTCTTTGCCTTAGTGACATTGTTCAAACTAAAGGGAATGAGAGGGTGAAAGGAGCTGGAGGAAGGAGGAGAAAGATGGTCAAGGATAAGTACACCAGGCCGGAGTGGCTCAAGCCAACAATAGGAAAGAAAACAACTTGTATTTGTTAGATATTTCTGCGTAACAAACGACCCCCAATTTAGCAGCTTAAAGTCACAAACATTTATTATCACATAGATTTTGTGGGTCAGGAATTCTGGAGCTGCTCAGCTGGGTGGTTCTGGTTCAGGCGCTCTCTTGAGACTACAGTTAAGTTGTCAGATGGGGTTGCAGTTGTCTGGGGCTGGAGAATCTGCATCCAAACTCACTTGTGGTTGTTGGGTGGGGCCTCAGTTTCTCACTGTGGGTTGAGACTTCAGCTATTTGCACATGGGTTTCCCCATAGATTATCAAGTATTTTTACCACACAGGAGCTGACCTCTCCCAGAAGGAGGAATTTGAGAGAGGGAAGAGAATGAGAGTGAGTGCCCAAGATAGAAGTTGCAGTCTTTTTTATGACCTAGCATCAGAACTGACATACCTATGCTATTGGTTCCAAGGACCACCCCAGCACAGTATGGGAGGGGACTACATGGGGTGTGAATACCAGAAGCAGAGACCATTTTGGAAGCTGGATACCACCCAATAACCAATAAGAACAAACATCCTTAGAAAGTAAAATTTCAAAGCCAGTGCCTAGACCCACCATTGTGGTTTTCTAGACTCTTCAGGCCTCCTGGAACTTCAGCCACTGAGCTCTTTCCATCCTGATAGGCGAACTATCAATGTGTTCCCCACTTGGCTCTTTCTAGACTGGCTTTGAGTGCTGAACTTTTGTGTTATCTCCTCTTTAGCCTTAGCCAAACTCAACAGATTTCATGCCTGGGATACCTGAGGTCTGAACACCAAAATATGTGAAGGCTTCTTACCCTCTTACGACACCTCTGAGAAGGGAACCTGCTAGAAACCAGGCCTGCCTTCTTCGTTTAGCAAGCGATGTAGCTGTGTTTGGGGTTATTGTTAGCTGGGTTTCTTATGTTAGATCTTTAAACTGCAGCTGTGAAGAAGGTTAAAGTATATCAAATCTAAAGCCACTCGGTCCTGGGTTCAAAATCCAGCTTTGCCACTCCAAGGTCATGAGCATGGGAAAGTTACGTTATTTATCTAACTTGATTATTGCATTAAAAAAAAGGAGATAATATCTAACTCACGGGATTGGGGAAAGAGTTTAATTAGATGCCATGTGAAAATGGTAGCCTGGTGCCCCAAACTTAGAAGCCACCCAGTCAATGGGCATTAGCACTGAAACTATCGTACCACGTAAAGAAACAACCTGAGTGCTTTGATTCCATGTTTTACAATTTTTTCAGAAAGCGAATTTTTAATATAAGAAAATGGTCAGTTTCAGCTATAAAAGTGATAATGTTTAAAGATTTTCTGCAGCCTTCGCTGAGGTTTTATTACAGCTCAGAGCCTGAGAAGATTCTGAAGACCCATTTTTGCCAGCAAAGTATGGGAGAAAAATGATTGAGCTATAAAAATTCCAATTTGCAGTTAACTTTTCAGGAACACACCTTGTCCCTAAAGTGAGGGGCAGGTGCATCCCAGATGAGATGAAAAAGTCCCCTCATCCCCTTTCTGTTCATTCATTCCTTCATAATCAGGCAACTGGGGTTTTTTTTGGCAAAATAACCGCCTGTCTACAGGCATGATCTCCTAGAAACGATTGCCTCGAACTTCCTTTTCTGGGTTCCCGTCTGTACCGTGCTCGCTCATCAAAGACACATTCTTATTTTCAAGGCAGCAATTTTACCCCCCCACCCCCCTTCCAATACACGTTGTCATTCCGGGCAGAGGACTCCATTCCTAAGTCCCACACTTCAGGTTATTGAAAGTCTCCGCAACTCCAAGGCGAGTGTCACCCATCGACAGCTCCCGAATAACTAATCAGCACAGGGAAATGGAGCGTCACAATGCAGAACTCATTTTCTGCTCTAACAGGGCTTGTGATTAAGCTGAAAGGCCCTGATTCACCTTCTCTTGTATTTGAGGGTAGAAGGGAGACCAGATACCCAGAAGGACTCTGCCTGGTAATGAGTGGGCGGTGGGTCATTAGGTGTGCCATTTCCAAGGAGGCATTTCCCTTCAAAGGTGATGAAATCCACCTCTGCTGAGGTCATTTGCTTCTTAGAGAATCAGACTGCTGGCCTCCTCTTAGACACTGGAGAGACTCCAAATCCAGCCTCTTCAATCTGATTTGAGAGGCCCACGTTCTCCCCTGTTGAGCTCAAAGGCAACTTACAGCATTTCCATGGGGAGCAGCCTCATCAAGATCAGAGCTCAGGGGCTCAGGCCTGTGGCTCAAAATCTCTCTTGCCCTTCTCACCTCTGAAGCACCTGATTCAAGACCCTGTGTGTACACAGCAGGTGCTCAATAAATGCTAACTGACTGACATAGTTTTTGCACATATAATTAGCTCATTTTGCTCAAACTCCTTGAGTGAATTTAGGCTTGCCCAGGCCCCGCTCACCTTTCCCTCTGCCTTTTGTCACTTCTGAGGCTTGATCTGCTTCCCTCATCAGAGGCCCCACTCCTGCTAGAGAGAGAGCTAGCCTGAGGACCACAGGAGAGGTCCTTCCTAGCTCCGGTAAACTTACCGACTTAGTTTTTATTTTGCTGGGGGGTGGGATACTGGGGATTGAACCCTGGGGCACTCAACCACCGAGCCACATCCCCAGCACTATTTTGTGTTTTGTGTAGAGACAGGGTCTCATTGAGTTGCTTTGCACCTCGCCGTTGCTGAGACTGGCTTTGAATTTGCCATCCTCCTGCCTCAGTCTCCCAAGCTTCTGGGATTACAGGGGTGCGCCACTGCGCCTGGCTAATTTACCGACTTTGCAGAGGACTGGGCAGGAGCCTGGAATGCAGCAGAGGGTGGAGGTGTGGGGAAGAAGGTGTTGTGGGCACACGGACAAAGCTGAGTCCAGCTGACGCCTCTGCCTACGTACGATGTGTCCCCAAGGTTTCATGCATTGGAAAGCTGGGTCCCCAGGTGGCAGTGGTGAGATGGTGGCAACTTTAGGAGGCAAGTTCTAGAGGAAGGAAGTAGTCTCCATCCTCAGGCAGAGGATTAATGCCTGTCCCCTCAGAGTGGATCAGGTGTCTTGTGTGTTTGCTTGCATATGTGCCCCTCTGGACACAGCAAGTCCCTGTTTTGCTTCTCTGCCACATTGTAATGCAACCAGGGGACGCCTGCCAGGATGCCAGCAACATGCTCTTTGGACTCTACAGCTGCCAGAATCCTGAGCCAAGTGAACCTCTTTACTCTCTATTTCCCAGCCTCAGGTATCCTGTTACAGCAACATGAGACAGACTCACACACTTCTTGCTGAGGCTTCTTTGAGGAGCATGTTGCCCCCTTTGTGTGGAGGAGGTTAGAAAGACATGGAGATAGATTTTCCCAAGTCACACAACTAGCAAGTGACAGAGTCAGGAATGAGACCAGGTCTACCTGACTCCCCAAGCCCAAGGGATCAGCCATTTCATGAATTCTAGGCTTGGTCACAAGGTGATGTCTGGAGAAGAGGCAGCCCGGGTGGGCCTGCTTCCTGGGACATTTGTGGATTCAACCTCTGATACCATGAGCAGAGTGTAAGCTCCTAGTTATTGCTTTAATGTTTTCTTTATTTGGTTCATTTTGCTGTGAATTAGAAGTTAGTGAGCTCTCTTTGCATCTCTGGTGTGTTTTTTCTCCATCACTGGGGGGTTTGACAGTTCAGCTGCACTGTGATACTACCTGCCTGGAGACAGAGGCAGGTCCCACAGGGCTCTCAGAAGACTTCCCCCACTTCAGACGCCACTCGGGAGTCTCCGACCACCCCTGCTTCTGACCCATGTGCTATAAAGCTGGGTTTCCCATGGCCCCCTCCTCAGGCGTGGTGATTCCATAGAATGGCTCACAGAACTCAGGAAAACATCTCCCTGCCTGGGAGATGGGGGCACAGGGCCTCATGGTCTGGAACTCCCTGAATCTCATGATTCAAAACGTGTACAGACCCAATCCCAGCCTCCCTCCCTTCTCTGGAGGCCAGTGGGGGTGGTGGAGAGCGGGGAGGACTGAGGGTCCCTGTCTTCTACCTCTTATTAAGGACCCACCCTCGGCCACCTTGTTAGATGGCACAAGCTCAGGGCTGACCCAGGAGGCTCATTATGAATCACAGAAGACACTCTTGTCCCTCAGGTCAAGGGTTTTCAGAGCTCCTGCCAGGAACCAGGAACAAAGGGCAAATGTGAGAAGAAAAAAAAAAAAAAAAAAAAAAACAGGGCAAATGCACATTTGTGGGGCCACAGTGTCCAGGGCGACCCTTTCCACCCTCCACCAGTGCAGCACACACTTCAGGTGGTTTTTTAAGGGTCCCCATGTGTTCCCCAGCACTTCTAATGAAGCCACTCGGCTGGAAGAGCGGAGGATGCAGCAGCTCTGAGCTTGGAGTCATGGTGAAGCTGCTGTGTCTCCATCCTTTGCTCTTGTTATTTTCCCAGGTACAAAAGACAGAAAGCCTGACTCCAGCTTCCACCTGGTTTCAGTAAAAGCAGGACTTTATCGGCCCATGTGGGGAGAGGTCCAAAGAGACCCTGTGGCTCCTCGCAGTTCTCACTCTGCTTCTCACCAGCTTGTTCCAGGGCTCCACAGTGTTTCAGGGCCCTGCAGGCACACATGTGGTGCTTAATAAATGCTTACCAGGTCACAAAATGGCCTTGGAGGCTGCAAGCACCTTACCCTCATGCCATGCATCTCACTGGAAGATAGGGATGCTTCTCACCGTTTGAAGCCCCTTGAAACAGCTTCTTGCAATTCTTGGAGCAGCCTGGGTCATGTGCTGGGGGCCTAAAGAGACCACCTGGAGAGGAGGTGGGCCCATTAAAGAAAAAGTTACATATAAAAAGACTTTGATCGGGCCCAGAGCAAAAGGTATGAGGACTACCGTGATTTTTCAGGAAAGGAGAGAGAGTGCCCTCATTCCTAGCACAACAAGGAAAAGTGGGAATTTCTAGCCAAAGTACAGGCAGGGCAGGTGAGTGGACAGGAAATGACTGAAAGGAAGCGTCAGAGGTGAGCGGGGATTCTGGCTGAACTGACCTTGCAGGATTCTTGCCAAAGGCAGACCGGGGTGGCCAGATGCTACCTGGGCAGTATGGGAGACGATGAACTTGGTCCGATGTCAAGGGTAGGGAGTTCGGGCTGAACCCACTTGGTAGGTTCTTGCTAAAACGGGGCTTTCGACAGGGTCTGCCTGAGAGCCTGAGGAGCCTGAGCAGAGTTTGGTCGAGGAGAGAATCTGTAAAGTTACCCCCAAATGTTACCCAAACCATGGGGCTCAGAGCAGGGCAGAGCAGAACAGGCCAACAGGAAAACCATGGGGATGCTGGGGAGGCAGCGAAGATGTGCACATGGGCATGGGGACAGGGACCCTACACTGAAGAAGGAGGTCTTGGCTCTGGTTGAAGGTGGCCCCTGAAGTTCACACAGCAGCGTTGCAAGATGCGACCTTCAAGAGGCAATCTCCACCCTTGACGATGGATTCATACCACTACCATCCTGCTAAGAGGAAGTGCTGGGCCCTCCCCCTCCACTCCACACGTGTGCTCTCTTGTCCTTCCATCTTCCAGCACGGGATGGCATAGCGAGAAGCCCTCACCAGATGCTGGCCCCTTCCCTTTGGACTTGCCAGTCCCCAGAACTGTATGAAATAACCTCTGTGGTTTTTAAATTACCCAGTCTTAGATATTCTGTTACAGCAGCCCCAGGCAGACAAAGGCAGAGCTCAACCCCCTGAACTGCTAGGTGGCAAATTAATGTGGGTTTGTTTAATCCCTGGAGCCAGTACAGCCATCTAGTAGAGAGAAGTTTCCCCAGGAAGCATCCCTAGGCCTCACCTAGCCCAAGAGCTGCATTTTAGAGATGAGATGAGGACAAGAGAGGTTAGTGATTTGCTCAAAATGACAAAATGAGTTAGAGGCTGCACCAGCCCCAGGACAGGTCTCCTGAGTTCAGGGCTTGGTCGTCTGCTCAGAGCTGGATAGATGGTGACAGCCGGCCGGGTGCCGGAGCCCACTGCTGCCCCCCACTAGGAGCCCGCTAGCCTGTGTCAGGAATTCTGTTCATCTGTTGATAAGCACAGTCCCAATAAAAAATTAAATCATATAACTTACAGTTAGGTAACCAGGCAAACATGAGTGTTCATAGCAGCACTATTAATAAGAGCCAAAAGATGGAAATGGACGGAATGTCCACCAGCAGGTGAACGAAGGTGGGATATTCTTCAGCCATAAGAGAAGATGAAGCCAGGAGCAGTGACCACGCCTGTCATCCCAGCACTGTGGGAGGCGGAAGCAGGAGGATCATGAGTTCAAAGCCAGCCTCAGCAACAGCGAGGTGCTAAGCAACTCAGTGAGACCCTTGTCTCTACATGAAACACAAAAAATAGGGCTGGGGATGTGGCTCAGTGGCTGAGTGCCGCTGAGTTCAATCCCTGGTGCCAAAGGAAAAAAAAAGAGGTGAGGCACTGGGCCACCCTGGTGCAGGACAGACTCTGAAAGCATTCTCACTTAAAGAAGTCAGACACGAAAGGCCATGAATTGTGATTCCATTTATATGAAATACCCAGAATAGGCAAATCTGTAGAGATAGAAAGCAGATCAGTGTTTCCCAGGGGCAAAGGGGGTTGGGAGTGACCACTAAGTGACCAGGGGTTTCCATTTCCGGTGATGAAAAGTTTGAGGCAATAGTTACACAACACTGTGGATGGACCATGGATACCAAGTCATAGACATCAAAACAGGTAAAAAGAAAAGGGAATAAAAGCTCAAGGCTCATCATTTCTTGGTTATTTTATTACTTTTTAGTATTCTTCTCTCTCTCCCTCCCTCCCTCCCTCCTTCCTTCCTTCCTTCCTTCCTTCCTTCCTTCCTTTCTTTCTTAGCATGGGGAATGAAACCCAGGGATGCTCAACCACTGAGCCACATCCCCAGGCCTTTTTATTTTTTATTTAGAAACAGGGTCTCACTAAGTTGCTTAGGGTCTTGCAAAGTTGCTAAGGCTGGCCTCAAGCCTGCAATCCTCCTGCTTCAGCCTCCCCAGTCGCTGGTATTATAGGCATGTGCCACTCCACCCAGACTAGCATTATCTATACTCTTGAGGTTATTTATATTTCTTGTAGGTGTATGGTAGAAATTATGTAAAATGGTGAACTACTGTACTTTCCACCTCCAGTTCAGTGACACCATGTTAGGAGCTTCAAATCAGCCAGGATGGGATATTTACACACAGATACTGGAAAACACTACAAACCAGAGTATGCTCTCTCTCTCCCTCTCTCTCTCTTTCTCTCTCTTTCTCTACACTTTTTAAAAAATTATATAAATTTGAGAGAGTGATGGAGACAATGTTAACAATGTGGGTTAAGCCGAAAGGTGTGTTGTATCTGTAGCTACTACATTATGATTGACACAAAAAATTAAAGGAATATTCTAGCATTTAAAAACTGTTACCTGATTCAACAGAAAGGTTGCTTATATCAATAATCAACTCCCAACATACATTTTGCTTGTCTTCCTCGCTCACACAGATGAAGAGACCCAACATTCAGGTTGGAATTACACTCAGGAGTCAATGAAGGTAATGCTTCCTGGCTGAATCGGGTGGTGACCCAGGACTCACCTGCAGCCCAGCTTTGCCAGGCCACCGTAGGTTGAGCACAGACATCACAGGCATGAGAGCTGAAAACAATTCAAGAACATTCTCTCAGAATCCATTGGCAATATAAAATTCCAATAAAGAGTATTGTATAATTTGTAATTATTTTGAAATTGTGTTATGTGTCTGCAACATGTACACACACACACACACACACACACACAAGCCTGAAAACACGTATCAGCACAATGACAGTTGCAGCACATTTCTAGGCACCATAGGGCTTGACCTGAAAGGGTACTATGTGTCAAAGATTCCCCTAAATGTGACAATCCCACTAGGATGGTCACCAGTCACTGTCAAGCCTTAGGAACAGGATGCTGGTGGCATCGAGAGCAAAAGGCACTCGCGCTTTATGGAAAAGTAGGTTCCATTAATTTCCATCTGCCAGAGGAAATGAATTCATTTCCACTCCGAGGACCAGCCCGCAGTGTAGTCTTCAGATCTCAGAAATAATCAGGGACCCCAGTCGTTTGATGTTTAGATGAATGAACCAAATAATCCTCGCACTTGGTCAGGAAGATGGCCACAAAACCACTCAGTGCTGTATCACCTTGGGCCTCCTGGTTGCTTGTCAAGGAAGCACCTAATCCTCCAGGTAAGTGATTTGGTGGGATTTACATGAAAGCCCCACATGAAGTGTCCCCTTGCAGCCCCCTGGAGCTCATCCTGCTTCTCAGGCCTTCCCAGGTGGAGGACAGTGGCAGGCAGCATGTCCTGATTTTCTGCCCTTGCGTCCTCGAGTGAAGGATGGCCTCGTGGAGTCCTCACCAACGGGGCGTGGATCTCAGGGTGGCAAAGCACTTGAGAATTTCCCAGAAGCTTTGCAGGTTATCCAGCCTAATCCTTGCCGCCAATCGGAGAAGAATTTTAGAGCATTGAAATCAAATTAGAATTTGAAATGTTCTATAGGCGGTAGGGAAACTGAGGCTCCGAGCAGGGAGACTCACAACTTCAGGAAAAATCGATTTGCACTCCAGCCAGAAAACAAGCAAAAGCCAACTAAACAGAATGAGAAGGGAAGCAGTGCTAAAAACGTTCTAACCGCAACAACTGGTAATTGAATACAACAATTTTTTTGCGTGTTTTAAAAAATTTTTTTTAAATTTCTTTATTTGTTCTAATTAGTTATACATGACAGTAGAGTGCATTTTGACACATCATACATAAATGGAGTATAGCTTCTCATTCTTCTGGTTGTACATGATGTAGAATTACACGGGTTCTGATTGTTATATATATATATATATATATATATATATATATATATATATATATATTTCTCTTTATTTATTTATTTGTTATAAATAGGTTTACATGACAGCAGAATGCATTTTGATTCATCGTACCCAAATGCAGCACAACTTTTCATTTCTCTGGTTGTACACGATGTGGAGCCGCACCATACGCACAGTCACACATGTACCTAGGGTAGTGCTGTCCATCGCATTCCACCATCTTTCCTGCCCCCATGCCCCTTCCCTTCTCCTCCCTCCCCTTTGCCCAAAGTTCCTCCATTCTCCCTACGCCCCCCACACACATTATGGATCAGCATCCACTTATCAGAGAGAACATTCAGCCTTTGGTTTTTTGGGATTGGCTTACTTCGCTTAGCATGATGTTCTCCAACGCCATCCATTTACCTGCAAATGCCATTATTTTATTCTCTTTTAAAATAGAACAATTATAATCAGATGCTATGCTGTAAGCTACGTGAATGTGCCCTCTCTCTTTCTGTCTCTCTCTCAAAATATCCTCTTGTGCTGTGCTCTCCCTTCTCATGACCTTGTGGGGCGACCCGATGCCTGAGGATGAGAGGAAGCCAGGTGGGTCACGTGGGACAACTACTCTGCAAGGTGATTGAGACAAGTGTCATGGAGCTGGGACAAGGGACCAGATGACTTTGAGGGCTACCCAGTCATCAGTGGGTGTGTGTGGCAAGCTGCATGGATGAGCTGCACAGAAGAGTGATTCACATCCAGGGCAGGATGGAGCAGGAAGGCACACAATGAAAACTTGTGACTTGTTTATTTCTGGAATTTTCCATGCAACACTTTCAGATCATGGTTGAACTTGAGTCACTAAAATGATGGGAAACGAAACTGGATGAGGGGGTGATAACTGTAGCTTAGAAAAGAAAATAAGAAAATGTAACCCATAATGGATGGGATCCGGGAGGGAGGCACGAGCTTCGGAGGGTAAATAGCATCCCTACCTGGCCCTGAATCTGAGAAATACGAGGACAGAGGACTGGACTTTGTCGTTACTAAGAAAGCTGACATGGGGAAGGGGGCTTATATCTGAGAACAGAAGTGGACAGACACCTGCCCAGGTAGAGGCAGAGCTGGGCCAGCCTGGGTCTCCTGACTCCCAGGGTAGAGCCATCTCTGCAAAGTCCTCACTCTAGGGACCACAGCCCCACAGGAGGAGAGCGGAGGTGGCTGCTCTGTGTGGACACGATACCCCACGTTGCCCTCCTTCCCGGGGAGGAAGGTGGGACAGGCCAAGAGCCAGCCCCCAGAGCGGAAGCATTGGCCCTGAGGCACCAGGGTGCGTCTGTCTGGCACAGCCGTGGCCTGGCTGCTGTGTCTGACCTAGAAGGTAACAAGGGCCCTTTCGCCCAGGGCCCAAGAGCGAGGGTGTGCCTCCCGCCCTCTTTGCCTTCCCCTCCGTGGTTGGAGGACAGCTCTGCCTGTCCCAGCCCAGATTCTAGGCCTTTGAGACACCAAATAGGGACAAGGAGCGGAGAAATGCAGGACACAGGACAGGAAAGGACAGGGAAGGTGAGTGGGATGAGGCTTCAAGGAGGGACGCCGTGCCCGGGGCCGCCGTGCAGACTGATGGACACGGAAGAGAACCAGGAAGAGCCACAGAGAGGGGTGGGGATGTTGGGGCTTGTCGCTCACACCCTCCTTAATGTTATTCAAGAAGCACCAGCAAACACAGAGTTTATTATTTAATGACTTTATGTTTCAAGATGGCATGTCTTTGAACTTGACACCATAGAGGCCTTTTCATGTGTTCCCAGCTAATAACTGGGGTGCCCGTGAAACTAGGACAACAGGACTTCACGGGGCACCTATGCTGTACCAGGAGCTGTGCTGGGGACGGAGGCTAAGAGCGAGACGGAGTCTCTGTCCTCACAGGGCTGGAGACAGACTCGTTAACAGACATCCTTAGCTCAGCGAGGTGGGGTGCACCAGGTGAGCCCCACGTACTTGGAGAGCGCAGATAGGACGCGACTAGAGCAGAGATGGCATCCTGTGTGCAGGCACAGGGGACCTACCTGTTGCGGAGCAGGAGAGGGTGGCTGCAGAAGAAGCAAAGGCCACATCTGGACGCAGAAGCCCTCCCTCCCTGCTCACGCTTACTTGAGGACAAAGGTGAGTTTTTTTAGAAGTTTTCACTTTGATTTCAGTCTCTTTTTCTGGATGACCAAAGTTTTGGAAATTCCAACTCTGGGATAAACTCTGTTAATATTTCTTCTTCTTTCTCTCTCTGTGCCTGTAAAACAAAATTGGGCCTATGCTATGTCACCTGTAAGGTTTTGCCCAGAGTTTTTTGTTTTGGTTTGGGTTTTTGCTGTGTTGGGAATCAAACCCAGGGCCTTCCACGTGCTGGGCAGGTGCTCTGACCCTGAACTACACTGCCAGGCCCCACCTGTAAGGTTTTGTTAATGACTGATTTTTTAATGAAGCAAGCAAATTTTCATGTCACCAAAATAAAATTTTGAAATAAAATTTATTTCTTCTTTTTTTCTGTGTTGTTGTTATTATTGTATAGGAGATTGAACCCAGAGACACTTAATACTGAGCCACATCCCCAGCCATTTTTATTTTTTATTATGAGATAAAATCTCACTGGGTTGCTGAGGCTGGCTTTGAATTTGGCTATCCTCCTGCCTCAGCCTCCTGAGTCACTGGGATTAAGGTATGTGCCGTTGTGCCCCACCCCAGCATTGATTTTAAAGGTTAATGAGTCTTTTGTAAGTGTTCATAGCCAAATTCATTTCATATTGTTAGCCATCTATGCCTTTATGAGTGCAGTTTCCTATCTCTGAAACATATCTTCTCTATCTAGAACAGATTCTCCATCTGTTTGAACTCCTATTCATCCTTCAAAACCCTGGTCAGTCATCACCTCTTCTGTGATAACATCCAGACCATCTCACCCAGGTAGAATATACTTTCTTCACTCCTCTGTGCCATTGGATTTTGTGTATACTTTTTTTCCCATAGCTTCACAAGTTATTTATGTGTGTGTCTGCAACCACACCAGCCACTTGTCCGAGAGAACCATCTAAGTTAAGGTGCTTTGTTATCACAGTTCCTTGGCCCAGAAGAGCTCAATAGTGTGTATTTTTTTAACTGAACTGAATATTTCCAAGCCTTAAGTACCCTTCTCATTGAAAAGAGATGGCAGTACCTGCCCTAGCTGCTTTAAAATATTTTTTAAAAGCAAGAATGAAATAATACATAAAAATACCCCAATAGAAGGCAGAAGCAACTCCAGGAAGGTCAAGGCCAGTGCCGCGCTGCTTGGCCAGAGCACCTGGCTACTCAGCTGGATGCAAGGTGACCTTATTTGGTTTATGAAGTGCCCGAGGCTCTCCTAAGCATTTGGTATGGGCACTATGCACATGGATGTGATCGGGGCCAGCTAGGGACAGTGCCTTGGAGCTGGTGCCATTGTGCAGACACGCAACCCCCTCAATCTTGGCTGGACCCCATTGTTTTTTGTCCCCTACATGTTCCACTCCCTGACATCATCCAATAAACAGCATCCCACTCGCTGGGCTGCCACCCTGGCAAAGGTGCTGGCTGTCACCCAAATTCATCCTCTCTTCTCCTCAGCCCTTGGCCTGGCCAGGTCCCCAGGCCTAGATTTATATGCACAGAAAGGAAACAGAGATGCCCCTAGGCCTGGGCTGCAGCATGCTGCGTGTGACCCCTCCAGCCTCCCTCCTGCTTTCTGCTGCTCCCCAGGATGCAGGTGAAGACAGTGTCCCAGGTGCTTTGCAGAGCAATGAGGCGGAGAGAACCTGGGTCCTCCACATGACTGTTGGGGGATCAAGCCTTCTTAAGCCTGGGACATACACCTTGAGTTGCCTCTCAGCAAGGAAATCCACATCCATGTCCTTTAAAATTCAATAAATTCTGGGGCCTCTTTTTTATAGCAACCCAGCCTTACCCTGACTGACATCCACAAATGCTTTATGACAACTGTTCTCTGTCATTTTCATTCACTACAGTGTGTCCAATGCCTAAGAAAATACCTGGCTCATGGTAGGTGCTCAGATTAATATGCATTAGTGAGTGGAGCCAGGATGCCCGTATTGGAATCACTGACAAACTGTGTGGATCTCAGTTTTCTCATCTGTAAAATGGAGATAACAACTAGACCTACCTTCCGGATTACTGAGATGAAGGTACTATACTTAAAGCTCACAGAGCAGAGCCAGCCACACAAGTTGTCAGTAAGTCCTGGATACTATTATAATTATTTTTATGATTGCATAAATGTCATGATTTCTGCAGCCTTTAGGGTCTTCAGTAATACTGAAATGATTTTTTAGCAAATTAGAAGAACTTCAGGTTCAAAGGGTTGGAAGGAGATCGATGGAACAGAGAAAGGGGGTTGGGGGAGGAAGGGTGGAATTAAAATGACCAAGTATGCTGTGTACAGAGATCAACAGCCCACAGTGAACTTCACCGCTATGCACAGCTATCAAACACTAATTTATGGGCTGGGATTGTAGCTCAGCGGTAGAGCGCTTGCCTCGCATGCGTGAGGCCCTGGGTTCGATCCTCAGCACCACGTACAAAGCAATAAAATAAAGACATTGTGTCCATCTACAATTAAAAAAAATATTAAAAACAAAAAACACTAATTTGAAAAAAAGCTATAAATAGAGAGGAGACCAGTAGAGAGGAGGAGGAGGAGGGATGAGAGAAGGCGGAGGGAAGGGAAAGAGGAAACTCTGTGGACTGAAGTGGAGCGAATTACATGCCATGCATGTGTGACCATCAGAATGAACCCTGACATCATGCGTGACCCTGACGCACTCATAAAAACATAAGAGAGAAAGAGGTCCAGGCTGCTGGGATAGTAATTGCACTTGCTCCTGCCATTGGCTGGCAGAGATGACAGGGCCTCTCCCAGGAGTTGTCTGTTCTTTTTTTTTTTTTTTTTTTTGGTACTAGAGATTGAACTCAGGGGCACTCAACCACTGAGCCTCATCCCCAGCCCTATTTTGTGTTTTTATGTAGAGACAGGGTCTCACTGAGTTGCTTAGCGCCTCGCCATTGCTGAGGCTGGCTTTGAACTTGCGATTCTCCTGTCTCAGCCTCCCTAAGTACTGGGATTACAGACTTGCGCCACCGCGTCCGGCTAGGAGTTGTCTGTTCTATGAACTCAGTGTTGATGGAGTTCAAGTTTTGGAAACCCATGCAAATGTATGCAAATCACATGCAAATGCACATAAAAATAGCTCCGTGTGTGGTGTGTGCCTCAGCATTTACTAGAAAGAATTCGAGTGGCTTTATGCTATTCCACCCCCAGGTTTTCCTTCAGTTCTCTCAGAAAGATGCACCTGGAAGGGGAGAGGTGTGCCTGTGGGTGTGTGCGGTTCTGCGAAGGGCATGGGGAGGGCACAGGAGGCTGGTGAGGATGCTTAAATACGCTCAGCAATCAGATGTGACACATCCAAAATCAAATGTCAAACTCCAGCTCTGAGACCCTACCTCCGATCAGCCGCCATCGGATTCTCCCATCATGTTGTGACGCAGCCGTGAGGCCACGAAGGGAGCTTGTCACGTGCTCTGGAGTACTGGGGGGTGATTGGATGGTTCAGCAGCATAATTACAGAACCCGGATCCCTTCCTTTTTCAAACAGTTCATCCTTCCAGTACTTGGTTCAATGATCATTTCAGATGGTGGAAATCACGTGTTCACACGCGCGTGTATTCCTTCACTCATTCCCAGATGTAAAGATAGAGAAGATTTGGTCTTTGCTGAAGACTTCTTCCTGCTGTCCTTGCACTTGAGGGGGGCCTCCTCTTCTCACCCCAGAGCTCAGTAATGACCCAGTGGTGGAGACCAACATGCAGTCACTAAGCATCACCCCACCCTGCAAGAGGCATTCTTAGCAGCCTGTGCAGCGAGACACACGGAGAAGGCAGGATTCGGCTGCACCTGGGCAGGTCAGGGCCACAGGGAAGAATGCATGGTGTCTTCAACGGTGAGCAGAAGCCTGCCAGGTGGACCAGCAGAAGGAACACTGTGTTCCAGGGTACAGAAGCATGAAACCACTTGGGCATGTGCTCCAAGATCTGTTTTGGGAAATAGAGTCAATGGTATCGAGATATACCTTTCCCCAGTTCACCCCACAAGCAGCCGGACTCCTGCAGATGTTTGTGGCATTTACTAGCCCATGGGACTTATTTGGCAGTTATCATATAAAGCAAGTCCTTGAATGGTTTGTCCTCTGCTATGCATGTTTGGCTATTCAAGGAAATTGTGAGTCACCTGAGAACCGATGCTGTCTATGCTATCTTGGTGCCCAGGGACAACCCAGCACCTTCCTTTGGAATATTAAGCAGGTAAGGGACATTGTTGCGGGAGGTGTCCACGTGGAGGAAAATGCTCCCACCTTCAGGATGCTCCTATTTCTTGAGCACCCCTCAGGGTTGTGCCCAATGCAAATTTGTATATTATTATCTTGTTTAGTCCCCACAATAACTGCCAAGTGGACAGAGTCCTCATTTGACAGGTGAAGCAACAGAGGCTCAGAGAGATTGCCTGGCTCACAGAAGAGGAGAGACTTAGAAGCCACAGGACTAGGCTGAGTACTGGCCACGTGGTCCCAGGGCGGAGGCTCTGAGCTCCCACTCTGCCCACATTCCCTGCTCCTATTCCAGTGCACTCAGTTCAACAGCATGCACGCGAGTTTCACAGACCAACTCATACATCCTGAGCTGTAAGCAAACTCTGGGTGTTCTTCCGGCTCCTTCCTAAGCCAGGGCTCCTGAGTGTGAGGCTCTGCCTGTTCCACACCTAACACGTCACTTATTTTCCTGAAAGGGATCAGGAAATTGTTCAGGGTAATTCTGGAAGGACACCTTGGAGGAGACAAAGTTTCCTGAAGCCACCTTGGAAGGTGAGACGAGGAAAGCCAGGAAGAGGGTATGCATGACAGCTCGCGTCTGAGAGGAGAAGGGGGATGCGTAAAATCATCTGTGTGTGCTGTCTGCTTTTGGGGGAGTAAGAGGACCTAGATGGGTGTTTGGAGGACTTCTAGACTCCCAGGCCATTGCAGGCACACAGCTGGAATGATCTGTGCTCTCTGCATGAACCTCTTGCTTTCCACAGGACTGGAGCCAAGGCTGCCTTTGGAAGAATAAATGTCCTCACTTGTCCCACCAGAAAAGGTAAATGAGGATCTCCAGGTGAGACGCCACTGGACACAACTGTAAATCTGGGAGCCTAGTGGAGCGGCATTGTTTGCAGGTGGCAATCAGTCAATAAACCGAACATTTCTTCAGTGTCTGTTATGTTTGGGGGTTGCCTCAAGGAACTGGGATCAGGTATGGATCCTCGTCATGGGGGAAGGTAGACTGGATAAGCTCAGACCCAGGTCAGCAAGGTCATGTCAGGGGGTGATGTATAAATACTCTGAAAAAACAAACAAACAACAAAAACCAAGGAAAGATAAGAAGTCAGGGAAGGCCAGTCAGAGGAGCTGACATTTGGGCTGAGAAAACCCAAATGACTGAATGGTGCCAACCATGCAGAGAGCTGGGGGAAGGTAGTGCAGACAGAGCACACAGTAAGGGCAAAGATGCTGCCGTAGGGACCAGCACAGGAAATCAGAGGTACAGACCAAAGTGGTTGGAGGGTGGTGAACCATAGGGAAAATGGCCCAAAAGGCATGTACAGCCACGCCATGCAGGGTCAGGTGGGATTTTATTCCAAGTGACTTGATGTATTAGCTAGCTATTGCTGTGTAACAAATCACCATGCCCCCAAATTTAGCAATTTAAAACAAAACACTTTTTTTTTGTCTAATAATCTCTGTGGGTCAGGAATCTGGGCAGTCCTTCTCTGGGTCACTTACTTAAGGGTATTTCAGGGGGTACAGCCAGAGTGTTGGCTGGCCTGTAACATTCCAAGTTCAACCAGGGAAGACTCCACCTCAAGCTCCTGGAGTTATTGGCAGGATTCGGTTCCTTGTGGGCTGTTGATCAGATAGCACCCTTAGTGCTTGCCATGCCAGCCACTCCAACATGACAGTTTGCTTCACCAACTGTGAAAGCCGAGGAAGTGACAGAATCTGCTAGCAAGGTAGAAGTTACCACCTTTTGTAACCTGATCACAGAAATGACATCCATTACTGTTGCCATGATCTATTGGTTAGAAGCAAGCCAAAGGTCCCACCTCCACTCAAGGAACACCTGGAGGTGAGATCACCAGGATCATCCTAAAAGTCTGCCTGACACACACAGGAAGCCATTGGAGTGTCTGAGTAGGGAGGTGACGTGACCTGTCCTATGTTTTCAATGGGTCACCTCAGCTTCCTTGTGCACTGGGTGTGTGAGTGGGAGTTGGGCAAGGGTGGAAGGCAGATGGCCAGTTAGGTGTTACTGGGAGAGATGCTGCTGGATCGTGGTGAGGAGGTGAGACTGGAGAGGCAGAGAAGTCGGGTGGAAGGAACTGGGGAGATGTGCCTCCTGCCCAGGGGACAGTGGTGCCTTGGGCTCTTGTTTCCCTCCTGGACAGAGAGGGTGGCATTACCTCACCCTCCTCCAGCCTCCCTGAGGCCACACATTTGCTGGATGGCTGGCCAGCACCAGGAGGACTAGCCATGAGCAGAGAACAGACGTCTCCTGTGCCAGGCCAAGTGACTGACCCCGTGTTCCCATTCTCATCAGCCTACCCATGCTCAGAACAGCCAAGCCAGTGGGCAAGCGGGAGGAAGGCCACTCACCTACACCTGTGCTCACAAAGTCAGCTGGAACTGGAGAGGCCCAAGGGGTGTGTCACGCGCTCGTGTGTGAGTGTGTGTGTGTGTGTGTTTGTGTGTGCGCGCATGCTCCCATGCACACGTGTTTATGTATGTGCGTCTGTCTCAGGGGGGCTGCAGTTGGAGTGGGGAACAATCCAGGGAAGAGAGTCATTAAAACTGACCCAAGAATCTTAGGATATCACTAGCAAATTCCAGAGTCAAGACTTTTCAGGTAAAAGTTTACATGAAGTCTTTATCCACTATATATGGACGAGCCATTAATTGGCCACCATTTGTAATATTAACTACATGTGACAGCCTCACTACTAAGCACTCAGTTGACATCTCATTTTATCTTCATAATAACCCAACAAAGTTGACACTCAAATTATTCCATTTCCTAGATAAGAAAACTGAGGCTTAGAGAAGTTAAGTAACTTGTTCAAGGTGACATATCACAGATTTGACCCTGACCTGTCTGACTCCATCGAAATCCATGTTTCCAGCCACTATTATTATCTCCATGCCTCTGGCTTAGGTTGGTGAAAGAATAATTTCCTGGTTGCAGAGGGGAAATCAGGTGGGAGCCACTGGCTACAGAGACTATTAGCTCTGACCCAGCAGGAGGCAGGTGGTGTCCCCTGCTGGTAGTGGTAAGGAAGGACTAGTGAGGTGGGAGCTTGAGATTGGCCTTTTAATGACAGGAGACACAGCTTTGCGCCAGGGAACACACAGGGGATCCATAGAGTCAGGCTGCCCCAGGCAAAGGGCTAGAGTGTGTCTCCTTTCCCAGGGCCCAGGGGATGTCCTGGTGCATTCTGCCCAGGCAGCCAGGCACTGATCACAAGTGATTCACACCAGTAACCCAAATGACATCACCAAACACCACATTGGTATTCAAACCCAGCCTTTGCACCTCAATTCTGACTCCGGCACGTAACACACTGGCATCACCTTGGTACAACACAGGGCCTCTGACTTTGGCTAATTTAGAAGTCAGTCTGGTATCCCAGGGAGAGCCTCACTGCTGGACTGTTTTTACTACGAGGGTCCAGGTTGTGGGGAGGGGGGTGTGCACTGGCTGGAATTTTCTGGGGACCTCCATGCCAAAGGTGCCACCAAGAGGGAATTCAGATAGAGGTGGGGAGTAAGACAAAATAGAAAGTGCTCTGGAGCTCAGGGAGCATGGAGGGGACACCAGGGTTCTGGGGAGGGAGCTGGGGAAGATATGAAACCAGATTTTTCAAACATCAGGATAGCTTGTGTGTCAGAGCTTGGGTTAGGAATCAGAGTGCGTCGCCTCCAAGCATAAATACAGAGGGAGAGCTGGCAAGGGGATCTCTGAGAGGTTCCCCAGTGGCTTCACCTGCAGAGTCTGCCCTCCAGTCCTAATAGCCCCCATCCCCACCCAGGGAGGGTGAGGGGTGAGTGGGTGAGTGGCGCAGGTGGGGACTCACAATGCCTGCGTTCTATTTCCAGCTCCTATCACTGACTCATAGTGTGACCTTGCTGAGGTCATGGCTCTGTTTCTTGAGGGTGTGGCGGTGTCCCTTTTCCTCAGGGATAGGAGTCCTCGAATATGGAGGACCTCCTGCTCCCCATGGACCCCAACTATGTCGGGTTCTACTGATATAAAAAAAATTGTAGATTTGGATCAGGGGTAGGGAACACTCAAAGCAAAAGGCAAATAGTTCCTGCCGTTGCAAGAGGCATGGCCACTCTTATGTGATGTTTCTCCAACATGTTCCAAAGCACAGTCTCATACAAATAATTCCCCACATGGCCTTCACATTATCTCTGCAAGGGGAGAGGGGAAGCATTTTCTCTCTCATTTCAGGATGAAGGACTCAAAGCTGTGGGTGGAATTTCACAATACTTTCATTTCCAGGAGGTCCCTTTTATTATTTTGCTACCCTGTGCCCCCTCTCCTCACTAGTTTTGCAGGCCCTTGGTGGCTAAACATTCTGCATTTATTAGGTAGAAATTCATTGTTTTCATTCATCAAACTCACCCATGAGTGACAGCTGAAGTTTCTGCTCAGCACAGAAGAACTGGTGCTATCTTGGAGGTCACTGCCAAGAATGATAGCATCCACTCTGGGTGACCTCCTCCTAGGTAAAAACCCAATTTTTCACCAGACTTTCTGAAATTTTAAGAAGAGTTCATCTCCAACAGACCCAGGCTAGGAAGCCTCCAGAAAAACTCTGTGGCTAGTGGTGGGGTCAGGATCAGACCCAGGGTCCTGGCTTGTAGGTCAGTGCTGCAGGCAAGCTGCCCACTTGGCAGGGAGGCTTGTGTGCACCCTCAGATCCCAGGTGCATGGGAGCATGTGTGCAAACCAAATGTCGGTGTCATGAAGCAGTGACACTCTCTCAGGGCTCGGTTTAGGCATGGGTCCCCTCAGGACTGGGCTGAGCAGCCAGAACCAAGCCTGAGGTTGGAAAAGTCCAATAGGTCATCTGAAGGTGCCTCTGCAGAGTAGTGGGAGTGAGGAGGGGCACTTCTGCTACCCATCTGCACTGCGTGACTCCTGAAAACGGCATCATTCAATCTTTCGCATCCTGGGGAGCGTTCAGACCAGCCTCTCCAGCGCCCCACTTCAAGAGAGATCAGAAAAGGAGGCTGAACCCCCAAGGCTGGGACAACAAAGCAGGCTGGGGACCCTGGAAGAGTGGGAAGACAGTAGCCAGAGGACACTGGAGGTCTGGGTTGGTGCCCTGGGTATAAGCTTGTGGACTCTAAGCATATCAAAGCTCCCAGGAGCCTCCTCCTCCTTCCCTGGGCTCCTGCAAACACTCAGCCCTTGGCTCCGTCCCAAAGGCTCAGTTGTTTGATCCCAGGGCTCAGAGGCATCAACTGCCTGTACCTGTGGAAAAAGCCTGGGGGCTTAGCTCTGTGGCTTCAGAATGGCAGGCTCCATCAATAGCCAGCAGGGCCAGGGGCCCCCACAGCTGTTCCCTGTGCTATTTTGGTCCTGGGGGGAGCTGGTCAATTCCAGGGTATTTGGACCAAAAGAGCTGATAGCAGGACCATCTCCTGAGGGCTCTGTGGGGACCTCCCCACGGAGAAGTTTCCAAATAGCCAAGAGGAAACTCTCTGACAGTGTCTGAGGCTAACTTCATCAACTCCTCTGTCCTCTCAGCCTTTGGATGGCCCTGGTCACCCACTTAGACATCAAAGCTGGGGGTTATGGCAGAGGGAAGGAAATGAAAATTTCAGAACATGGTTTCTTGGCTCCCTAGTTCTCCCACAATCAGAGAGATACATATTATCCTTTCTCGTTTCACAGATGGGGCTAACCGGGTTCAGAGAGGTGGAGGCACCGGTCCCAGGCCACAACGTCTTGGACCTTGGGCCACAGTGCCTCTTGATAGACCCTCAGCAGATCCGTGCCGGCTGGATGCCAGTTCTATCACGAAGCTGGAGCCAGCATGGAAAGTGCTGACTGGTCCTGGCTGCCCTTCGGGTCACCGCGGGGGCCTTGGCAACCCCGTGCTTCGCTGGCTTCGCTGGCTCTTTCCCTCACGGAGATGGGTCAAGTGCAGGTGGGAGGAGGGAAGCCCAGTCACCAGGGAGCCCCGCCCAAACCCCGATCGGCTGCCCTTGGCGCGGGCCAGATAGGCTGTGGGGATGGCCCTGGGCGCAGAGCGAGAGTGGCCCAGGTCACGCTCCCTTTGGCGACCAGGATGGCGCGCGGAGAGCTTTGGCACCAGGCAGGCACTGGGGTGCGGGGCTCATGCCCCAGACACGCCCTATGGAAGCCGCTCCGGGGTTCATTAATTGAGCTTGGTCGTCGAGTGCCGGTGGCCAAGTCTTCCTTCCTGGCCCGCGTTGGGGCCGCGCTGGCGACAGCCGCGAGGCTCCCCCAGCAGCTCCCGCCTCCCCGGGGATTTTCCAGCGGGTTAATTTCCTGTGCGGGTAAATCCTTCGGCGAGCGCCTGGCCGCTCCCTCCCCGCTGCTGCCTCTCGCATCCTGTCGCCTTGGGTCCCCCAGCCGGTCCGCGCCGCGCTCCTCGCCCCCGCGCGCCCGAGCGCACTCCCTCCCCGCCCCGCCGCCCTCCGGCTCCCGGCGCCCTGCAGCCTGGGCCCTGCTGCGCGGCCGCGAGCCAGGGCTCCCTGGAGAGTCGTGTCCCTGTGGCCTGGGCCGGCCCCGTTCCCGGGCCATGCGCCCCCGCGCCGCCCCCCGCCGCCCCGCCGGGGCGCTGGGACTCTGCAGCCTCTTGCTGCTGCTCGCGCCCGGGCAGGGGTGCCCTGCGGGCTGCGCCTGCACGGACCCGCACACCGTGGACTGCCGCGATCGCGGGCTGCCCAGCGTGCCCGACCCCTTCCCCCTGGACGTGCGCAAGCTGCTGGTGGCCGGCAACCGCATCCAGCAGATCCCCGAGGACTTCTTCATCTTCTACGGCGACCTGGTCTACCTGGACTTCAGGAACAACTCGCTGCGCTCGCTGGAGGAGGGCACGTTCAGCGGCTCCGCCAAGCTCGCCTTCTTGGACCTCAGCTACAACAACCTCACCCAGCTGGGCGCCGGCGCCTTCCGCTCGGCCGGGAGGCTGGTCAAGCTGAGCCTGGCCAACAACAACCTGGCCGGCGTGCACGAGGCCGCCTTTGAGAGCCTGGAGTCGCTGCAGGTGCTGGAGCTCAACGACAATAACCTACGCCGCCTCAACGTGGCGGCCCTGGACGCGCTGCCTGCGCTGCGCACTCTGCGCCTGGACGGGAACCCCTGGCTCTGCGACTGTGACTTTGCCCATCTTTTCTCCTGGATCCAGGAGAACGCTTCCAAGTTGCCCAAAGGTGAGCTGAGCCGGTTGGGCGGGCGGGCGCGGGAGCGGGAGGAGGCCACCGCAGCTCGGGAGTCGCCGCCGGGGGCTGATCCTGGAAGAGGAGTCTTGGGGACCCATCAGCAAGGGCGGGAGGGAGAGTGGATCTGGTGTAACCTCACATGGTTCCCCCTCCGAACTTTCCCTGATCTCTATTGCGAAGAGTGGGGAGACACACCAAGAAGACGCTGGAGCTTCCCGACCCTTTTCTTTATCAACTCACTTTCCCAAGTTTGGGACTTGCCAGGTCTGCGTCCCTCTTGGTCAGATCATCTCACAGGCCCAGGACAGCTGAGTTCGTTATTTGCGGGTCCCTCCCAAGTGGAAGGCTCCCCATCTGTGGGGAAACAGCACCATCCCCAGCACCTTGGAGAAGAGCCCATCAGTTGTGAGGGCTGCCCAGCACCCAGCAAGCCTGAACTGGTGTCTCTGCTTCCCACTCCCCGTTGCTGTTCTGTCTAAAGGGGCGAGGAGTAGTCCTGGTGAGGAGTAAAGGCAGCCTGTGCCAGCCAGTCATGCAGTAATGATTTATGGTTTTGTGGCTTTTCAGCCCAGAATTGAAAAAGCTGAACAAAAATATCAGAGCCGCGTGGATCTGCTGCTCTCCTTCCAGGGCTGGCATGAATGTACAGACCCACTTGGAGTATGTACAAGCATGCCCAGAGTTTAGGGGCTTTGGGAAGGTCAGGGGTGTGAAGCCAGGCAGTGCTGAGGAAGGACGCCAGCATCCACAGGGAGATGGGGGGGGGGGGCAGGCAGATGTCCTCACGCTGGGTGGAGTCCAGTCTGTGAGCACCATGCCCACAGTGACCTCTGAGCCAGACCCGGCCTCTCACTTTGCTTCCAAGGCTTTGGAGGACTGGGGACCAGTGCTGTAAGGCACGTTATAAAAGGTGATATAGATGCAGACTTAGCTGCAGTGTATCTTTTATTCCATTTACTGAGAACTCAGAGATGCTGCTCACCTGGGTGCAAAATTCCTGGGTTCACCCGTTTGTTCTGCACTACCATTGACACACCTGGGTATTGGGGTGGCCCTTTCCCAGTAGATACAGGCCCCTGAGCTGCCACCTTCACTCTGTGCTGGGTCTACCATGTATGCAGTACCCCCAACTTTAAACTTTGTCCTGTTCTCCTGCCTGGCTCCCCAGATCCACCAGAAGACTATGCTGGTGACGGGGGTGGGGGGCAGTGGAGCTCACTGGGATGGGGACACACCTTGGTGCTGGTCGCTCGGGCCCTTCCGTTTGGTAGGGCTTAGCCTCGCCTACCCCAGTGCTGGTCTGCTTGATAGAACAGGCTCCCCTCTGTCAGAGCAGGGCGAGGTGTTCTGGGGCAGGGGCATGAATTTTAGCATCAGTTCTGCTGTGGTGACTGGGTCCTTGAGCCGTCCACTTATTCTTTCTGTGCCTCAGTTTCCTCATCTCTAGAGTATCTAGTTAACCTCTGAGATCTCCACAGAGCCCTGGATTCGAGTGTGAAGTCGTGGGTTTGAGTCCTGGCTTAAAACTGGGGCTAGTCGGGGTAGGTGTCTAGCTTGTTTGGGTCTTGCCTTGCTCATGAGTGAGATTGGAACGTGGGTGGCACTGTGGGGTCCCTCTGACCCAGTGGCTGGCAGCATCTACGCCAGGTAGTGTGGGAGAAGGCAGAGGGACGGGACTATGAGCAGTCCCTCCCCCACCGTCTGTCATTCAGGGAATAAAACAGAACCGAAGGCTACGTGGGGCTGGGGAGAAGGAGGGACAGGCTCAGAGCGCAGGACAGCGTCCAAGGCCCAGGGACAGGGCAGGCTGGAGGAGGACTGGTCTCATTCAGTCAGGGAGGATAGAGGCCCTGTGAGGGCACCTCCAGGACACAGCAGCAAGGGTGGCTGTGGTCTCCCTGCAGATGCCAGAGCAGTATCCCCACCGTGAGGACCAGAGGCAGGGTGGGCGGTGGAGGAACCAGCAGAGGCCTTAAAGGGAGAGACGTGAGTTCAGATCTGGTCTCAGATGTATGATCCTGGGCGAGCCCCCAACCTCTTTGAGCCTTAGTTTCCTTCCCTGTTAATTCAAATGTAGTGACAGCATCCAGCGCCCTGCCTGTGTGAGGTCTGAGCAGGTCAGCTGCGGAGGGCACAGCAGCACCCAGCACCGCATGCCGTGATGCTCACCGGGGCACAGTCACACCCTCCTCTCCCACAAGTGCACTGCTTCTTCAACACTTTCCCAGCATGTGCACTGACACATGATGATTGTATGTATCCGTGGGAACACTGACAATGTGACACACAAGGCATAGTGAGCATATCGGGGTAATTAGCATCTCCATCTTTAACACTTATCATTTCTTTGTTCTGGGAAACTTTGAATTCCTCTCTGCTAGTTCTTTATAAAATATGTGGTAGGGAGTTGCAAACTCTGGCCCCCTTCTGTGCTATAGAAGGCTAGGACTTGCTTCTGGACAACGGCATGATGGTGCCCTCTGTTCCCACAGCCCCTGCCCAGACTCCGCCTTCCACGGAGGCCAAGGTTGAGCATGCAAGTGCTGTATCTGGCACTGAGCTTCACACCATTATTCTTACTAGTTGCGTGGCCTTTTTGTGTCCCAGTTTCCTCATCTGTGAAATGGGGATGTCAGGGGACCCACTTCTCAGGGTTGTTGAGAAGGTTGAAAGGGCATTATTTATGAAGAGCTTGCAACGGCAGCTGGCATCATAGGGACTGTGAGAGCATCGCTGCTGCTGTCTGTTGTAAGCAGGAGGCCCAGCGAAGTGGTACGTGTGACTTACTCAAGATCACACAGAGCTGGGGGATGCAGCAGCCCCGCTGGTTCCTCCTGGCTCCAAGCCCCTACCCGCTTTCAGCCAAAGAAAATCAGGCTTCACAGGGACAAGCTCCGGAGTTTTCTATGCTCTGCATCTTCCAGGAGAGGGAATTCAAAGAAAGAGCAAAGAGGATCCTGTCCTCTCGCCTCCCCGGCACTCTCCTCCCCCAGAGAAGCAGGAGGGAGACGGAGCTTTCTCCCTGTGACCTTGACTAGCTCTGACAGTTGCAAAAATGTGTTCTTCTGCCAGGTAAGCCTCCCCTTGTGGCCACAGCACTGAAGGGGAGCATTCGGCCACAGAGCAAGTCAGGGAGGGAAGGGAAGGGCCTGGCAAGACCCTCTGGTCCCCTCTACCCAGGCTGCTGCAGGGGCAGGGTCTGAGTCTGAGGCCTGGGAAGGAGCTGCCCTCCTGGAGGGAAGAGGCTGAGCGAGTCCAGCAATCCCAGCTGCCCATTAGCAAATTCCGAACAGCCTCAAAACAAAACCCAGGACACCCAACTGATGTTGAATTTCAGATAAAGAACAAACAATATTTTAATATAAATGTTGTTAGGGCAAAATTTGGGGCATACTTATATAAAAAATTATTTGTTGTTTTTCTGGAACTCAACATTAATGGGGCATCCTTCACTTTACCTGGCAGCTCTGCCACTCGGCCGTCTGGGCATCAGTCATGTGGCAGGGTACAAACGCTGCCTCTATAACCACAGCAGCCCCGACTGGCAGGCTCCTTTGTCCACAGTTTACCCAACAAGAAACCAATAAGGTGAAGTGGGCTGTGCAAGGTCCTGTAATTAGGGGCTGAGATGAGCTTGGACTCCGGGGTGGCCTGCCCCACGCCTGCTCGAGACCACCCCCAACGCGGTCTGCTCTCCTGTGGGTAACTCCCTGGAGTGACAGTGGGCTGCCTCTTCCTTCCAGCCTCAGCTTCTGTGTCTGCTGTGATGGTTCTCCTGTGAGATAATGGGGTCCAAGTAGTTAGGGACAGTGATCCCCAAGGGGACAGTGGTGATCTCTCTTTAAGTGGAAAGGGCTCCAGACTTGGAAGCTAGAGACCTTGGAAATCGCTCAGGTGACCTGCCAGGGGAAAGAGGGATGAGTGGGAGGGGTCTGGAGGAGACCAGGAGGCAGCAGAGATGGTGAGACCCTTGTCACCTGGGTGGTGCTCTTTAAAGCCATCCATGATGGTACCATCTTCCCCTCATAGCAGCCCAGCAAGTGGGAAGGTAGCAAAGACCCCAAAATCAGGAGGCTCCATGGTGCTTCTCAGAGTGCCATCTGAGAGCCACCTGGGTGAGAAGCCCTGAGCACTTGGGTAAAATGCAGATTCCTGGGAGGAGGCTGGAGATCTGCATGCTGGTAAGCCCCATCTCCCGGGGTTCCTATGCACACAAGCCTGAGAACTGCTCTTGCAGGGGGAAGGGCTTTTTGCTGGGTCTCTGGCTCTGAAATTCACTAGCTGTGTGACCTTATGTAAGTTGCCAGCGGTCTCTGAGCCTCAGATTTTTCTTTTGCAATCAAATGAGTAGTAGGAAGACTGCAAGGTGCCTTCTAAGTCTAACACTATGTAGTATAAAGGGGTTATTATCCTGGTCGACAGGGGAGTTGAGGCCTGAGAAGGTCAGGGGCCCTCTAAAGTCCCCTCTGCTGGAGTTCAGAGGGCCTTGTAGTAGGGAAACAGGCAGAGCATCTAGACCAGCTGGGACTCAGAGCTCACTGTCCTGAGATGGACTTTCCCCATGCTGTTCCCAGCCTTGTCCTGTAGCCACAAGGAGAAAAGGCCACTGGGTTTGAGAAACAGTAGCTGGTAGGCATGGGTAGCATACTTGTTCTACTGACACTAAACCAACCAAACCAAAACACTCTCATATTCTCACTAACCTCTTGTGCTTTGGCTTTGAAGGTGGGGGAAGCAGGGGACACACCCAGTCCAGGTCGGAGAGCGGAGCTCAGCAGGGCACAGGCAGGTGTCAGTCAAGGGGACAGGGTTCACCCTGGCTCCCTCTCACACTGCCCTTCCCAGCCCTTTGTGGCTGGTGGTCACAGGCCACAGCACCAGGGAAGAGATGTGAAGGGTCTTTCACCCTGTGACCTTGACACATGAAGGTGCAGTGGGCGGGCTTGGGGAGGTGGGCTAGGGCGGGACTAACAGGACCCATGTCATGCCCTGTCACTGCTAGCCCTGGCCAGGGGGGCAGCCTCCTAGCGAAGATCACTGGATCTGCCCACGGCATCTGGTCATTCAGGGGCTGGGGCCACACTGGACACACCCCCTGGACAGGGTCCTTCTGGGAAGAGACGTCATGGCAGGCAGGACACTCCTAGAGTCACAATGCCACTAGTCCCGCCTGCTTACCTGGCCTGACTCGGGGCTGGCTGGGGGGCCCAGCCCAGTCTCCTAGCACCTGCTTCCTGGGGCCTGACTGTCAGATGAGCGGAGATTTCAAACTGACAAAAGGCACCATTTTTTTCAGCCAAAGAGACAAAAGCCTGCCTTCTCCTGAAGGTCACACCAGTACTTTCTCCTTGGTGACTCCATTTCTATTTCTTCTTCTAAAAAATAAAAGCAGCCGGGCACGGTGGCTCACACTTGTAATCCCAGCACTTAGGGAGGCTGAGACAGGAGAATCGCGAGTTCAAAGCCAGCCTCAGCAATGGCGAGGTGCTAAGCAACTCAGTGAGACCCTGTCTCTACATAAAACACAAAATAGGGCTGGGGATGTGGCTCAGTGGTCGAGTGCCCCTGAGTTCAATCCCCAGCACCAAAAAAATAAAAAATAAAAGCAATTTTCATTTCTGGATTATAAAAATAACAGGCTCCTATAATGAAACTGGGGAACTGTAGGGAAATATCATAAAGAAAATAAAAACAAAAAATGAAAACTCAGAATCCCATCACTATTAAAGTTCTGCTGTGTTTTCTTCTTATGCTCATATGTATTTTTAAACCAATTGATATTGTACTGCACGTTTTCACGCTGACTTTTTTCTCTTACTGAGTTGAAATAAGAGAACTCATTGCAGTTCTTTGGACTTATTTGCTTATTCATTTTTCGTGCTGAGGATTAAACCCAGGTCGTCATTCCTGCTAGGCAAGCCCTCTACCACTGGGCTAGATCCACAGCCCTGAAACACCTAAGAGCCCTGAGGCTAGGTCATTTCACAGAGACATTGAACCTGCCTGCTGTGGTTAGCAAGCGGGGTTGTTGCCATGCATCTTTGTATGTGAACAGTGAGGAGCTGGGCATTAAATAACTTTGTTATTTTTTGGATGGAAGCAGAGGGTGATGGTCTAGGACTTTTTAAAGCCTTAGATATGTTTTTGCTTTAAAAGGCCATTACCAGAGAGTCTAGGTCTCGGGAGGCTGGACCTTAGCAGTCCTTTTGAGGAACATTTACACTAGACACTGAAGTTCAGAGAGCATAGAGTGGTGGGTGCTCCTATCAACATAGCTGCTTGGGAGGTTGAGGCAGGAGGATGGAAAGTTCAAGGCCAACCTGGGCAACTTAGCAAGACTCTGTCTCAAAATAAAATTTTAAAGGACTGGGGGTGTCGCTTAATGGTGGGGCACTTGCCTAGCAATGTGTGCGGTCCTGGGTTAAAATGCTAGCTCTAGAAACAGAAAGGCAGGAGCTCAGAGTTCCCAGGCTCAGGACAGGAGGAGCTTGGGACTTCGAAAAAGTGGTAGAATGACCCCCCTGGAGAACTCCTACCAAAACACCAGAGGAAGAGACCCTGATCTTCTCCCAGTCATCTTGGCATCCACGCCCGCAGTTCTGGGACAACACAAGTATCTGCAGCAGCCACAGCAACTTTCAGCAAGTGAAGCCAGGACTGAGGTCTGGAGCCCAAATGGCTTTACCTGTTACTCTTCTTAAAAATGTTTCCCCCACTGGATAGCAGCACAAAACATCTCCCGGTCGCTTTAACCTGATTATTTGTTCGGCCAAGTGGACACTGTGTATATTTTTATTTTTATTTTATTTATTTTTTGCTACCGAGGATTGAACCCAGAGGTGCTTTACCACTGATCCACATGCCCAGCCCTTTTTCTGTTTTATTTTCAGACAAGTTCTCACCAAGTTGCCTAGGGTCTCACTGAGTTACTGAGGCTGGCCTTGAACTTGCAATCCTCCTGCCTCAGCCTCCTGAGTCGCTGGGGTTACAGGCGTGCACCACCACGCCCAGCAATGCTCCATGTGTGTTTATATCCATAAGGAATTGTGTTCCTGCGCAGGGGTTGGCTGAGGTCTCAGTGGCTCTCGCCAATGGCCTCTCCCCTGCCCGTCCACCTGTCTGTACATGTCTTGTGTGTCAAAGGCTACCGTGTTTTCAACTTGTCTCTGAGAAGTGAGTCACAGAGGTGTCATCTTTCTCACCATTATTGGTGTCCAGGGGCTGGCATCAGCTTTAATGGGCACCATGGTCTGGAGTTCCGGTGGAAAGCCACCTGCACACACGACCTGAGGCGACCCCAGGGAGCCTGCCTGGTTTGCCCTCTGGAGAAGGCACATAAGTCCCACTACTCTGCTCCCCAACACCTGATCTTTCTAAAAAGGTGCATCTGTCAAGTCACTCTGTCACTGAACTCCAAGGGACATCTTGTTGTTGAACAGCATGGGGCGGTGGCTGGACAGCCTCAGGGGCACCCAGTGGGGGGTTTTGCCAGTGGACTCGGATCCCAGAGGGTCTAGGCCTTCCAGCCACGTGGCTGTCTGGTCACTGCTGTCTCCCAGTCTTGTGGTCTCCACCTGGTCTGGGGAGATGAGGGGGGCTGGTGTGACTTTTCAGTCTTCAGGTGGGCAGTGGCCATCAGGGTGCATTGGGACCTCCAGGCCACACAGGCTGGGGGTAGTCAAGGTTCTGTGCATCAAGTTGTGTCCTGGACACAACTGACATGAGGACAGAGCTGTATATACGGCTCCCAGTCCTGGAACACCCTGACTCCTGTGCCCCCATCGGGGTCCCTGTATTACCCATTCCAGGTCCTTCTCTCCTCCCTCTCTCGGCCCTCTATTTTCTGGTCCTGGTTCATTTCCAGGCTCCTAGTCTCTGGGCTCCAAGGCTGGGTCAGGAACCTGTCTGTGTGATGCTGGGTCCAGTTCTGCCTCTAGGCCCACTGCTTGACTGGCGGGTCATGTCTGGCTCTCTTTGAGGACACAGAATGCGCCCTGTCCCTCCTCACATCCCCAGTGGCTAACAACATGTGTTGTGTTCGCAGACCTTCTGAGGGCCTCCCCGTGTTTTGGAACCAACTCAGCCCCTGCCCACTCCCCAAACCCGCCCCATTCCTCCTCCTGCCCAGCCAACAGAGCCTTCCTCTGTCCCTGCAGCCAGCCAAGCCCCAGCCTCTGAGCCCCGTCCCTGTCCACCTGGTAATACACAGCAACCCCGGGTCATCCAATGGCTGAATCCTGCATCGTCCCCATCACCAGGTCTCTGGCTGGCTCCGCCTCCCCCAGAGGTGTCCCTCGCCACCCGGCCATCACTCTGTATCACCTGTCTTTGTTGCGTTCATGACGCTGAGGTTGGCACAATGTATGGAAAGGGAAGCTCCAAGAGCTGCGCAGCCTGCATGTCCAGCCTGGGTTAATGGCTCTCAGTGGACAGTGGGGGAGGGAGCAGGTGGCTGCACACTCCTGAGGGCCTTCCGGAGACGGGCCAGCATGATCCTGGCCAGCAGAGCGTGTCCAGATCTCCTTCAGCAAGGGCAGGAGCTTGCAAAGCAGTCTCCCTGGCTGCTTCCCTGGGGTCCGTGACCCTGGTCCAATCCCATGGCCTCCCTGAGCCTCAGGTCTCCACAGTGAAGGAGGGACAGGCCAGCTGCTCCTGCTCCACAACCAGCACCTTGCTGGCCAATGAAGGAATGCTGGGGGTGGCAGCTGGGGCCGTGTGGTCCTGTCTCTAGCAGTGGGCGTGGCTGGAGGGGGCACAGGACATCCAGGGCATGGATCAGATGGCTGGTGAACCCCGGCTGAGTCAGACACCTTCGCCTGTCAAATCCCAGAAACAGAAACCAACCTCACCGGGTGTGAGGAGATGGCAGGGCATTTGTCAGGCAGCAGACGTGCCACCCGGAACCTTTGGTTCTGAACAGCGGCACCCAGAGAGTCCTGGGACTGAGCACTGGATTCCCAGGGAGCACAGCACTCCCTCTGTGGTCCACGGCCGAATACTCTTCTCTCCAGACACCGATGGCTTTCTCTGCTTTCCTGTCCACTTGGCAAAAAAATATACCTTCCGCCACTGCTGCCCGCCTCCATTCACCTGGCGAGCTGAGGTGAGCAACACTGTGTTCTCCTGGCGCCTGTAGGAGGCTCTGCCTGGCTCCCTCTGGGAGGCATCCCTCTCTTGGTCCAGCCTACTTGGGGAATGGATGGGGCGACATTGTACATGATGGCCACCAGGAGGAGTTGCATTGAAAGGGGAGTCTGAGCAGGCCACTCACCAAGTGTCCATGGCCACAGCTGGGCTTCTAGTTAACCATCTGCAGACAGATAAGTTCTCTGACATTCCTGGGCCCAAGTATCCCTTTAGTCAAATGCAGGACCATTATTTTTAGCTCTTTGAATCAGATTTGTCTCTCAGAACTGCCTCTTGGTCCTAAGTGGCTCACGGCTCTCTCAGGGTCCAGACTCCCTGCCCTTGACCTTTATCCATTGAGCATGGAGATGTGGGATGCCAGGGGACTCCTATTGGCAGCCTGTGAAGGAGAGGAGATGGGCTGAGAGCCACTGGGTGGTGTGCTGTGGAAGCAGATACACCTTCCTCATGGTGCCCAGACATTTGGGCACGGGATTTGTAAGTCTGTATGCAGCTCTGGTCTCCTGATTTCCAGGACGAGTCTGCATAGAATTTCAGACATGGTGGTTCTTGGGTGGAAGACATCCAGGAAGAAGGTTGAGGCCCCTTTGAGTCACAGCTTGCCAGTAGGTACCTGAGCTCCCTGTCTATTAGAAAATGCCAGCTACTCTTTGCATTTGGAGAGTAAACATTTAGGTCTTCCTGAAAAACTGATGTTTAATTGTCAAAAGTAGAGGCTAGGAAGAGCATGGTCCCTGTCTCCAGACGTCCGAGGGGCAGTCACTGAACATAGGAGACTTGTTACTGGCCTCAGAAGACTCACCTGTGCTGGGGAACTGCAATTTTTCAGTAACGAGGCTGCCAAAGGAGGTGACTGCCACTGGAGGTGTTCCAGCCAGGGCCAGGTGACCACTCTTTACTGTTGCTACAGAGCATCAGGTATGATCTGACCTTCTGGGGTCCCATCATCCTACCTGGTTCTGCTGGCTGAAAGAGGAGGGCCTGCGGAGGCTCCCGGGGCTGCACCTGCCTCGATGGCCAGGTCAGTGGCTCCCCTCCCCGCTTTCCCTCCCTCACCTGTCCTCCTTTCTGAGAAGACAAAGTCCTTAAGCCCTGCAGCCGAGAAAGAAACACGACGCTACCTGCCTTTGTCCATCTCAGGTCTCTCTCTACTAATGCCCAACCCCTGTGGGAAACCAGATCACCTGCCAACCAGAATCGGATTCTAAATGTGGACCACGTACATCTAGTTCACGTCCAGCTGCCCTGGGGCCAGGACACTGACCCCCAGTGGCCTTCCCTGTGGGCCCATGGAACCTGGGCTTCCAGACACACCAGGGCTGACCTGCGGCCAGCGCCACCAGGCTCTGTCGCTCATTCATGGATGTTTGTCATGTCTCTGCCTGCTCCAGAGAGGCTGCAGTTCTGTGGAGCAGGGAGGCTCTGGGGTCTTTGTCACAGACCATTCTGCCGCCTTTCACATCTCCTGTCAGGAACCAGAGTCCCTTAGCCGCAAGCCCACCCTCCAGGGTCCATAGCATCAGCATCAGGCTCAGAGCCAGGCTTGGCCATTGCACCCCTACACAGGAACTTGGCCTTGGGGGGTGTCCATCAAAGGTGACCTGAACGTAGTAGCAGAAACCAGAGCGGACCAAACGCCTCCTGAAAGCGAATCCAGCTTCTGGTGCTCAGGACACTGTGGTGAATCTGAGCAAAGCTCTGCCCTCTTGGACAGAACATTCTAGAAGATTCAGAAAAGCTGAGACTGTAGGGTTATCTCATCTACTCTATTCATTTCACAAAGCAGACTAGGAAAAAGCCAAGACCAGAACCTAGTCCTTCAATTTCTGGGTGAATATTAGTCCCCTCATATTGCATGACGATCATTAGAGGGGTCGTAGCACAGTGGCTAAGACACTGGTTTTGGATTAAGTTCCAACACAGTTTGAATCCAGCTCCTTTGGTTGCCAGCTGTGTGAGCCTGTGTAGATTGCTTAACTTCTCTGTGCCTCAGTTTTCTCACATATAAAACATGGATGATAATATGTCTGTTGTGAAGATCAAAGAGAGAATCCCTGGAAAGAGCTTGGCACAGTGTCTGCCGTACAGGAGGCAAGCAATCAATCCACACCTACAGTGCCACTCAGGGGACCCATTCCAGAGACTCACCCTAAGCCAGTGTCTCAATGTGGTGTCCCCAAAAGACAAAGGGAACTGAGAGTGGACACCTGGCTCCAGGGCGCAGCTCTGCCACTGGCTCTCTGTGTGATGTCCTTTGGCTGCTGGAACAAATCACCATGAACATAGGGGTTAAAATGACCAATCGGTGCCCCTGAAGTTCTGGAGCCTGGACGTCCCAGCAAGTGTGTCAGGCCGAAGTCAAACCCTCTGTGTCTTTTCATCTTTTCCGGCATCTAGAGGCTGTCCATGTCCTGCAGCCACGTCCCTCTGACCTCTCCTTCCCTCGTCCCTTCTCCTTTACCGACTCTGACCTGCCTGCCACCCTCTCCTAAGGACCCTTGTGACAATCAGCCCCCTGGGTGATGCTGGATCGTCTCACCATCTTGAGGTCCTAATAGGCGACACATTCACAGGTTCCAGGGAACAAGCTGTGGACATCTTGGGGACGTGTTTCTGTCTGCTGCAGGGAAGGAAGTCGCTTCACTTCTGTCTTCCCACCTGTGCACAGAGAGGGGCAGGCAAAGCTCGGGTCCCTCCCCCCGCACAGCCTTGTTTGTCCCAAACCCTGGCTCCCACGACCACCCTGCCATCACTTCCCCCACAACACCACAACTCCGGATCCAGGGACACAGTGGTCGTACCTCCAGGACCCACCCAGACCACCTGGTGCGGCCATCTGCCGCCAGGACTCAGGACCTCGGGTCTCCCCGGGGAGACACAAAGCCCAGCACAACATGGCTCCTGACTTGCCAGGAAAGCCAGAGCTGATCAGGGCACAGAGAACGCCAAGGGCCGAGGGGGAGAGGCGGGGCTTGCCGGAAGGTGGCCCTAAGGTGCTGGGTGCAGGCCGCATGGATGGGCACTGGGGCCTTCCGAGGGAGAGGCAGGGGAGGTGGGAGGCCGGGAGGTGCAGCGCTGAGCGTCTTTTTTTCTTTTTGGTGCTGGACGGGGAACCCAGGGCCTCTCCCCTGGCAGGCAAGCGTTCTACCCCTGAGCTACGGCCGCCCTGCACAGCATCTTTTATAATAAGATGAGGGTGAATCTGTTTTGTGTCAACTTGGCCACATCTTGAGATATCCTGAGTCTAGAGCTTCAGGGACATAAACACAACCAAACACATCCCAAGTGGGTGTGGGGAGAGTGCATAGAGTTGCAGGCCGGGATCATCGTAGGGCTTTTAGAACCAATTTTTTTTTCATTAAAAAATATATAACACCGGAGCCAGGCGTGGTGGCGCACGTCTGTAATCCCTGCACTTTGGGAGGCTGAGACAGGAGAATCGCGAGTTCAAAGCCAGCCTCAGCAACGGCGAGGCACTAAGCAACTCAGTGAGACCCTGTCTCTACATAAAACACAAAATAGGGCTGGGGATGTGGCTCAGTCTTCGAGTACCCCTGAGTTCAATCCCTGGTACCAAAAAAAAAAAAAAAACAAAACAAAAATATATAACACTGGGCACTATGGCTCATACCTCTCATCTCAGCAGCCTGGGAGGCTGAGGCAGGAGGATCGCAAATTCAAAGCCAGCCTCAGCAACTTAGCAAGGCCCTAGAAGCTTAGAGAGACCCTATCTCAAAATTTAAAAAATAATTTTAAAAAAGGGCCGGGGACGTGGCTTAGTGGTTAAGTGTCCCTGTGTTCAATCCCCAGTACCTCCCCCAAAATATGATCTGTACTTAAAAAGGAATATTGCCCAGCCCTAAAGAGGAAGGAAATTCTGCCACATGTGACGACGCAGATGAAGCTTAAGGACACTGGTTGAGTAAGTAAGCCAGTCACCAAAGGACAAGTGCTGTAGGGTTCCAACTTTATGATGTCCCTAAAGTGAGCACATTCACTGAAATAGAAAGTAGAACAGTTGCAGCCGGGCTTTGGGGAGGGGAAGGGGGACCTGGTGTTTAAGGGGGACAGAGCTTGAGTCTGGGGGTTGGAAAGTGTTCTGGAGACGGTGACAAAACAGGGTGACGTGACTTAACACTCACGAGCTGAACACTGACATTGGTTCTGATGGCGCACGTCACGTCACGTGCATTTCACCACAATCGGAATCAAAAAAGAAAAAAGAAGATCCGGCTTTAAAAGATGCCCCCGGCCAGGCACAGTGGTGTGCACCTCTCATCCCAGCAGCTCGGGAGGCTGAGGCAGGAGGATCACTTGAGCCCAGGAGTTCGAGGCCAGCCTGGGTGACATGGGGAGACTCTGGCTCAAGGGGGAAAAAAAGAAAGAAAGAAAACACAAGAAACGGCCAAGCAAGGCGTCTCCTCCCAGCCCGGCTGGCACTCTGGGCTGGCGCACCCTTGGGGCTCCCTGCGCATCTGTGGTTTAGGGTGTCCCTGTCTTCTGCCCCCTGGATTCTAGCAGCATCCACCCCAAAGTATCAGTAGACATGAACAATGTCCCCAGAGGGACAAAGTCACTGCAGTTTGGAACCACTGCTCCACACGGTCCTGACAGAACTGGTGACTGGGGAGGGATCTGTCATAGTCCTGATAAACAGGGGGTGCTCCCGGAGTACTTCCTTCCTAGAGAATGTCACCAACGGCGTCATGGGAGCGGCCCGCAGTAACACACCCTCCCCTCCTCCTCAGACACCTGGCACAGCTGGCCAGCAAGCCCTCCTGGGCGGCAAGCTTGGGACATTGGGTAATTGGAAGGGCAGAACCGTGCCTGAGTGTCCAGGCAGCATGGCACTTGGATGGCCACCAGGAGCCCTGGGAGCCACCACCGTCCCAAGCTCTCTTGGAGTTCCCCACACAGCCCTTGCCAGAAGCTTCCTTCCAACAGTCACTGGACACAGGTTAGGGCTGGACACAGGTTAGGGCCCTAGAACTCACCCCAGCCCCGACTCGAGGAGACGGCCAATGGTGAGAGTGGAGGGGCACACGCCGGCCAGGTGGGCATGGTGGCAGCGGACAACAGGGGGTGGGGCTCCAGTGGTGGCTGTGATGGCAATGTTGGTGGCCATGGTGGAAACTCGAGAGAATCCCACTGTAGCCGCCTGTGACTCCCCTCGGCTCCTTCCCCACCAGGGCAGAGACACTCCAGGGAATCCACGCAGGGCTCTGCCGCTTCCCCTGTGTGGGGGGGACCGAGGTCGGAGCCCTGAGGTCAGGGTGGGAGCCAGGCTGCAGTGCAGGGTCCAGACGCCAGGCTCACCCTGGGCAGGGTCCACGCTGCCACACGGAGTCTCTGTCTGCGGAGGGCTAGCAGTGATGAGCCCTTGACCCGATGCTGCAGAGAGGGCTTCCTCTTCATGAAATCAGCTTATTACTTAATCAGACCAAGTGTCTGCCAGCGGAGACAGGGAGGATAATTGGGAATTTTCCTGCCGTGCAGAAGTGGATATTTAATGAAAGTGATGCTGGAGAACAAAGGTCAGCACTACAGAAAATTAGAGGCCATGTTCCCTGGCACCCCCGCCCCAGGAGCGGGAGCCGGCCCCGCACTGCTCGCCTGTCTCTTTGTGTAGTATTCCTCTGCAGCACAAAGCGGCTGCTGCTGCAGCCACAGCACACACACCTTCCCCAGGTGCTTGGAGTGAATTAATAAGCAGGTGCCTGGAAAAAGCACTAAGCAGGGAGTCAGGGATCTGTGCTCTAGTCCAGACGCTAGGTGACCTGAGACAAATTTCCTGACTTCTCTGGGCCTCTCTGTAAAAACAAAACCAAAAACAGAAAGGCAGGCAGGAAGGTGGGGAAGGGGGTTCACCTGCACAGGCTGAGTCACTTTAGCCCAGTGAGTGGCAGACAGAAAAAGCAAATGACTGAGAGGTATAAGCTCCTGCCAAAAGCAGGGACTCGCATCCAGGGGTCCCAGGAGAACCTTCTGGGTCCGTCCTTCCTCCAGGATGAGCCCACCATCCTTGGGAGTGCAGTGGTGGAGGAAGGGCCTGGGCCAGCACACTCTCTGCCCACGCCCTCCTTGCCACTAGGCCCTTCTCACACCTTGGGCAGACTTGCAAAGGTCACAGCACACATCTTGGGCAGGCAGGTCACAGAAAATGAAGCGGGTGGGGGGGGGGGGAGTGCACACCTGTAATCCCAGTGGCTCAGGAGGCTGAGGCAGGAGGATCGCAAGTTCAAGGCCAGCCTCTGCAACTCAGCAAGACCCTGTCTCAGAATAAAACATAAAAAGGGCTGGGGATGTGGCTCAGTGATTAAGCCCCCCTGGGTTCAATCCTTGGTTCAAAAAAAAAAGTGGTCTTTTGTTAAACGGCCAGCACAATGGTGGAGTCTCCTTGGCAGATTTTTAGGGACATTTGCTCAGAAAGAAATCTAGAAGGGCACACACCGGCATGTTCACTGTGTATTTACGGGCTCTTTGACCACCCCCCTTTTTTCTCAGTGTGTAGACAGGCTTTGCCACACATACTTTAATGACAGCAGCGTTTACCGGGACTGCTGTTGGTCTGGGGGGGACAGTCCCAGGAGGGCAGCTCGGGGAAAGGCCCCTAGAGCTCCCTGGCCTCGGGCCGGTTGGGGCGCAAGAGATTAATCTCAATCCACCATCTGCTGTATCACCATCTATTTCTGGAGGGTGGCAGCTCGTCAGCCTCTCCAGCTCAGGTGTCAGCTGCCGAGAAGAAGTCATCAGTCAAGGGGAGCAAGCCTGAAAGGGGGGTGACAGGCAGAACCCCCAGCTACCACAGTGGCGAGGCCCCCGTCTCTTCTAAGTGTGCCCTGGCAGAGAAGGTTATAAAGGGAGGGGGCCGTGGGCCTGTCCCACCTGGGCTCAAGCAGACGGGGCCCACTGTGGTTTCGGTGGACATGGGTTAGAGAAAGACCCATCTCAAGGAGGAGGCAGAAAGGGGCGTCCACCATCAGAGCCCGTGGTGGAGTGGTCACCCAGGAGGGTGGCAGGCTGCGCTGCCTCTTCCCATGACCTCCCAGGACCCTCGAACCACTAAGCATGTGGCTTCATAGGACAGCTGGGCAGCATTAGGTGATTTTTGGGCAGAGGGACAGAGACTGACAGGACAGGGGTCCAGCTTGTCCTTGGACTCCTCTGAAATCTAAGCAGCAGCTCTGGCCAGAGGAAGCGGGGAAGGATGTCAGGCGATTTGCAGAACAGAAGGGGCTGGAGACACAGGCTCACAGTAGAACCAGGCAGCTCAGGGGGTCCAGGAAGCAGAGCCCCACTGGCGAGCTCTCTGGGGTGGGGCTGCAGGGCTGAATGGGCCCCTGCAGTGCTGAGTGAAATGCTCACACAGAGAGATGCAGGTCCTGTGACCCCCACCAGGAAAGGTCTGTGTGTTTTAAGGTCATCTCCAGACATGCTCAATGCGGAGAGGTGACTGTCCCCAAGGAAACCTGGGGATACCTCCCAGTGAGGAGAGATGGAGGGTGATGAGCAAATGGGCCAGGGGGCCACCTATCACGTAGGTGCCCCCTGTAGCAGGTTGAACTGTGTCTCCTCCAGAAAGAGGCACTCAAGCTTTAACCTCTGGCGCCCGTGAAGGTGACTTTATTTGGCAAGTCTTTGCAGATATAATTAAAGCGAAGAATCTGGAAAGGAACTCATCCCCGGCTCAGGGTAGGGCTGCCTAAATCCAGCGACAGGTGGCCTCTAAGAGGAAGGCTGAGGGAGATTTGAAAGGCACAGTCAGAGCAGAAGGCCACGCAGAGCGGCGGCAGGGACAGGTGGTGCAGCCACAAGCCAAGGAACGTCTGGGGCACCAGGAGCCGGAAGAGGCCAGAAGGCTTCCTTCGCTCAGACTGTCACAGGAGCCGGCTCTGCTGACATCTCCATTCGATTTCAGAATTCTGGCCTCCAGAGGCCTTCACCACCAGCTTGTGGCAATTTGTTACCTAAGAAACAGCACCGGCACCATCAGAGAGGCCCGTTAATGCTCCGGGTGCCATGAGCTCGGGTCACACCAGGGGCAGCGTGGTCCAAACCTGCTCTGGGTCCCGCCTCTCAGGGCTAACTTGAGCAAGGCCACAGGGGAGAGATGGCTAGTGGCCGTTACTCCAAGTGGATAACTTTAAGTAAGGAATACACCTGTTCTATCCCTTATCTGTGCCCCAGGGTCCCTGTAGTACCAGCTGCAGTTTGTTTTGTGAATTAAAGGGACAAAGGCAGCTCAGAGAGGTAGGCACGTGGGAAGGCAGGTCAGTCTCGTGCTTTGTTCCCATCCCCCTCCCTCCAAAGAGCAATGAGAATTCCCACCTCCCAGGAGGGAAAAGCATGGGAGAAGCTCACCCAGCGTCTTCCTCCTCCTACTGACCAAGCTGGGGGAAAGGGCTTCTGTCCTCAAGGGAGGGGGCTATGCTTCCTAGAACCATGGGCCACAGGAGACTGGTCTGCAAGGAAGATGGCTTGGGGAGCCACGTGCTCTGAGCCTATCTTTATTGATACGTTCATGGGAAACTACTGTTTGCAAGCTCTAAGTCCTGGAACGTAACCGGGGGAAATGAGCTGACATTTGAGTGGGGAAGGGCAGAGAAGCAGAAAGTAGATCCATGCAGGTATGTCAGGTGGTCTGGATGGGAAATAAAGCCAGGTTAGGAGTGAGGATGGAGAACAAGGGGGGTGGGTAGGGAGAGTGGCTGCTTTAGTTGGGGAAGAGGAGGCCTATTCCATAAGGTGACATCTGAACAGAGACCTGAAGAAAGTGGGGTGCACCCAGGTACAGTGGTACATTCCAATAATCCCAGCAACTTGGGAGGCTAGGGCAGGAGGATCACAAGTTCGAGGTCAGCATGAGTAACTCAGCAAGACCCTGCCTCAAAATTAAATAAAAAGGTCTGAGGTTATGGCTCAATGATGGAGAACCCTGGTACTGTAAAAAAAAAAATAATAAAATAGTGTGTCAGGTGAGAGAGCAGGTGAAAAGGGCCCGAGGCAGTCTGGAAGGTAGAGGACAGAAGGCAGCTGGAGGTTCTTGCAGTCTCCCCAGTAGAGGGACCCCTTTTCCTGACTCTCAGCTTCTCTTTCATTTGTTATTCAGCTCTTAGATTCAGGGAGGGCATTGTTACCAATTGCTCTTATTTTTTCATAAATTATCTACAATAAATAGGAGGGGTGCCTCACACTTCGGATGAGCTTCCACAAATAAGGCAGAGAAATCACAAAAATTGACGGTTCCCAACATTTTTGCCACTAAGAACCCATGATGTCAATGGGTCTCAACCCCAGGTTTGAAAGCATTTTCTACAAAACCGATTGCACATTTGGGAGCTAGCCTGGTGGCCTGCCACAGACAGACCTGTGACTGCTGACACACAAGACCTCACTCAGACTCCTGGCCCACCTTCAGCTCCCCAGCAAGGAATGGCACCCCAGGATTCCTGCCATCTGGACGGCTCTGACTCGGTCTGGATCTTCTCCATTCGTGCTGTGTCCCCTGACCGCTGAGAGACACAGGCCTCCCGGGAGAGGGGGTCAGACTTGGTGGATGGAGGTCTGAGTCAGGGGAAGGGGAGCCTGGGAGCAATTAGGGCAAGCTTCCCAGAGGAGGTGTTTTCTGAGCTGAGGGTTGAACAGGAGTTCACACTTCCTCTCTAAAGAACCAGGGAGCCAGGGCGGGCGCAATGGTGCAGGCCTGAAAATCGCGAGTTCAAAGCCAGCCTCAGCAATGGCGAGGCGCTAAGCAACTCAGTGAGACCCTGTCTCTACATAAAACACAAAATAGGGCTGGGATGTGGCTCAGTGGTCAAGTGCCCCTGAGTTCAATCTTGGTACCAAAAAAAAAAAAAAAA